>CM062810.1:984349486-984949486 GCA_031772625.1 Pinus tabuliformis
TGTGGAAATTATTCATTATCTTGTTGGTATACTTTCCATGAGAGATAAATAGTTCCTCATCTCCTTGCTATACTTCCATACCAAGGAAATAATGCATAAGCCTGAGGTGCTTCATCTCGAATTCTCTTGCAAGACCATCTTTGCAAGATTTTACGAGCTTCTCATCACTTGTTAGAATTAAATCATTTACATATAAAACTTTACTAAAAACATTACCTTCAGCCAAAATATGGTAAATGTTCGGATTTGCTTCACATTTGGTGAAGCCCAACCTAGTGAAATAGATATCAATCTTGGTGTACCAAGCATGAGATGATTGCTTCAATCCATACAATGCTCGCTTCATTTGGCACACATGTGACTCTCCGTTGAAGGTCTCAAATCCTTCCAGCTGCTCAATGTACACCTCTTCTTCAATCACTCGATTGAGGAATGACGTGCTCACATCCATATGATGTATATTCCATCTCATCTGTATTGAAAGTGCTAGAATAGATATGATTGAAGAGTACCTTGATATTGTAGCAAAGGTATCCTCATAATCAATTTCCTCCACCTGAAAGAACCCTCTGGCCACAAATTTTTCCTTTTTTTTCTCCGCACTCCCACCTGCTGGTTGTTTTACTTTGTAAAGCCATATGGAACTCACCACTGACTTTTCTGTTGGTCTTGGGACACTTCCCAAACACTCTTTCTAATAATTGAGTCATACTCCTCAACCATGGCATCAACATATACTGGTTTCTGCACTACTTCCTTGAATGAGGATGGCTCAATATCTACACTATCTTTCATCATAGCCATGTAGCCAGTGTATCGATCTGGTGGCCTCCTCTTCCTGTGCTTTGATGTGGGTTCTCCCACATTCTCTATAGCATCATGCATCAATATGTCAGCCTCCCCAATGTGCTTCCTTACATCTCTGGAAGTATTTTCATGAGTGGGTGCTTTCACTCTCTTCTCCTTTGCATGTGGCTCCTCCACATAATTCTGAGGTTCTTCCTTTGGAGCTAAAATCTCCTCATCTACATGCAACTAAATATCCCTCTCAAGGGACCATCTCATGGCCTTCTCTTTTCCTCTAACTTCACATCTCTATGAACCACTTTCATCCTCTGAGATGGAAGTACACTTGATAGTTGTGAGGTGTATCAGTGTACCCCAAAAATATTCCCAACTTATGTGTTGGCTCTAGCTTTTTCCTTGCATCCTTGGTAACATGACAATAAACTAATGAACCAAAGATCTTGAAGTATGCCACATCTCGTTTCTTATCCGAAAATAATTCTTTTGGTTTACTCATCCTAAAAATCCAATGAGGACTCCTGTTCTACACATATACAACTATGTTGAATGCTTTATCCCACAAGTGCAATGGTAGGCCCTGATCATGTAACATTTCCTATGAATATCCCACAATAATTTTGTTCTTGCTTTTATCCACCCCATTCTATTGTGCGTTATCGGTTTCATTAACTCCCATTGAATTCCTTCTAATGCAAAAAATTTCTTCAATTAATTCAACACAAATTCGGCATCGTTATCACTCCTGAGAGACTTCACTCTCCTACTAGTGTATTTCTCAATAAGCACTTTAAATTCAAAAAATTTATATAATATTTTATCTTTCTTTTGCATGAAAAAAGTCCAACACTTACATTAGAAATCATCTACAAATATTAAATAATACTTATGCTTGGTCATGGAGGCTATCGAGAATCGTCCACACACATCGAAGTGAACTCTTTCAAGGATCACTTGCACTTGATTGTATTTATCATGAAATGTGGCTTTTGTATACTTCCCTAATGTACACCCTTTTCATGTATCTCTCTGCTCTAGTGCACCCTTGGGATGTCTTGTAGAAATCTGTTGCATGATATTCAAATCTCCATGGTCAAGATGGCCCAATATTCTATGTGAGAATTCACTGATATCTAGACTTTTTACCTTATCTTATTTTGTGATCAAAGGAAACACAATCTTATACATCCAATTTTTAGAGGTTCTTCACCCAAACCCTAATCTGCTTCACTTGTTCTAAGGCTATGTGACGAAGGAAATCCTTTCCTTTTCTAAATATCACATTGTAGCCATGGTCCTCGAACATAGCAACTGAAACCAAATTCTTCTTCAAACCTGGAACATACATGGCATATTTTGATGTGAGACCAGAACCAAACTCCCTCTAAAGAGTAACGATACTGATGTCGGTTGCACTATACCTTCCATCGTCTCCCATTTCAATGTGCATCTAGAGGTCCTTCTCCTCCAAGTCACTGAAGAATTCTTTGTTTCTAATCATATGGAATGAAGCTCCACTACTTAGATACCACACACTACCCATCACAAATGTCACCATGAAAGTGATGAGGGTGAAATCCAACTCGAATTGTGAAGCAAGAGCTTCAATTGCCACTCATTCTAAGGGATTCTTGCTAGCCCACTTGTGCGGATGCTTTGTGGCATAGTGTCCTAGATCTTGACAGTGAAAAAATTTAATCTTTGATAAGTCCTTCTTCTACCCACCTTTACTGGAATCTAATTTGGAATGGAATGAATTTCCTTTCCCTTTCTTTTCCTTTCCAGCTACGACACATTTCTCCTCATCATCATGCTTGGATGAGGATCCATATTTGGTGTCCCACTGAATCTCTTCTTTCACCAAGTCAAACCACAAATTCTCCCACTCTGGTAGACTCTCCCTGCCATTTACTGAATCCTTGTAGTTGTTCCATCTTCTAGGAAGGCCTAGAAGTGCTAAGATGATCAGATCATCTTCAGCAATTGTAGAACCAACACTTCCAAGCTCATCTTGAAATGGTATGAACTTGGTCAAGTAATTTGATATTGTGTCGCCCTTCTCCATCTTGATTCTTTTGAGCTTTTCCTTTAGTGCCAGCTTCCTATGGTCACTATTGTTTTGAAACAAGTTTTTCAAGGCCTTCCACATTTCATATGGAGTCTCCTTACCATGGAGGTTTGAGACAATATGATCTCGAACTCTTTCTAGTATGATCCTTCTTGCCTTTGCAACACATTTTCTCCACTCTAGCAGATCTTAAGCATCAGTTTGCTGGAGGCTTAGGAATATATTTGTCTATGAATTCCTTAAGATCTATGTCTTTGAACACTTCATCCATCCTGTCCTTCCAAGAAATATAGTTCAAAATACCCTCAAGGGAATATTCGAGTCTCAATCTGTAGAACGACATCCTGCTAACTCTGAAGAATGATACTGTAAATTCGATTTCACCTGCAAAAGACAAACTCGTATTCTCCTCTTCTAGAGTAATTTTTTTATGATACCATGTAGAAATTCCTTGTATATTCAAACTTCTAATTTTAATTTACTAAAATAATAGACTTGAATCTACTCTACTCGTCAATGGAAATAATTAAATGATCGCGAAAACATGAAGCATACAAGAGAATAATTCAATGAACACATTACACAATGATTTTTTTGGGAAAGACAAAACTAAAAACCCTTGCTATATGTATATTTCACGAGTCAGAAAATATGAGAAGATTACAATGTTTTTCTCAAGCTTGAGCAACCTCTGCACTATCTTTATCTATATCACGACTTCCTAGATAAGCCTAGGCCAATACTTAACAAAATTTTGGGTTGCTCAAGGCCCTATTCCTCGCATCATTTCCTTTCGAATTAACCCCTATTAATTAGAGAAATTTCTGAATTGACATGGTACAATCCTCATACGCCTTCCTCTGACTACATGCACCACTTGTACAACTCAGATGATTACACAACTAATAGTACACTATCCCTGAACTCCAATCTCAACTGGGTAACTCTCGTATCTGACATGCATGATTTATTTATGAGTGAATCATCAGTTTACTGGTTGAACACATGAAGTAACACCCCACTATCTTTATCTATATGTCGAATTACAATTTTATTCCTAATTTAATTCAAGGAAAAAATTTAATTAGGATTTTCTTGTTGAATTTTCAACAGGATTGAAGGAGACCTCAACATTCTCATCAATCTTGCAGGGTTCTACTAAGTAGATTATAGGTTGATAAGAAGTTTTGAGAGAGTCTAATTTTGTGCATGTATTGCTTGAGGACATGCAAAAGGATTGGCGTGGGGGAGATTTTGGCCTTGAACACTGTCATTTACAACCATTTTTTTTTCTATATTATCCATTTCCTTATTATGCTTCCATTGCTCCAAAAACCCATAATATTGACACCAAACACCTATAATCAGTATGATGAGGTGATCATTGCTTAACGTATTAAAATCTTATGTTTTAAACTAGATTTAAGTGTATTTTTGAGGTTATGTTGCTAATGATATAAATATAGTTTACTTCTAGTACCATCACAAGGGTTCTGGTACCAAGGAGATGACCTGGTTATCATTTATCACATTTTTGGCCATCCACGTAAGGATCTAACTGGTAAGTTTGGAAAAGAAGATGGCACAGTCGCATTCTCCATCTCAGCATGCATTAAAACCCTTTCAAGAAATACTAAAGTAAAAGTGAGGAACTGATGGTTCCATAGAGCATCAAAAAGCGTTAGAGCCATAAAAAACCCTATTTTAATCACTGACTCGTGCACATCTTGGATTTGGTCATCTTATTGTGCTAGCGCCAAGCTTGGTGAAGTTTATAGATGTGGGAGAAGATATTTTATTTCATATTTCAAATACTACAAGCATTCATTTTCATAGAACAAACGATTATAGTTTATCTTTGTGTTATGGCCTCTGATAGCCAATCTTTGACTGTAATGCTTATAAATAGAACCAAACGTTGTAATGTCGGGATAGCTAGTCAATATTCATATTTATAACTTATTCTCAGAGTTTGTGGAATCTATGTATGAGTCATGAATTAGAAATCTTATTTAATCCAATTGTGATGAATAGAAGACTAGCTCGATCCGTGGTTTTGTTGTAATATTTCATCTTTCTTTGATAGTAATCTAGACATGAACTACTTGTGGTAACCCCGCATGGTTTTATTTGTGATTTATGGTTACTTTTCCACATGCATTATTTATTACATCATTTTAATGGTTGATGTATTGGTAGCAATAAATACTATCGTGTAGATTATTTATAGAGTAACCTGTGTGAATGAAGATAATTACCCTAGATTAGATCTAATTTCATTAGTGTTAGATTGTAAGAATGTTGTCTTGGAATGCAATGCCTCAACTATAGGTCTTGGAGTGGTATTGATATAAGAAGTGTGCCCTTTATAATTCACCAATAAATAATTATGTGATTGAAATTTGGGTAAATTTACATATGAGAATGAGATGATGGTCGTCCAACATGTAATAGAGAGATAGCATCCATATCTCATAGGGTGGTGTTTCTAGATCAAGGCTAAGAATCATAGTGTAGTGTATTTTCTTCAAAATAAATTATCTACATAAGAATATGATAAGTGGGTAACCAAGCTACTAGGGTATGGTTATGATATTATCTATAATATTGGTAAAGGAAATGTGGTAGTTGATGCCTTATCATAGAAATATGAGGAGGATGGATCCCTATGGTCCTTGTCTTTTCCTGTTTTAGGTTGGCTTGATGAAGCCCATCAAGAATGGTTTCCAAATGACAATACCATTCAAATGATCAATAAGTTTTAGGAATATCCTAACCCTCCTAAAGAGTATACATGGAAACTAGTAGGTAACTTGGGATTTCACAAAACATATTAAAAAAATAAGTTGTTGATATTTTGGGTTGGAATGAAAACAAGAATTTAGGATTTTGTGGAAATATTTCACACTTGTCAATTAAATAAGTGATAGATAGTAAATATACTAGAGGCATTACAATTTTTGCTAATACCAATACATATATTAGCTAATGTCACTATGCATTGTATAGTGGGACTTCTGAAGTTGAGAAAAAATCGATGATCATAGTGGTAGCCAATTTCCTCTTCAAATATGCTTTTTGTTGTACCTTACAACAATAATTTACCACCTCCTTAGTTTCCGTGATGATATTGTTAAGTTACATGGAAAGGCTACTTATATTTTCTCATATTAGGACCCTACACGCATTAGCAAATTTTGGTAGTAAATGATTAAACTACAAGGTATGAAAATGAAAAGGAGCATTGCATATCACCCCAAAATAAGTGGTGAAATTGAAGTAATAAACAAGATCCCAGAAATTTTCTTGAAATGCATTATTATAGAAAACCACACCAATAAGCAAATTGGTTTTCCAATATAAAATTGTGGTACAATATATTTTATCACGGAGATACCAAAATTACCACATATTAAGCTACTTATGACCGAAAACCACTATAAATCACTTCATATTTACTAAGCATTTCCAAGGTTCATGTAGTGGATCATGCACTCCACATTAGAGAAGACATTCTCTACATACTAAAGGAAAATGTGGTCATTGATCAAATCAAAATGCATAAATAAACAAACTAGTTTTCTTCAAACATTGTTTAGTGGTAGGGAATCCAATGTTTCTTCACCTTCAACACTAAAAATAAACATCGCTTCAAAATAACACACCTCAAAATTTAGTACCAATTTTTTGTGCATCCTATGATATCATCTAGTCGTTGGACAATATGCATACAAATTGGATTTTACTATGCACTTCCAAGGTTCAAGTAGTGGATCACACACTCCCCATTAGAGAAGACATTCTTTACATACAAAAGTAAAATGTGGTCATTGTTTAAATTAGAATGAATAAACAAACATACTAGTTTTCTTAAAACATTCTTTAGTGGTAGGGGATTGAGTGTTTCTTCACCTTCAACCATATAAATAAAAATCGCTTAAAAATAACACATCTCAAAAATTAGTACCAAATTTTTGTGCACCCTATGATATCATCTAGTCATTGGACAATATGCATACAAATTGGATTGGCTAGCGTGCTCCAACGTTCATCTAGTACTTCATGTGTCTTTTCTAAATAAGGTCATTGGATTGAAGTGCAAGGTGAAAATTTGATTACTAGAATTTAATGAAGAATGATGCATTTAGTTTTAGTTGGAAGAAGTTTCTGGTACTAGAGAGAATCAATTGTTCCAACAACATCATCTGTGAGTTACTAATGTCGTGGAAATATATTCCAAATAAAGATGCCACATGTGAATGGGACACAATTCTATAGTAATTTCCTTATCTTCAGCCTTGAGGATAATGCTTGTATGGAAGGGAAAGGGAAATTTATGGTACTACCCTAACCTACCTAGTATAGCCTACTTAAGAGCTAGTTGATTGTTGTATCTAGCCATCCTCATTGAATAAGGGCCATTATATATTAGTAGTGGATAATTATTTAATGTAAAATGCTCCACTTGATAAGGCCACTAGTTAGTACCTATTAATGACTAGACTAGAAATAGCTATGGATTTTTCTAATGAAAATATATTGAAATATATAGGCTACTATGGATTTTCTACATTTATTATTGTAATTGGAACTCTTCTGAGTGAAAGGTCACCCCACCTTAAAAAAAAATCAAACACATTGTTTCCTTCTTTGGATTATTTTAATAAAAGATATATTTTTCATTTTCCATATCAACGGACCTCTTGTATCTAATTATTGTAATTATATGAACTCTATATTACTTGGTCATATTTCAAATTTAAGAGTTAAGGAACACTATAGGAGCTGAAGTCTCCACTAGGTGAATGACTACTATTGTGATGAATTGTGTCCCTAGCCACTCAAGATATGCTAGCATTTTGATAGAACTATATCCATTCACCTAGAGTTTTGAATTTTATGGGCCTCCATCAATTATTCTAACATCCTCCCATGAGGAATAAAAATTTTAATAATTGGGATCCAAATATGGGAGTATTCATGTTTTAGGGGGATCTAATAGAGTCAACTCTCCAATATATTTTTTTTTCATTGAACTATCAATGATGGGGGTATTCAAAGAACTCAAATAGTTATTCCTTATGGGAGGGATTTGGAAAAATTTGTTGAGGAACCATAATTGTCAAAATTCTAGGGTAAAGGATGGTGCTATCTAGATATCATATTTTGAAATAGTTGAAGACACAAGCCATTGTAGTAGTTGTGGTTCACCTAATGGAAATTATTTCTCCTCACAGGATATTAGGGTGTTTCATGATCCTCATTAAGATTACTATATAGAACTTACTATGATCCCAAATGTCATCAATGGCCATGTGGTGTTAGTATACTTCTTGTGGTGGAGAAATAGGAGGTAATTTTTATTTTTTATTTTTTTTTAATACATAAGTTTGCACATTCATATTTGAGAATATGACCACACTTAATCCCATGTATGTATCCAACATGGAAGTCTTCATGATATTTGAATGCACCTTTTTTGGTGGCTACTGAGTTGAGAGTGAGGGGGCATGGGAAACATGTGTCACTTAGATTTATTTGCACACTAGGACCAACTACCTATTCACAATGAATATTATTTTTATGATGGTATGACTGATGAAAGGTGATTCAAAGCTTCCCCTACCACTTGGATGGGATTAGGGCATGTGTTGTATGCATTTTTAAATTTATTTTGATTACTAGAGTAAATATTTCAATATTATAGTATTCATATACTATATGTATTTACAAATATTATGTTGGCATGACTAGTTGACCATGCGCAATGATGTGGGTGAGTTGGGCATGGTGACCCAAGTCCTTTGGGACTAAGGTAAATACTTTAATTTGATGCATCAAATTACTAGATGATGGAGAGTGTATGCTAACAACTAGACCAATTACTATGGGGAGTGTAAAAACATTGGTGATATGATTTGGATGATTCTAATGTAGGGATATGTATTGTAATATCTCCTTATTTTCACCTAATTCTATGGAGGGAAATGATGGTTGGTCAATGCCATCGAGATTTATCCAAGGTGGGCATGGAATCCTTGGCTCATGACCCTCCATATGATGGTGACAAGGGAATTCATTAGTTAGGGATAGATAAACACTTTACCCCGTACTTTTGCTTATGTAGCTTGTGATGGGTATGTAATAGAGTTAGAATGAATGACTTTGTGATAAACAATTTTTTTATGTTTAGATGTTATATCTATATCTATCTATGTATCTATATATATATAAAACAATAACTATGAATGAACTTTTTGAAAGAATATGTGTCATGAAAATGTGAATGTACAATACTATTTTTTAATTACATTGATGATTCTCGGTAGATTAGATGTGAAGATATAATTATCTGCTTATTATCCATGTGTTAAATCCTAGTCTAGAATTTCATTTGCAATGGTATATATGAAATTATTTTGGGTTATGGTAACATGGTTAAATGAAACTAATCCAAATGACTACACGAAAAGTTTATCTTGTAAATATCTTCTAGAAAGGAAAGGGTTACACACATGATAAATTTTTTTCAACTGCATGACAAGAATATGGGAATGAATACAAAAAAGGTGATAAATCCAATACTCAAATACATCTACTAAAAAACCAATAACAAAATCATATTTAGCCTGATTATTGGGGGAAGATGCAGAACAAATTCCATTGGAGTGGAGAAGGATATGTAAAGGGATCAAATGGTGTGGGATACTAAGGCAAGATTCCATGTATATTGACTTTCACCATTAGCATAAAAGATGTAGAAAAAGGACAACGAGTCCATATAAATGATTGAAGAAGATATATACAAGATGAAAATATTGCAAAATGAACATAAAACATATCATTTATATATAAAAGATTAAATAACACTTAATAGAGAAAATTTGTAGTCTAAAATGGTCTTCCTATCTACTATATTTTGCATCACACTAAGCATATGCCTTCTCAGGTGTTATCTAGTCAAGGTCAATCTATATTATTTCATTAGTGATAGTTGTCAAACATTTTTGGGTTAGTGTAAAGTTAAGAGGTTAGAGATAAAATAATAATTCGAAGTTTATATTGTTGTGCACAAACAATAAATGACGTGGTGCCAAAAATTTCAATTTATATTATATTTTGCCTAAAATAATTTATAGTGGATTATGAAATATACCAAATTTTTCTTATATATTTAATAATTTATTTATACATAAAAAATAAATTAAGATTATTGCATTTACCAATTTTAACAAATGCATTATTCTAATGAGGGTTCAAATTTGTGGAGAAAACCATGGAAATTCCAACAAAATTTTGATAAAATCTAGCAAATGTTTTTGTAAATCTGGGTTACAATTGTCAAGCTTCAAGATTTGGGTGCCACAAATATTTTTGATGGTGCTGAATCCATTTTGACCATCAAAAACATGATTCAAACACTTCTACTACCAGATCCTTTGAAAAAACATAAGTGTTGCATTCTGATGATTTTTTGTTGTTTGGGCAAATTTGTTATCTCTATAGACAATGCTCTAACAAATTATGGCTCCATTAAATTTTAATGAAAAGTATATTCCCATTTCTAAAAATAATGCATTTTTTTGTAGAAGATAAAAATAGATACATATCTTGTGAAAATATGGTTTTCACATCAAAATGGATTAATATTTCTTAAAAGTACTCAAATTATGATTACATTAACAGGAACGTTATACTTTATTATTCCATAACATTACATTTAAAAATAATAAAATCATGATTTGAAAAATAATGTTACATTCTTGATAATCCCAATGATGAATGTTCAAATAGATAGAAATACCTCAATAATATTGTAAATGTATGATCACTTATACAAAACTTGGGAAATCTTCTTTCATTATTGTTCCCATAATCTGTGAAGTTTCTTTGAAATATCACTGGTCACAAAGAAAATGGTACCATAGGAGTCTGTGCTTCACCTTCCTGGGGATCTCTTCTCACTTGAGAGGCACTAAACAGAGGTTACTAAAGGGAAAAATATTTTTCCCCAGTAGCTCAGAAGAAAAAAATTCCCTTGACAATATGAGCATCCTGAGAGAAGTAGCAGTGCCAAAGTGATTATTATTAATGGATCATTCCTCATAGTCCAGCTCGAATGCAAAACCCTTTGTGCTCGCAACATTATGTTCCTCCTTTAATAATATGGTGTGTTTGATGCATATCACCTCTACCAACATGCTTGAGTCTGTTTGTAAGTGTGATCTCAGGGGAAGATGGTGGCCATCAGGGTAAGAAAGGAAAAGAGAAAATTTGGGGATTTCAAACACATAGGGTTCACCTTAGTGCTAGGGTTTATAGGGCGGTTAGGGTTGAACTCAATCACCACCTGCATCCTCCTCTAGTAGTTTCGCTTCCTCGCTTTCCAGTATTAGGTGTTCCCTCTTGGGAAATCCTAAGCTCTACAGATTCAAAGAACTCACAGATGTCATTGCAGAGTTCAACTTTGGAAGGCTACAAAAGTTGTTTGTTTGGAAGTGTGATCTTGGGGTAAAGACAATGGTTGTCATGATAAGAAAATAGAAGAGAAAATTTTGGAATTTTTAATGCCTATGGTTCACCTTACTCGCCGCCTACAACATATCGTCACTTCCCATGGATCCTTAGATTTGTGGTGGGAAATACCGTGGATCGAGTTGCTTCGTTAAACAATAGTCCATTTTTAATGAATCAGTTGGGGTTGTTATGCTAGGTGGATCCCATACATCTTCTACAATCACCAACCAAGGAAGAGAGATTAGGTTTTGGATAGTAATGCACTTTCCCCTAAGTAAAAAATGTAGGGTTCCCATTGTGTAACTAGTGAATCAAACATATTACATGAAAAGTGGTATCCATGTGGAAATATTTTTCATTTGCCTTAAAATGATGTCCTCTCACCAATCTTTGGTTTCAGAAGGCTATGTAAAAGGGTAGAGAATATAAGGATTGGAAGGTGATGTAGAAGGTAAAGAATACAAGGAGTACACGTGGATTATGGAAGACATTCTTAATTTTGATTTCAATAATAAAATCCACTAGTCATACCAATGGACCTTCTAGCCAAATGATGAATTTAAATCTCTTTTATGGAGACAAAATATTACTAATGACAAATATAGTGAGGTAAACATACTCCCACTCCCTTTGGGTGATTAACAAGGATTCAAAAAATAAGTTATCAGATTTATCGATAAATGGATCAAGGTTAAAGTTAGAAACACAATTTTCTAAAAGTTGGTAGAAGGGAGAAGAGAAAGGGTTTTTTTAGTGTTGACATTGGAGCGAGGAAGGGGAAGGAGAGAGGGAATATTTTAAGAATAATAGGCATTCCAAAGTCATTCATGCTAAAAAGGGAAGGAATTAATTTTATGAACAATAGACTTTGCCATGGAATAAGAAAATCACTTGGCAGAGAAAGCTCTCTTTAGTTGCTTTATGAACCATAATATAAATATAATTCTATACATAAGTGGATAAAGGAGACATGGTAGGAAAGATTGGGATATAGTCTAGTTTTCCATCTATAGATCAAAGGAAGGGTGATTTTTGAATTCTTGTTAATTAGAGGCTAGGATTTTGTGCTGGTTAATGCATGGTTGTGGGACTGATCAAGTTTGGTGTTGAAACATTTATACCTAGGGTTTAATCCCAATACAAAACCCTTCATCAAATGCCAATTATGGGCTTTACTCCCTAGATTTTTGTTACAATTCTAGAATAATGAATCCATAGAACTGATAGGAAGTTGGCTGAGAAGATTTCGAAAGTGGAAAAAAACATGTTGGCATTTCAAAAAAAAAAGGTGGATCCAATATTAGTTGAGGTTGACATTTCCAAATGTTTGATAAGGTTTATGGAAATATCATGGAATCCAGGGTATTTTTCAATATAAAAATCGACTATTGGGGTACAAAATTTTGGTGTTTGGTATGTAACAAGACATGAAATTTAAAAGGAGAATGTGAACGGTGGAAGAAAAAGACTAGAGAGATTGAGGTCTATAAAGAAAAAGAGGTCAACCTACCACCGACATCGACAAAAGACTTAGCATTGGTGCTAGATAAGTATGATCATGGGGAGAGGAAGGAAGTGAATAATTCAAATCTTGAGAAGGAAGGTGAAATTTTTTTTAAAATACAACAAAGGAATCCTCAAAAAATTCTACTAGAGACTTCTAAGGTTTTAGGTACATAAATAATTGAAGAGGAGAAATGAAACTTCTGGAACAAGAAGGAGATTTTGGAGGACTAACATCACCAAAAAATACTCCTTCTCCTACTCTGGAAGCTTGTGTCGATAAGAAAATATTTTCAATTAATTGAGAGCTAAGATATCGAGACTTTTATTTCTAGAGCTGGACAAGGGGGATTCTATCCTTGATTTTAAAACCATTAATTTTTATTCTCAGAACCTTTTAAAATCGGTTGAAAAATGAGTATATTGGTTATTATTTTCATGAGGGAAAGTCATGTCTCCTTTATTATTTAGGGCAAGAACTAAAGGCTGGTTGTCATCTATTCCTTCTCAAGGGAATCACAACTTCATAAATTCTCGACCAAAACCAGTGTTAAGACAAGGGACCTTTCCTACCCATCTATAATCATTTCTTTAAGCACTTAGGATTGATCATCATGGCCATATGGTAACCTCATTATTATTTTTCTTTAATATTAGAGGGTTGAGGGAAGTTCCCAAAACTCTTTCCCTTAAAAGACTTTTGAAGCTTCGTTATACTCATTTTTTACATCTTTAGGAAACATTAAGCTCTAACCTTAAGTTTGTTGATTTTATGTCTTCTTTCTTCATTGGATGGTATTTTGTTTCTTTCCTAGCAGTAGGCCAATCTCAGGACCTTATCATCGGATGGGGCCCTTTAGCTTGGAATTTCATTAGAGAGGATTGTGGTTCAAGAATTCTTATAAAAGTTTTTTTTCCTTCTCTTAATTTCCCTATGAGAAACTTAAATATATATGGTCCTAATTGCAATCGTGAAATTTTCTAAAACTATATTTTTTAGAAGGGGTAGCTTTCTAATCGTAAATTGATCCCTGGGGGACCTGAATTTTACTTTCTTTTCTCGATAATTTTGGGATTCTAGATCTCGTTTGGATCTGTTATCAAACATTTTTAAACATATTCTATCAATTTTTTATTTCATTGATATTGAACCCCTTAAGATAACCCCTACCAGGAGGAATATTTGTTCTGGATCAGATGTTATTTCAAAATGACTTGATAATTTCATTAGTACCAAGTCTTTAATTGCAAATGTGGGATTCTTTCATGCTTGGGTAGTTTCTAATACGATTTCAAATCATTCCCCAATCCTTATGGAATTAGGGATTAATACTTTTGGATGAAATTATCCATTCAAGTTCAACAGGGGATGGTTAAACTTTGAACTAGCTAAACTAGAAAATTATATCTAAGTGGAAACATGTTCACCTACATAAGCCTAAATCTATTATGCAATATTTTTTAGAGAATCCCATTGAAATTTAAAAAGAGGTTTTTTTTTTTTAGGTTCACAATAGGAAGGAAATGGAAAAGGAAGTTTTGTTTGGTTTAGACCTTAAAATAAATAGTATATTCAAATCCAATCTTGGTGGTTTCTCTCAAATTTCAAAATTCTTATCTATAGAAGTGTCAAAATAAGAAGGATGAGACGTTATTGATGGAGGAAATAGTTCTCGGCTTAAAAAACAGGGAATCTTGGATTATTGAAGGTAACAAAAATGCAAAAAAATAATTGCAATGATCGACTAGAAATCATCAATTTGTATACTTGTTTCTTCAACTTAGAGTTTGTTGATTATTTAGAGTGCCTAACCACTTTAAAATAAATTCATACTATCCTCTAACATTTTACCTAAGGACAAAAGGCTAGGCCCTAATGGTTAGGTTATTGAAGTGTTTATCAATTTTATTTATTTAATGGGGGAAGACATCCTTAAGGTGGTGGAGTATTCCAGGTCTGAAGGTTTAATCTCAAGTGGACTAAATGTGGCCTTTATTTCCCTCATTTTGAAGAAGTTTGATCTTGATACTTTTAGTGATTTTAGGTATATTTCCTTTTACAATGTGGTTTACAAGAATATTGCAAAATTGATAGCATTGAGATTGAAGGATGGACTATCTATAATTATGTCAAAATCAGTTTGGGTTCTTATCCAAAAGATTGATTTTTTATGTTATTGAATCACTTAGGAGGTTTTTCATACAATCAAGATCAAAGAAAATCCATTGGTGGTTTGATCTTAATAAAGCATATGATAGGCGGATTAGTCTTATCTACAACTTCTACTTCACAAAATTGGGTTGGGGGCTCAGATGATTAGATGGATAATGGTATGTGTTTCTTTAGTCAATTTCTTAGTCATTATTAATGGAGCTTGTACTATTTTTTTCAAAGCAACCCAAGGACTAAGACAAGGTTGTCCTATTTTACTCTATCTTTTATTGTTGGTCATTTAAAGACTAAGTAGGGATTTTATTGAAGGAAACACTAAGCATTTTCTTTTAGGTATTCATATCTCTCCTTCCAAGGTCATTACTCATTTCCTATTCATTGAATATTTTCTTTATTTCAAGAACAACACAAATTTTGAATGAAATATTTTTTTATAAATTGAAAAAGAACACAATGATTAGGTGATGGCTACCAATCTCAAAAAATCCCTTTGCCTTACAAACAATTTTGAGGGAGGGGGTGAAGCTTCTATTAAACAATGTTTGCCTTACAAGCTTAATACTTCAGAAAAAGGAATAAATTATCTTGGACATTATCAAACCTAACTATTATAAAGTGGATTATTGGTGATAACTTATAAAGAAATTAGAAAATCATATCAAGCTTTGGTGTAATTGTGGGTTGTCTCGGAGTGGGAGGCTAATTCTAGTTAAGGCGATTTTAGAGGTCGTTCTAATTTATTGGATGGATATTATTAAAATTTCGAAGAGAATTCTAAAAGTTATTTAGAAAATATGGTTTCAATTTTTGTGTTCCTGAAAAATGAAGAAAAAATAAATACCCTTAGTGAGATGGGAAGCAATAGGACTTTTCAAAAAGAAGGTGGTTGTAGTATCCAAAATGATTTTTATTTTTATTTTTATTCCATGGCAGCAAAAGTAGTTGGAATATGTTTTCTTACTGGAATTTACGGAGCAACATTATGATGGCTAAACACATTAAAGGTACTAAAATTGAGGATTGGATCAGGTACACCAATAGGATCCCTTCAAAGCTCTTCAATTTGGAAAACTTTGGCTGGGACTTTCCTCAAATTGAAAGAGTGAATATCTTGGAAGGTGGCTTTGGGTCAACATATGAGACTAATTTTATACCCATGGATTGGTTGTGATGCTTTCTATATTTTGTCACAAGATTTAAGATATTACTTGACTCATATAGGGATCTGGCCAATGTGGGATATGGTAGGAATAAAAAATATATTCAACTATGGATGGACTCTAATATTTTAGCTATTATGAGTCCTTTGGTTGAGGAACGACATAGTTTCACTTATGGACTCAGAAAAGTCGATATTCTTTTATAAGAGGAATGTGTTGATCAATTGGTCTGGTCTCACAATGAATATGATGGTAGCATTATAGCTAAAATTTCCTATGAGGCATTTTTAGATCAAAGGGATAACTATATTGGTCACTAGTGGGAAAAATTTATTCAAAGAAACAATCGACAACTCAAGGTTTAGTTGTTTTTGTGGCTTGTTCTTAAAGATAGAGATCTAACTTGGGATGTCTTCAAAAGGAGGGGTTGGAAAGGTCTTGACTTTTGTGTTTTATGTAGGATGAATTAAGAATCAACCAGTCATGTTTCCCTTTCTTGTTTAGTTACAATGGAAATTTGGAATCTCGTTATTGTTTTTTTCATTGAAATCAGATTGGCCTAGTTTGTCTTTAGAAGCTTGTTTGTGGAACTGGGTTAAAAGAAATTCATGTTCCATATTCCATTACTTGTAGGCCTATGTTTTATGGGGGATATGTAATCATAAGAACAATATTCTTTTTGAAAAATCTCAATTTAATCCCATTATGATGGCCTTCAACATTAGGAATGATTTTAATGAACAACTTCCTAATTAGATTTCAGCTAAGAGAAAATTGAGCAGAGTGGTTATTAATATGGATGTCTCCCCGAAAGGCTTCTTTAATGGGATTTGTGCCAATGGAAACTATGGAGATGGTGTGGTAATTGACATCAACGTTTATTATAGTATGTAAATGAAGTTAGGAATTTGGCCTGGTACTATTACTAAGGCTGAGTTATTGGCTTGTTGGGCCCTTCTTAAGATTGTTTCTCATAAGAAATTTTTACAATTTTTTTGATTTTGGGGATTCCAAAATCATTATTGACTGGATTAATAATAAGTCTATTATGTGTGGAATTCATATTTAATGCTGCAGAAGAATATAAGGGAATCATAAAAACGACATGATGATTTATAGGTCAGACATATATACAAAGATTCTAACAATGTTGTTGATATGCTATTGAAAGAAACAATTCTCTTCGATGCTCGTGGCTGTCATCTATATTATTATTATATGGGCATATGCAAATCAAGCACTAATTTTTCCATATTTTGACAAGTGTACTTGAAGGGTCATCTTTAGATTCTATTTTAATGATAGCTGAATAGTATAGTGACTAATCATTCTTGAAAAGTGCATGTCCACTATTTTTGAAAGCTAAAAGTGTTTGTATATTTCACTTTAGTAATAACAAGGATATTTTTTTCTTAAAAAAATAAATAATACTATACTGACATTAACAAATTACAAAATAGTAGTAAGAAATATCTTTCAATGTCAGCCACAAATAAAATGCTTCAATTTCCACCTTAGTTTTGCATTCTTTATTTAGAAAGATAAAGTGATTTAAAATAAATAAAAAAATGATTTCATTCAATGTTCAATTAATAACCGAAAATTATTTTAGTGTAAACCAACAATAAAATATCTCAATCTCCATGTTAAGTCACATTATGTTATATGAGTTTTTTATAGAGAAGGGTAAAGTAACTGAAATTGAAAATAGATTATATTTTTGCTATTTATTGTAAAGGAGGTGTAATTTATTCAATTATTAATATGGAATTGTGATGCAGTGTTAAAAATATTAATAACAAAAAAAATTCAATGTAGATTAAAAATAAAATATTTCAATATGAGTAAAATATTCCAACATCACATATAGAGAAACACACACACACACACACACACACACACACACAGCGAGAGAGAGAGAGAGAGAGAGAGAGAGATATCTTATATCATTGATAGGTGCTTTTTGTCCTTCAATATTTAAAATGGAATTGACATGTAACATTTAAAAAATTATAAATTATAAAAACAATTCATTGTTTCTGCATATATAGAGAGAGAAATTATATCCCATGGAAATATGCTTTTTTCTTATCAATATGAGGGAACATGTATTTAAAAGTATATATTTTAAAGTGGACCATGTGGATCATAAATTAAAGATTTCACTAGATGTAAAATATTTCAAAGCCGACTTCTTATATATATATAAAGAAAAAACATAATCTTATTCAAAGAACAAAATCACATTTTTGTAGATGCTCGAAAGCATTCAATCATATCAACCTGATAGCTTATGCAACAAAACAAAAATAACAAAAATAAAAAACTACATAGATTGTTGTCGCTAAGTGTGATAATATTCACCTAGTTTCCCACATTTTTCCCTTCTTTTTCTCCAGATTTCTCCAAACACATTGATTGGGGGTTGTTGTTACTATTTCCATTTGATTGTCATCTACCTGCAAGGGGATTTTCTTGTTGCAATTTGAGCTCTCAAATACATGGCGTATCTTTATGGCTCCCATTTCAGTTTCTATGGATGTCTATATTTTTTGTTGCTCAACTACTATGTTCTATGTTGATGCATGGTCCTTTAGACTAGCTTCCATAGTTCTTGATGGTTCCCCTCAATCTCCATTATTTTGGCTTCCAGGTTGAGTCTCTGCTTCTATGTTTTTCGTCAGTTCCTCGGGTTCTTCTCCTTACTCTTGATCTTTGTCAAGGAACTACCATCCCCTTGGCTTTGAATCTTGACTTTTTCTATTTTTTGGCGCCTATTTAGCTTGTGCGGATGTATTCTACAAGTGTATTGTTTGAAAAAAATATTGGCATCTAAATGCCATATTCTCACAATATAATACCTAGATATCTACTAAAAATTCTCATGTTTTAATAGAGGATGATCAGGAAGACCCTTGCTAAGATTGATCTCAACACATATCCTGGAAAATGTAAAAATATGTTTTGTTTTTCTATCCAAATCTATCTTTTTGAATTTTCCCAAAGTATTTTCGATGTCCTCCATAACCTTGTGGTTCTAAAAAGGAAGAGTTAGGTTTGGAAACCTCACCCAAACTAGCATTATTTTTACCAGCATGTTACTAGTATCAAACTATGGAAACCAAGGGGTGACAAAGAGCCCAACACTACCCCAAACCATGGCCCTTCATTGATAACTTTACTAACATCCTTTTTGTGAGAAAAAATGGACGAATAAGAATCCTTTTGAGCATAAGTACATATCACATTTTACAGTCCAAGAGGACTATACCCACTAATATAAAAGAAATTTCAAGTAGATCGGGCTCACAGGGGAAGAGCGGAGTGAAGTCAAGATTAAGTTTTCAACCATAACCAATTAAAATGACAGATCAAATCCATAGTTTTCAATTCTTCAAAATATTATTTTACCTATGTGGGTTTTACATCTAAAGATGTTACCTTGTCAATTTTCTTAATGATGTAAGGACCTAGAAGATTTTGGACTTCATTCGCTGAAGGGGCAGGATTTACCTTCAATGCATCCTTGAATGAAATAGAGCCCATATATTTTTCTATGGTTTGTACTATTGTGGCTACTCATTCCTCTACTTCCTCCCCACAACCTCAAGTTTATGATAATGGTGGAGTTAAGTTTGATGTTGTACTCTTGCAACCAAATGTCATCTTATAAAAGGTTGCCTTCATAAATCAAGCTCTGGAGATTTGTCGGTATACCCATGGTATTTTTCATTTTCTTTTGCATATCTTTGACTAGATTTAAAACTTGAAACTCTAAGAAATTTGAATTTCCATTTACGTTTTTTGTAAAAATTTGGACGGTCTCGTTTAGATCCTAATTTTCTTTTTGATATACAATCCTCTAATCATAAGGAAGCGAGGGCCTGATATGAAATTGAGGTTAAATTTAAGGAAAAGGCCTTCAATTATGCCCATGATATGAACCCCTCAATCTCATATTGTAAAGAAAGTAATTCCCACTCTGCATAAACCACGGAACCCCCATGTATTAATCCTCACAACTGTTATTAGGAAAGCTAGTGTCCATTCAGAGCTACTAGTCCCACGAAGATGGGTAGCTATCTTAGAAACAAACAAACCAAAGTTACTTGTGTTTTCCTTTATGAGATATAGATGAGAGAGAAGCAGAGAGTACCAACCTTAGTCTTTCGCTAGTCTCCTTGCATGTTTCCTCTCTCCCTTGATAGAGCTTTCACCACTCCTTTCTCACTTGTCCCGCTTCAAAGAACACTTGTAGAGTCAAAGCAACAAAATACCATCAAAGCATACAGATCTATAACCATAAACAATATAGGATCAGATGTACATTAACCATACAAATGCATATATAAATACAATATTCAGAAATATACAAGTATATGGAGGAAAACTCAAATAGCTTTATTGATAGAAGTAGTAGAAGAGAGGATTACAACCAAGTTGTCTGATTCAGCATCATCCTCCCAGTATGAAAGCCCTCTTCACCTCATAAAAAGCAAGATCACCCAACAATACAATGTCTCAAAGAGAAACCAATAGCACTTCCTTACAAATTACAAAATTCCAGCCTTTGGATCTCTAGGATGAGGGATCCATATATAGATGTTTGCAGGAGAGTGAGTCAACTTCTAGGATTTTGATTAGTGTCATTTCACTAATAGTTCTTGGTTCCACTTGGATATTTCATGTTCTCTTACTCATCCCTAGGCGAATTCAGAGAGGCAGGTGTCATATGTGCAGTTTCTAGAAGATTCTTTGAGTTTCCACCTAGCAAATTGCTTCTGCCATTTGTCTGCTCTCACTCATTGCACCCTACAAAAGGGCTTTTTAGTATGCATCGCCCCCTTTGTGTGTAGCAGGTGAGATGCATCACATCCTTAGCATGGATCAGTCTGTATGGTCCAATTTTGACCAGTTCTAAGCATTTTTCAGGGAGAACTTCTGGGAAATGATGTAATCAGTTGACCTTGATATTTTAGGGTATGAAATAACACTTTTAGGGGTTTGACAACCCTTGGTTTATTGACATATTTGATTAGGGTTCCAGTGCCCAAATATGTCTATAATAGTTTCCCCCTAAAGCATGAGGTCGTAAATCTTCTGATGTCTGGGGAAATGCTTCATCATGAGGATCCGAGGTTTTTCGAACTAGAAGGTGATCTGTAATAAGATACAATACAACATTATCTTCATAATATTTTCATGATCTAGCTGAGGCGGGCATTCCCATGTTCAGCTTTATAATTCATTTTCATGTACATAGGATAGACAATCGTTTGTGTGGCAGACTGATTATTCTGGTAGAGTCATCATCCCTTAGCTTGGATGATTATCTGTGCAGCTATAATGTACATTTGATGTCTTTACTTTCCTAAATATATCGCAGCCCGGATGGATGAAACTAGATCCGGGGTCTTCAAACTCATTCAATCTTCACCCGAGGTACAAGTCAATCCATGTGAAAAGATGTTTTGATGTCGAACACGGAAAGGCATCACCTAATTACCAGCCAATGATGTAAGTTGTTAATAGGCACGAGAGGAATCACCAATAATGATGATGACCCTCAAGGTATTGCAGTACAATTCACGTGGTGTGAATACATGAGTCGATGTCGAACACCACACAAAATCTTTTGGTTGAAGGCCACTGATGTAAACCTGTCGCCGGAAGTGAGAAACTTGCCATTGAGGCATGCAAGCTTCAAAGTACTGAAAGGGTTGTTCCAAAGTCAACTTCTTGGATAATGAGTTGATGTCGACAAGAAGTGACCCATCGTAGGAGAGCCTTAATGAATCCCACATCTACGACACGGAACAGAGCAAATTATTTTGTGGAGGTGAAAACGATTTGATGATATAAGGTTCAGGGTGGTGGTCATGAGAGAATGGAGCGTGAAGGTATTGCAGTGGATGAGATGTTAGCTAGGTTGGTGAATTCTCTGAGTGACTTCTCTTGAACATATCGGTGACACTAGAATAGATTGGTAGCATTAACTCCAAAATGGATGGTACGAAGGACCGATGGTGATATGACCGGTGAACGAAATAACCCAACCTGACTCAATCATGGTGATGGAGTGAAAGTGTCATGTTCAAGAGCGACTTGCTACCAATGAAGTTCTTCAAGTTTTCTTCCCTCTTTCCCCAGTCATTATTGACCAATACCTCTTTATTTTTGTCAAGCTTGAGGAGGATATCATATGCTTGTTCTATAATTTTCCCTTCGGTCAAACCTGTCACTATGTTTTAACAAGCTTAGTGATAGTGAAATTCGCTCTTGTCTGCATGGACAAGTTTTTCGTTATTGTTTTAACGAGTTTAACGACAATGATAACTCTATTATTTTCAATTTTAGAGAGTCTGGAAAGAAATGGAAAGGAAACTCCAGTAGTCATTTTTCGTAATATAATCCCTTCAGTCCGAAAAAGTATAAAATAATACGAAAGGGATGACTTTCCGATAGTTTTAATGAGCCGAACAAGACAAGCACTCGATCATTTTGTGTAATGATCCCTCAGGTCCAAAAAGATTAAAATATAGAGGAGGGATGGCACTTCCAATCACTCTAATGAGCTGGAGAGGCCAATTGCTCGACAATCTTTTCATATTTTACGAGTCTAAGAAAAGCTTAAAAGAGACTTGTTTTTTAGGAATGAGTAATGTTCTTGGATAGCAACTGGTTCTAGGCAAGTTTGGAACTTTTCAATCATGGCAGTGTAAAGAAGGTGGCTAATAAAATCACTCGTCGTAGTTGTTCCTCAAAAGCGTAAACAATCAAGTGGAGGCATATGATCGGCTAAAAAAGAGTGGAGGTGATGGTAAGAACACGACCAAGGTTCAAAAGCTGATAGCAATGCAATCACAAAGGTTATTTACCGAAGGTGGGTTCATTTTTTAATGAGCTTGAACTCTGGGGGAACATATGCTCATTGCTAGGTTTATTTTTTAACGAGCTTGAACTTCGTGTAAACCTGCTCGTGCTAGTCGTATAATAAGGATGTCTCTCATTAGTAGGTTCATTTTTTAGGGAGCTTGCCCCATGCGCAACTTTGCTCCAGAGCCTTTTGTATGCAAGCTAGGAATGACCAACTATTGTCCTAGGGGTTAAAGAACTACTAAGGTTAGGTAGGATAGTCTCTTGGTGGGAAACAATGCCCTTTACTTTGCCGTTTTCGTTGGTCCCGGAAAAGGTGAATGGTGGATCAGACCAATCACCTAACTTAAGCAGTTGAAGTTAGTAAAACTACAAGGTTAGAGTTACATTGGTTGCTTTTCACTTGCATACAAAAAGGTTTGCATGCCCCCAGGTATAAAGAAGAGTAAAATTTCTAGGTTACCATATGGAAGTTCTTGCATTAGCAAGATTGTTCCATCTGCATAGCAAAAAAAACATTTGGCTTTGTCCATCGAAATGGACAAAGGTGAATGGTGTTAGTTCCAATCACATAACCTTCGATGAGGAAATGATATTTCCAGACTGATCCCATTTTCCTAAACAGACGGGTGTGTTAGATTGGTCATATATCCTACGAGGAAACACATCTTATATATGGGGTTTTCCTACGAATGCAGGCTAGGGAGCATGCCCCCTGGGTTTAGTCACATTCACCGAATCACTTGTGCTCATCAGGTGGATGGACTGGAGGTTGATGAGACATTCCTTGTGCAGAGAGACCAATTAGGGATGGCATTTGACTAGTAGCCGTGTTTGAACCGCAGAATGAAAGCTGGTCTACGAGCTAGACCATTCTGCCTTCATACAAGAAACACATCACCTGAAAGAGTGAGGAAACAATAGCTCCCATGTTGTAAATGTAGTCACGCCCAAGGAGTAGATTGTAATCTAGTAGCCCTTGGACTACTATCACATTTAGATGAATGATTTTCCTTCTCAAAGTTATAGGAAAATTTGGAAGGATCCCTAATGGTCGACTGGTTCCTTTATTGAAGCCTGACAGATTTCAAATCTCAGGCAGAAGCGATGGCAAACCAAGCGCTTTCCAAGCAGTTGAGGAAAGGATGCTCATAGAAGCCCCTTCATCTATGATAGTACTAGCAATGATCATTTTGTAAGCTTGTACTATGATTTGGAATGGTACATTAGATGGCAGGTGAGGTCTCCCTATTAGATTCCAATCGAAGGAAACGACTAGATTGCTTGGAGGAGGGATCGAATAAATGGCCGAATGAATCTCTGACTAACTTCCTTGCTGTGGTAAAGGAATGGGTAGATTGTCCCCATGTTCATCAGATTCTATGTTAACAAAAAGAATTTGAACGATGTTGTTCTCATTCTCTTTGGACACTATATCATCCGAAGATGGACCTTCTGAAGACAAGACTGCGTCGACTGCCATCTCGACCTATTGACTTTGGTCCGGTGTAGACTCAGAGGGTTTATCTTCAATGATAGGTGTTTCAACCAACAACAAAGGTGTGTCAGTCGGATTTTCAACTAGTGATGGACTCGGCAAGAGTTTCTTGTATCCAGGAGGAAGTCGCTACGGTGAAGCAGGATGGTTATCCAAGACTCTTTTAGCTTCATCCAGGAAAGGACAACGGTGGAGGGCATGATCACCTTCACACATTCTACAAGGAAATTTAGATCTTCCTTTTTGTCCATTGACTTCATTTTCACTAGTTGAAGGTGTGCTCTCAACATGATCGTTAGAGGTTGAAGACACTGGATTGTGTAAACGGGGAGACTAGTCCCTTAAGATCCGCGAGATGTAGGGACAATCTCGATGATATTGGTCTCCTTTGCAAATGACACATGGAGATTTAGGTTTGGATGGTGCAGTGTGTGGATTTTCGCCAGATGATGCATGATTTCCCCCTTTCACCGCTGGCTTCTTCTTCTTCTTCTCCTTCCCTTTCTTCTTCTTCTCAGTTACTTGGTTTTTAGCATTACTAACTTCACCAAGTGAAGAGGAAGAAGGAGATGGAGAAAAAAACGAAGTAGAAGGGGGTGGAGCGACTTCAGTATCATTTGGTTGCTGATTTGATTGTTGAGGAATTGTGGTGTTTTGAATGACAGAGGTCAAGAAAAGCCATACTGGCAGGCCAATTGTGAGTCATGGAATAGACAATGTAGCCATGTGTGGAGCACCAACATCTCCCCAAGAAGAGAAAGGACTAGGATTCCCCCCAAGGGGAAATCCTTGATTGGTGGACTCCATTTTCTCAACCTAAGACCAACGAGGGAACAATGATGTTATTCTGATTAAAATAAATTTTATGACGCTTTGACACAACTTGCTTTTTCAATTTTTAAGAGTCGAGAAAAAGCTAAATATGACTCTAGTCACCTTCGATTTTTAATGAGCCTGAAGTGATAAGTGCTCAGATGGACCTTTTCTTTTAAGGAGTCTGAAAAGGAATGAAAGTGACTACTCTGGAAATCTAGATAGAGGGATTACCAAACCAATCGCAAAACTGCAGAATACTTTTTACGTATGCCAGTCAATCTTCCCAAATGATGTGTTTAGTGCATTACAATTGATAGGGCATCATACACGGCTTCCTAAGGATAAAGGATATAGCCTATTGTGGTCTCCCAATACATACTCGACGGTACATGGGAGCACAAGTCTGTACTGGCACTTGTCATATCAAAGAGGAGGAATCACCCAACCTACAATGAAAATGATAGTTACCAAGCTTTACGACGCTAGAATACGTCTCTAGCCTAGACTTCTTGACGTTGTGCATTAGGTTCCAAAGCGTTTTTATGTTCATTGAAGTTTATTTTACAGTTGATCTTTCTTAAGAAGTTTGCCTTTAAGATTCACCGCATGATGTAGATATACAATTCCTAAACATGCAATATAAGATGATAAATAGTCATTTACTTTCTTTTAGCAATGAAAATCCTAGCTACTAAGGAAAGAGGAATAAAATTCTTTCAACATAAAGTAGAGAGCACACACTAGATGCACTTTTCCTAAATCAATTTCCGCATGCAGTCTAAATGAAAATGCACATGCATGTATTTGTTTTTCAGTTTCCTTAATTTGAGAATGACAAAAAGAAAACTAAGTACAGATCTGAACTATTTTCTTTCAAAGAAACAGTACTAACAATTTTCTCTTTTCGAAACGAAAGGAAGACTAAGACGACACTTTGCGATTTCGAATTTAAAACTGCTTTTGACACTTGAAATACTAATAATTTCAAAATCAAGTACAATGGAAAAAGTGTAATCGACTATCTAAAAGAGGAAGACTTTATGACACTCTTTTTCTTGACTGAAAATGACAGTTGCGACACTTT
Organism: Pinus tabuliformis; assembly: GCA_031772625.1. Taxonomy (NCBI): domain Eukaryota; kingdom Viridiplantae; phylum Streptophyta; class Pinopsida; order Pinales; family Pinaceae; genus Pinus; species Pinus tabuliformis. The sequence continues at coordinate 984,375,986 of CM062810.1, forward strand.
CAAATCAAAGGACGACCGTTCGATTAAACTACTATTTGCAAAGGAGAAATGTAAATGATGAAAAATACATAAAAAAACATTCAGAATTCTTTATCAATGGAGGTTAAATAATGCAAAGGAAGAAGATTTCAAGAGTGATATCCTAATCATAGACAACAAAACTACTAAATAAAGCTGAAGACAATGAAGAAAAAACCAAAACCTGGAGGCAAAAAAAGTCTCACTTAATCATCGCACCTGTAACACAGGGAAACAGGGACGCATCTCACCTGTAACACACGGGAGGTGTGATGCATCCAGTTTGCCAATGAGAGATAGTGCAATGGTCCAGGGATGAGACTGAGCTTGGTTTTCACTCACAGTTTGTAGCTAAGTTAATGGGTTTAGGCTGAGCTTTTGATAGGAAGTAAACACAAAGTATAGGGGCCGATCTAATGAGGTTATTTGAGCTACCACCAGGGCACTTAAGATGTTTGCAAGTCAGATGTTCAGTTCATAAACTGCCCAGAGATTAACTAAAGTAGCATTGATCTACTTTGCAGTTGCATAGAAAAAGCAGTTCGAAGGCTAGCTATCTTAACTTTAGGCTCCATCTATAGGTTATAAAGTAAACAATAGTAACAAAACAAACAAACTATTCACTTCCCAGTGGAATCACCTTTTTGTTATTGGGAAAACTAGTGTCCATTCAGAGCTGCTAGTCGCACTAAGACGGGTAGCTATCTTAGAAATAAACAAACCAAAGTTACTTGTGTTTTCCTTTATGAGAGATAGATGAGAAAGAAGCAGAGAGTACCAACCTCAGTCTTTCGCTATTCTCCTTGCTTTTTTCCTCTCTCCCTTGATAGATCTTTCACCACTCCTTTCTCATTTGTCCCACTTCAAAGAACACCTGTAGAGTCAAAGCAACAAAATACCATCAAAGCATAGAGATCTATAACCATAAACAATATAGGAACAGATGTACATTAACCATACAAATGCATATATAAATACAAGATTCAGAGATATACAAGTATATGGAGGAAAACTCAAATAACTTTATTGATAGAAGTAGTAGAAGAGAGGATTACAACCAAGTTGTCTGATCCAGCATCATCCTCCCAACATGAAAGCCCTCTTCACCTCATGAGAATAAAGATCACCCAACAATACAATGTCTCAAAGAGAAACCAACAACACTTCCTTACAAATTACAAAATTCCAGCCTTTGGATCTCTAGGATGAGGGATCCATATATAGATTTTTGCAGGAGAGTGAGTCAGCTTCTAGGATTTTGATTAGTGTCATTTCACTGATAGTTCTTGGTTCCACTTGGAGATTTCATGATGTCTTACTCATCCCTGGGGGAATTCAGAGAGACAAGTGTCATATGAGCAGTTTCTAGAAGATTCTTTGAGTTTCCACCTAGAAAACTGCTTCTACCATTTTTCTGCTCTCGCTCATTGCACCCTACAGAAGGGATTTTCAGTATGCATCGAACCCTTTGTGTGTAGCAGGTGAGATGCATCGTACCCTTAGCACAGAGCAGTTTGTATGGTTCAGTTTTGACCAGTTCTGAGCATTTTTCAGGGAGAACTTATGGGAAATGATGTAATCAGTTGAAATTGATCTTTTAGGGTATGAAACAACACTTTTAGGGGTTTGATATCCCTTGGTTTATTGACATATGTGATTGGGGTTGCAGTGCCCAAATATGTCTATAACAACAACTAGATGAGAAGGAAAGCAAATCTAGCTAGCACAGGTTCCCCCGGCCTACTAGCTCTACAACCAAGGAAACAACCCATGGTAGATTTCCTATGTAAATAGATAAAAATAATAACAAAGGTCAAGGAAATGTATTCCAAGTAAAATTTTGGGCAAAACATAGTGATTGGGATCACTTGTGATTATTTAATGGCTATGGAAATTGGCAAAGGAAAAGTGGCATTAATTGGAATTTATTTACGAAAGTAATGGAAAATAGGAGAAAAGGGAGATGAAAGGTCACATAATTGCATGAGGACGAAATTGAAGGAAAATTAAGGGAAAATTAAGAAAATAGAGGTTTTAATGATAAAAAGTCTTCTGAGGATTAGTTCACAGATTTTGTTGGTTTAACTTTTTTCAGTACCACATGTTGTCAATTTTATCTTGGATCTCTCCTATATTAACTCTCTCTCTCATTTTCTTGCATGCTTAGAGAAATCTTGGAGTAATTTTTATATTTCTCTACTTTTATTCATGTATATTGTAGTAATATGTTATTGATGTTATGGATGAGTTTCCATGGTCTATATGCTAGTAATTTTCTAGCTATATGTTGTTTATATGATGTGTATTTTTATATCTCATGTTGTGAATTGCCTAGCTATGGATTAGTGACGAATGTATGGAATAATAAGTGTTATTGTAGATATGTAGAGAGGGAATATGGCCTATTTGCTGATTCTTAGATGAATATGAGACTTTTATAATCAGATATGCATTTATGACATGTAGCTTACTTGTTGCAATATGTCCGACAAAATTTTTGTCATGTTCTAGGTTGTTTAGGTCAACTTCTGCCTTCAAGTTTTTATGTCTAGAATTTTTTTCATGCAATTAGTAATTCTTGAAAGTTTCACTGAGTTCTCGGTAGTGGTCTAGAGTCTAGTGTTAAACCGTGGCTCAGATTCTAGGACCGCTACCTCTAGAGAAATTGGGTAGAAATCATTTATGGGAATGGAAAGTTAGTATAGGAGGTTCATCAAGAACTTCTCATGGATTACCTATCCCATTATATATTTGTAGAGAAAAGGAAATAAGTTTTAATGGGTAGAGGAATGTGCAACTAGTTTTAAGCAGTTGAAGCAATTGCTTACCAACACTCCAGTTGTAAAGATTGTAGATCCAGATAAAGAGTTTGTGGTATGTACGGATGCTTACAAGAGAGGACTTGATGGATTCTTGATTCCAAAGGGGCAAGTAATATGCTGCGAGTCAAGGAAACTCAACGATCACAAGAAAAACTATGTGACTCATGATCTTTAGTTGGCAGATCCCATTCATACATTAAAGATGTGGAGACACTATCTTCTTGGCAGGAGGTTAATTTTGATGAGTGATCACAGTGGGTTGAGGTACTTGTTTGACAATTATAATATGGATTATAGGAAAGTTAGGTGGTTGACCATGCTCAGAGAGTTAGCTTCGAGATTAGGTACATTAAGGGTGAAGAGAAAAGTGTTACAGATGTTCTTAGTAGAAGAGCACAAGTAATAACATTGTAGCTATGAGTTCATAGGGGATAGACTTGTAGGATCAAATCTTGCAAGCAGGACAACAAGATGACAGGTATTAGCAGCTTAAGCATAAGTTACAACATCAAGGTACAAGTGAGCATGATGTGGATTATCATCTCACAATAGATGATTTGGTCAGATTTAGGGATAGTATCTATGTGTTAGGAAACAATGAGCTCAAGAATCTTATCTTGAGGGAATTTCATGTTAAGTCATACTTACGTCACTAGGGATACAGTGGCAACAATTAAAATTTTATACCATTTCCAAATTTTAAGAAAGAGGTTGATAATTTTGTTATGAGATGCTTGGATTCTCAACAGGTAAAAGTAGAGTGTAAGCATCCAGGTGGCCTATTGCAGACGATTCTGATTCTAGAGTGGAAATGGGAGGTCATTTCCATGGATTTCATTACATGTTTTTCGAGGACATCTAAATATCATGATTCCATTATGTTTATGGTGGACGGGTTACTAAGGTAGCACACTCCATTCTAGATAGGTCTATGAATTTCTCTAGTGAGGTAGCCCAGTTCTTCATTAGGGAGATAGTGAGGTTACATGGTATTCCTAGGAAGATTATTTCATACAAAGATTCCAAGTTCACTTGCAGGGTTTGGAAATATTTGTTTGCAAGTTTGGGGATAAAGTTATCCTTTAGTACATCTTATCATCCACAGATAGATGGAAAAATAGAGAGGTTAACAAAATTCTTGAGGAGATGTTGAGGATGTATGTTATGCATCAACAAAGGAATGGGAGGAGTACCTACCACTAGTTGAGCTTGTTTATAATAGCGGGTATCAGGATTCCTTGTAGATGAGTCAGTTTGAGGAAATTTACGGGTAGAGTGGTAATACTCCCATCAATTGGAGTGAAATATTGAACAAGGTATTGAGTGGACCATATATGTTGGCAAAGATAGAGCAGGAAATGTAGGTTATCAAGAAGAATCTAAAGGAAGAGCAGGATAGGAAAAATAGCTATGAAAATCAACACAGAGTAATTAAGGAGTTTCAAGTTGGGGAGCATTTGTAGTTGCGCATTAATCCTAAGAAGATGTCCTTGAGGATTGGATCATATGCCAAGATGGAACCTCAATATTATTGGCCCTTCGAAATCTATAAGAGGATTAGAGCAATGGCATGTCGACTTACACTACCTCCGACAGTGAAAGTCCATGATTTATTCCATGTTTCATTACTTAAGTAGTATGTCCAAGATGTTGATCATACGATTTATTTGTCTATGTTGCACATGGAGGGAGATTTCCAACTAGAACCACAATGCATATTGCTTCAAAAAAAACTCATGCTCTGAAACCGAGCAATCGAGTAGGTTAAAATGTAATGGAAGTGTTACACAAAAATATCGTCACCATGATTATTTGTAGTCAGTATGGGTCTATCATCACTTGTACTGTCCTCCTAAGCAAGTCTCAGACCCCAGCTCTTCAATTCAAGCTTTGAAAATGGGAGAAAGACATTAAAAACCAATGTAACTCTAGTTCCGCACTTTCTCTCACTGTCACCTGCGGTCCCGCACCTTCTGTTTACAAAAACTGTGGACCTACCCGTTCTGTCCCTAACGGTGTAGGTGCAGACCCCTGTGAAAGTCAAAAGGCGCAAGTTTTATCTTAAAAAACTCACTTTGGGTTAATTCTAGAGTATTCTAGAAGGAATTTTGACGTGGATTGTTCGCTCTGAGGTGGTTCATGCATCCCAAAAGAGAAAGAGCTAATCCCTTGATGAGAGGAGCTATCCCTTTGAAGGAGGGCTTTATCCCTTTGAAGGAGGACCTAGTAACCTCCCTCCATTGCACTATAAATACAGGCATTGGGCTGGTTGCTGGGGAGGTTAGAAGCTGAACATTTTTGAGGGTAAATGCTGGTGAAATCAAGACTTCCTAGTTGAGCTTAAGAGGAGAGATCACAAACCTTTTTGGCTTCATTGGGGAGTGAGTGAAACTTGTCAAAGTAGAGGAGAATTCTTGTTGGACCCTGGGAGGAGCTTGTACAGCGTCAAGGCAAAGGTTGTAAAGTTCTTCTTCTTTTGAATTAATACAATCAAACTCATTTTTCTCAACAAGTATCTCATGTTATTTGTTTCATGGACTCCTTGACTTTCATGTTAAATATGTTTTATGATTTTTATGATTTTGGCTTTTCAGGTGGTATTTAATTTGTTTTCTTTGTTTGTGTTTGAAGATTCGCGACAAAGGAGCTCATTTGGATCGAAGGAGTGAGGGCATCCACAAGCTTGCGTTGGACCTAAGGTAGGCCCTAAAAACACTTGTTTGCCATTGTTTATAAAAGCATATTTAGAGAAAGATAGTGTCTGGTTGGTTTGCTTGTCATTAGGTCTTCTTTAGATTCTAGGAAGGTCTATCTTGTCTGCAAGATCGACTTATTCTGTGTGACAAAATGGCGACCATACTGGGGACTTGATTGTTTTCCTTGTTTTTACTTTGACCTGAGAAACTGTGTTTTTGTTTCTGTTTTTGGCTTGTTGTGTGTAAAATTGGGTAGAGTTTATAGATCCAAGGTTATTTTTTGTTTTTCATAGTTTTGGGAGAGGACCGCACCCTAGCCGTTTGACACAGTGCGTACCTACTTGCAGCTTGGCTTTTAGCACAGAACGGGACCGCACCTGTGTCAACTGTGGGCCTGCGGACCCTGTCAAAATTTTGAAAAACATAAGATCTCCTCTGTTAGTCAGCTTAGTTTTTGTTTAGAAATTGTTATCCATTGCCCATACCTACATATAACTTGTCAGAAGCTTTCCTTAGGTTCATTTCGTTAGTGTTAGGGTTTTAGGTGAATTTCCTAGGAGTTTTGCTTGTTGGGCTTGTTTTTCATTTTGGTTGTGTAGTGGCTCTGAGCTTAGAAGTTGTAGGGACTTCAGATCACCTTAGTGTCTACCAGCCTTCTTATGAGTCTGACCATTTATGAAATCTCCCCTTGTTGAGGAATCCGCTTTGATTTTTCTCTTTACAAAACTTCGAAAAGCTTGTGTTTAAAAGTTTGGATTTTCATTTTCAAAAAGAAAACAAAATTGGTTGTTCTTGACTTATTTGTGATTCTGCATAAATTGGTCCTTAGCTTACATCTAGCTGAGTAAAACATCCTTAAAAAATACTTTTAGTAGGCTTTGACTTAAAATAGGTTTTTATAATTTATAGATCTCAAAGTTAGTCATTTTCATAGTTTTGAGTGTTTTATAAAAAAATATAAAAATCTCTTTTGAAAAAAAAAAATTTGTTTTGTAGTGTTTGAGTTCTTTGAAATGAAAAGGGAAATTTTTGTGAAATAACTAGTTGTCTCAATTCGAGTGCATTCTCAAACTCTTTCTTAGTTTAGAAGTTCATCGAAGAGAAAAAGATTGTTTAAATCATCTTAGGTGCATTTTTAGTGATTTTGAGTCAAGTCTTCATACCATGAGTTTCATCTCCGCACCTTTTGACTTAAACAAAAACCAATAAAAAATAACGCTTAAAGGAAAATTCATCTAGTAACATTTTTTATTTCTAGGGCTCTGATAGACCAACTTAGCTTAGGCTAGTGTCTTGGAGTAGGAGAGTAATTAACTCTCCAAGACAGTCAAAACAAACAAGTAGTTGTATCTTGTGGTAGGGAAGAAATCCAATTGTTGCATTTATGCTCTGGGAAAGCTCCTCTTAAAGGAGAAGCATGAGATCGTGTCCGAACCAGTGTGGGAATCGATCCTTCCTCATTGGGAATGACGCCAGATATTCACGCATTAAAAATGGTAAACCTCGGATTAACCATTGTCGAGGAGCCTGGGGTCACTTGTTGGTAAACCTTGGATTATGTCAAGGAGCCTTCAAGGGGATTGAGCTTGCTACTCTGCCCTTGCGTGCGTATCGGATCGTAGACTGTTCCCCCAGGTATATTTGTTTCAGTTGGTAACCTTAGTGGCCATATTCTTTAGGACTCTTCCTGAGGTGACAGTGGTGGGAAGATACCACTGTACCTGGAGCGGACGTCGGTTAGACTCACTTGGATTTTCTAGGGGGTTCTCTTCACTCGAGATGGTTAAGTGGAGGAACTTGTGCCAGTCTATTCATTAAGCAGGTTGCCAGGGTAACTGTTCCAACTGCCATTTCTGTATTGAACTCTGCGACGTTGGATTTCATCACCAACTAGTGTTTTCAATACGGAAAGTTAATGTTTGTGTGTGTTTGATCTCCTAGATTCTTTAGGCGTGTGATTCAAATTTGTTTGGTTCTTTAGATACTTTAGGTTCTTTTCATTGAGATTTTACTTTGTTTGCTTGTGAAGTAGTTAAAAGTCTTTAACTGTGGCTGAATTACCAAGGCAGTCCCGTAGACTTCGGGGCCAATCTCCTGAGTTTGTAAACGTGGCTGAGTTACTGAGGAAGTCCCGTAGACTTCGGGGCCAACCTCCTGAGGAAGTATCGAGCCAGCTTGAAGGCTTGAAAGTCCTCGTAACTCCTAGAGACAGTAGAGTTGGGTCACTTGAAGAAGGAGAATCTTCTTTGATTGTACATCCTGATTTTCAACCGTTAGTGGCAGATTATAATCCACAGTCAGTGTCTGTTTCCGAAGTTACTGGTAGCTTTTCATATACTAGTGATATAGGTGAGGAACCTGAAATATCCGAGCCTGAAAGTGAATTTTCTACTACTCCGACATCGGGGTTTGTTTCTCCAACTTCTACTGGTCCTGGTTCACCTAGGGTAGAAAGAGTAATCACCCAAGATCTTCCTTCTGGACTTATTGCTATTGAAGAACTTGCTCCGAAAGAGGAATTAGGTATCCCTATCCCTGAAAATCAACCTGTTATTGAGCTAAGGGAGCGTGAATCAATTTTTTACAGTCCACCTAGGAGCATTTCTTGGTATCTTTCTTTGACTAATTTCTTAGAAAACTCAGGGTTAAGTTTTTCACCACCTCGTGCTCCTTATCACCCAACACCTAGAGGTTATTATACTCCCGTAAATATGTCAGGACAGTCATCCACGTTTACTCAACTGCCTAAATCCTTTTTGTAAGGCGGTCCTTCTGTTCCCTCCGGGTATCAGTCTCTTTCTGGTACTTTTTTGGGGGCATCTCCTCAACCCATTGAGCAAGGGTTATTAACTGGAAGCAATGGTACTAAGCTGTTGAGCGTAGAAGACATTCTTATGATGTCAGGTTCTATTCCCAATCCTCAACCTCAAGGTGGCCAGTTACCGCCTGGGGGGCAGCCTCAATTAACGCCTGGGGGGCAACCTCAAGGTACACAATTTGCATCTGGGGGGCAACCTCAAGGACAGTACATACCTACGGGACAGTACGTTCCTCAAGGTCAACCCCAGACTCAATATGTACCCCAAGGTCAACCCCAGTATCAATTTATACCTCAAGGTCAACCCCAGTATCAGTACGTGCCTCAAGGGTATCAACCCCAAGGTCAGTACTTGAACCAAGGTTTCCAACCACCCTCCGGTCAAACGTATGTTCAAGGAACGGGAAATGTACCTTTCAATTATCAATCCTACCCTCAACCCGGTTATGGTCCTCAGTATTCTCAACCTGTTATGGGTCAGTACCCCGGAATGAATATAGTGTGGGATCCATTGCAAACTCAACAGGTGTTGCAGCCAAGTGTACAGTTGTCATCTCAAACTGGACAACCCTTAGTTTCTGGTTCACCCCAGCAACCAGTCCAGTCTAACATTCAAACTTCTATACCTTCAGTAGTTTCTCAGCCTGGGCCTAGTACACCTCGTACTCCACCTCAAACGACTGCTACAATTGCTGCAACATCTGTTCAATCTACCCCACCTACTTCTGGAGTATCGACAACTCCAGTTTCTACTGTTCCTGTATCTACTCAGACATCTTTACCACTGTCTGGATCTACGATTCAAACTTCGGTTCAGATGCCTGTAGGACAACCTGGTTCAAGTACAGTTGTCACAAGTCAACCACAATTTACTTATCAACCGTACCAGGGACAGTACCAATTCGGTCCTGCTGTGCAGCAGCCAGTCTATCAGTATCAATCGTATCCTGGGTACACTTATCAACAACCTCAACAACCCTAGTACGGTCCAGTTAATCCTGGTTTTCCGAGAGGATACAATATCCCAAACGCAATTCCTATTCCTAGTTATCCTGGATATCCTCCTCCTGGGGCTGGTCTCATGACCCAGAGTTTTAGGGATCCTAATCAGCAGTTACCGTTTATCGCAACTTTGGACTTGCCTGACTTGTCGCGCCTAACGAACGATCCCATTAATTATCTTCCGTTTTGGCCGCCAATGCCGAATAAGTTGCCCAGTGACATTCCCAAGTTCGAAGGTAAATCAGGAGAGGACCCGTCGAACCATGTGATGACTTACCACCTCTGGTGTGCGTCTAACTCCATTTCAGATGATTCAATCCATCTTAGACTTTTCCAGCGCACTCTAATTGGTCTCGCGGCCAAGTGGTACATTGAGTTACCGCGAGGCACTTTTTATAATTTTAGTCAGTTAGCTACCTCGTTTTTAACTCATTTTCAGTTGCCAGTCCGATATGACAATGGCACGGAATTGTTAACTTCGTTAAAACAATCGACGTCTACTTATATTTCAGATCATATTCATGAGTGGAGACGTCGACGACATTTAGTGAAGGTATTTATTCCGGATCAGATCTTGGCCGAGTGGTTTGTAAAATCTTTGTTGCCAAAGATCACTGAAGATGTAGCTAAAGCCAGAGTTGTTACTGAGGAGCAAGTAATTGCTCAAGCACAGTACCTTGACTTGGTCTATACTCAGTCAGGTACGTTACACGAGAAAATCCCCGATCTTCCCAAGCAAAATCAAATCGCTGCAGCTCCTTCGGGATCTCATGCCACCGATGGTATGATTGGTACGGTTAACACTAAAAGTAAGAAGAAGTCTTCCAAGAATTCTTCCCCTATCATAACCTTGCCTGATTCCCCAACAGGAGATTCTTCTACAGAGATTTCCACCGATATTCACGTTGTAGAGTCATCTACAGCCAAATCAAAATCCGGTGGGAAGAAGAAAGGAAAGAAGAAGAATAAAATGGACAAAATTTCAAAGGAGAAACCTGAAAAGGAGGAATCCAATGATGAAAAGCGCAAACCTCGTTATCCTTGTCTCATTTGTGATGATGAACATTTTACAAGAGACTGTCGTCATCGTGCAGAGGTTGCGAAGATTGTCAAGGGTTCCCAAACTCTTGCTATTTTGAAGGATCCTTTTCCGGCTCAAGACAGTAAGATGATAGGTTCGTCCTCAAGTGCCAATGAAGAACCCATACTGATGATGTCCCATGTTAGGATTGCGACTCGATCGCAAGATTATGGTAGTAAAAGTCTTGTTGATGGTAAAGAAGCAGAATCTTCTCATTCTAATCCATCAACCTCAGCTCCCGGTTCCGATCCACTACAGATCGAGAAACCTAATCCAGACTTGGTAATCAAACTGCCCGCCAAGGGTATACTTCGAAAGTCAGCTTTCAATCCACATGCGAGAGTGGCTCAGAATTATAACATTGTTGAGGATTTGGCTGTTTCACCCTCAGCAATGTCGGCTTTGGAAGTGCTGCAATCATGTCCAGCACAACGTAAATTACTTTTGTCGGCTATAGGAGTTGTTGATGTTCAGGACTCGAATCTAATAATTTTCGATCTAGAAAATAGTACACCACATTTGCCTCATCAAATGGCTTTCCAGATCCCAGTGATAGTCAAAAACAGGCCTATTCATCGGACTGTAATTGATGAGGGAGCTTCAACGTGTATTATGTCGATACAGTGTTGGAGATCGCTTGGTTCTCCTTCGCTAAATCAATCCCCGACAATTCTAAAGGCCTTTGATGGCCGTGGGTTTCATCCTTTTGGCATTCTACAGGATTTGCCTATAGGGGTTGAAGGAAAAACCGTTAGTCTAGATGTGGAGGTGGTTGATGCCCCTCTAGATTACAACCTTCTCTTGGGTCGAAGTTGGTCTTACACTATGACAGTGGTCGTTTCATCGGTTTTTCGAGTAATAAAGTTTCCACATAATGGAAAGATTGTAACAATAGACCAGCTGGCTTATTTTTCATCCGACCCAACCTCTTCTGAGAGTATTCAGTATGTTGGTAAAACGACTATCCCATATAAGGATGTTGGAGTAGGACTAGTTAAAGATGCCGGTTTACTGGGAACTTTTCCTTTCCCTCCGATCAACGCATCGTCTTCATTTGCAACCATTCATATGATTACATCAGACACCATTGTTTATGATGATCCTTGGATCATTCCTTCTGAATCTGAGATAGACTCATTTGGTAATGTCATGCCTTTGAGTCCATATGAAATTGCCTATGAAGTCGTGCAGTCGTTTGCCGACCCATCTTCAACCGAAAATGACTTCATGAATGTGGTCTGTGAGGAATCACTTTTCACATCAAGCTCGGATTTAATCACGTTTTCTGAACTTGTTCACTCTGATGAGCAAATTCGTGAAATCCTATGTGTAGATGATTTACCATGGGAAGATCTCCATCACAGATCTTCATTTTTACCCGAGGATGATTGTTTTGAAAATGATTTCTCATCAATTTTTACAACTGAATATGTCAAGGAACCTCAGAATCCAATGAAACATCCCGATTCAGAGTTAAATTTGGGAAACATCTCTCGAACTTTTCCTATTGACATTTCAGTTAAGCCCGAGATTGTTGAGAACATTCATATAGGTGCCTCATGTGCAAATGACGAAATTCAACTATATAAGGCCCTATTTCAAGAATTCCACGACATGTTTTCCTGGTCCTATGAGGAAATGCCAGGAATTGATCCCGCGATTGTTGTTCATGAGATCAAGACTTACCCGGACGCTAAACCCGTCCGGCAACGTTTGCGTCAGATTCACCCACGAAAAGCTGCTGCAATTAAAGCAGAAGTTGAGAAACTATTGAAAGCAGGTTTCATTTATCCAATCCTGTTAATGGATTGGGTATCGAATATTGTTTTGGTTAACAAAAAATAGGGAACAATAAGAATATGCATCGACTATAGGGACATTGATCGAGCCTGTCCAAAGGACAATTACCCAACTCCCTATATCGATCAAATCATTGATGATTGTGCCAGCAGCGAAATATTCTCCTTCATGGACGGTTTTTCTGGATACAATCAAATCAATATTCTACCTGTCGATCAACCAAAAATGGCTTTCATTTGTCCATGGGGGACATTTGCTTATTGCAAGTTACCTTTTGGGCTTAAGAATGCCAGAGCAACTTTTCAAAGGGCGATGTCTTATGCGTTTCATGACATCAAACACATTGTGCAACCCTATCTCGATGACTTGCCTGCTCATTCATTACATCGAGCTGATCACCTCGTCCATTTACGAGCAATCTTTATGAGGTGTAGGCATTATCGGATTCGGTTGAACCCACACAAATGTGTCTTTTGTATAGAAACGGGTCGATTGCTGGGGTTTGTAGTTTCGAAAGCCGGCATTCGCATTGATCCCTCGAAGGTCGAAGCTATCATCAAATTGCCTCCTCCTTCGAGTCTTCGCCAACTCCAAAGTTTGCAAGGGAAAGCAAACTTTTTACGACGATTCATTCCTAACTATGCCGAGGTTACAAAGGGTTTTACCCGGTTGTTGAAGCAAAATACTCCATTCTATTGGGATGAGATAGCTCAGAAATCTTTTGATGCACTCAAACACGCGTTGACCCATGCACCGTTGTTGCATCCTCCCAACTACAACCAGGATTACTTCTTGTATCTCGCCGCCTCTCATTCCACCATTGGAATGGTCTTAGTTCATGAAGATGAATTCGGAACTGAACATGTGATATATTACCTTAGTCAAACTTTAAATCCAACTGAGCTAAAATACTCACATGTGGAGAAATTGGCATTGGCAGCTGTTCAAGCTGTCCAACGTTTTCGTCACTACATTTTACTACGTAAAACTATAGTAATTTCGGATTGCAACCCTATGATCTACATTTTGACCAAGCAATTGCTAAGGGGAAAGTACTCTAAATGGATTGTTATCCTGCAGGAGTTCGACTTGGAATTTGAGAAGTCTAAGTCTAAGAAATGTTTAGTTTTTGCTGAGTTAATGTGCGACTTCTCACGTGCTGACACGGAAACTGTGGCGGAGGAGCCCATTGTGGACGAATCCTTGTTTCTAATCAGCACTTTAGATCCATGGTATGGGGATATCATCGTTTATCTCCAGACCCAATCCTTTCGGCCATAAATTTCACGGTCAGAACGTCGAAAAATTCGATTCCAGTCCCAACAATTCAGGATTATTGGAGATACTCTTTATCGCCGTGGGGCGGACTCTGTTTTTCGACGTTGCTTAACTCTCGAGGAAGCTGAAAGGGTTCTAAATGACTGTCACTCTGGAGCATGTGGCGGTCATATGTCTGGGTTTGCCACAACGCAAAAGATATTGCGCGCTGGCTACTTCTGGCCGTCTTTATTTAAAGATTGTATTACGGCAGTCTGAAAATGCCACAACTGCCAATTTTTTAATCAAAAGATGCGCGCTCCACCTACTCCTCTCCACCCTATAATTGCCGTTGGTCCTTTTGCCAAATGGGGTATCGATTTTATTACATGTAACCCTCACTCGGCCGGGGGGCATGCGTATATCATCCTTGCGGTAGATTATTTTATCAAGTGGGCCGAGGCGATGCCTACATTTGAGGCAGACGGCAAAACAACTGCAATTTTTGTGTTCAATCATATAATTGCTAGGTTTGGTGTCCCGCAAGCAATAATCACTGATCATGGGCGCCATTTTCGAAACGTTATGATGACCGAACTTACAGGCCAGCTTGGTTTACGTCACGATAGTTCAACCCCTTATTATCCACAAGCGAATGGTCTGGTTGAATCCATCAACAAAGTTTTAGTTATCATGATCCGACGAATCATTGGGATTCATCGGTCGAATTGGCACAACATGCTATTTTCAGCGCTTTGGGCGTACCAAACTTCAGTAAAAACATCAACAGGGTTCACTCCTTTCCAACTAGTCTATGGTTTGGAAGTTGTGTTACCCATTGAATGCGAAATCCTGTCACTGCAAATGGCCATCGAGTTACTTCCAGCCACTTCCAAAGAGGAAAAGCGTTTGTTATACTTGGCTCAATTAGATGAGAATCAACGTGATGCTGCATTGGCGATCGAGACTCACGCAAAATGCATGAAAGCTCAGTATGATCGAAATGTGACCCCTCGAAATTTTTCGGAAGGAGATCTAGTCTTAGTTTACAATCAAGCTAATGATAAATTAGGCGCTGGAAAATTCGTTCCTATGTGGCATGGTCCCTATGTTGTCAAGCGAAAGCTAGCCAAAGGGGCCTATGAATTGGTAGACTTTGACGGGGACTCTTTGGGTAAACCCAGAAATGGTCTTTACTTGAAGAGGTATTATGCTTAAAGAATGGGTATGGAGATTTTTAGTTAGGATAGTTTTTCTTTCTAGCTGGTGTGTTTTAGTTTAAACAGTGTGCTTAGCTTAGAGAGTGTTTTTTCGTCATTATTCCTGCTTATCTTGGTTTTACTCTTGATATTGCAGATGTCGATGCCTCTCCAAACATACATTGGTTTCGCTGATGGTGCTTGTCGTAATACACGGAACATCTCTTCCGCAACTTGGGTTATCTATTCGCCCTCTGACGAGTTAGTATCTATGCATGGGGTAAGCCTCGATCAAACAACGAACAACATTGCCGAGTATAGTGCAGTGAATGAGTTATTATCTGAATCTATTTCATTTGGGATTCGGAGTTTGATAGTGAGGTTAGATTCTGAACTCGTTGTATTACAGCTTAATAGAGTGTATGCCATTAGAAATCCAGTGTTATTAAGATTATTTTTGAGAGTGCGTCTCTTGGAACGTGAATTTGATTATATTGAATATCGGCATATTCCAAGATCTTTAAATACATTAGCAGATGCAATTGCTTCTCGAATGTTAAATAGACATTTGCAATAATCATACATGTAAATTTAAAACCATTCCATAACATGATTTACAAGATAAGCCGGTAATAGTGATATATATATTGGAGTGTGTCAAAAAATACATCGTCCTCGATCATAGGTTGAAAAACACCTTATGATTGGCAAAAATGATAAGTACAAAAAACAAAAATGTCACATGTGCCCACAAAAGGCGATCATCCTATCACTGGTGATGATCTCTATAAGAAACCACTGCACGGTCCACCTTGCAAAGGAACCCCCTAAAAGGTCCCGGGACCCCAATCACATAGCGCTGAAGTCGAAGAGGAATGTCATCTATAGTGGTTTCCGGAATATCTCCTGTCAAGTGCTCGAGATGACCCTCCAACTCGGCCAAAACCTCTACTAATTCGTCCTGTGGGGCTGGCGCGGGTGCAACTGGCTGCTTCCTCTCGTAAGGCCGGAGAGCGGCTGGTCACTGTGGACCCACATTTGCATTTGAAACTTTTGCTATAATTTTTGAGATGATGGGAAAATAAAAAATTTAAAATAGGAAAAATGTTGAAAAGGATTTTACCTAACTCATCCCACTGCTCTCCTAGTGGAAGAACCATGTCTGGGTCACCACGAAAATCTATCCCTGCGTAAGGGAAGTCCTGAATAGAAAAGACCTCGTTTTCCAACAATTGGAAATACTCAGGTTTGAATCGAGCAACCTCTGTCCTCTCGTCCGGGTGACAGGCCATAACTGCGACCCATCGCATCAGTTTGGGCGCTCGAGGAAGCCCAGCTCCAACAGTAAGCTGCTGTGGGATCAGCATAGGAACCCTCTCCAGGCCAAAACTCACGACCAAAGCCCCATAACCAAAGGTCTTTAGTCGTCCGTTCTTGGCCCTGGTCAGTTGGCCTTTCACATTGGCCAACACGGCATCGCACCAGTTGAAGATGGTGCCTCGGAAGCAATCAACTACCATATGCCTCTGGGATCCGGTGGCAATATGTAATGCGGCAGCCTTGCAAAGTCTGCAATCACCATGAGCTCAGGACGAGATATGTTCTTTATGTCTATCCCTTTGTCTCTAGCCTGGCTGTTGCAGTACTCTAGCCTGAGGCTATCGACAGACTGGCCACCTGCCCTAGCCCCAAACAGAGTCAAGTCTTCACCTCTCTTAGGCAAACCAATCAAGAAATATATGTCCTCCAGCTCGATTTCGAGCTAGTGGCCGCCAATGAAGAAGCACTGGTCCTGTACGCTCCATCTGTCAACCAACCACTGTAAGAAATCCACCTGAGCCCTCATGCCAGGAATGGCCCAGAATTTGTACAAGCCGAATGCCCTCAAAGCATCAAGTGAAGGCTGATGATTCCATGCGGCAGCATCCACGTCCTCATGCTCTCGTTCACGCCAATCTAGCATGATGTACTCTCTGCATCAAGTATAAGAATAAATTAAATTGCTAGAAATTATTTTGATTGGTCTATTTTTGAGAATTTTTGGGTTAAAAACCCTTGCGACAGGGACCGCACCCTCCAGGTTAGACACAGTGTGTGGGACCGCACTTTGTCTACATGGAAGGTGCGGACCCCGAGATTTTTCCCAATGGAGAAAAAGTCGGGGTCCGTAGGCCAGCAGTGGTAAACCTGCGAGCCCCCGCGCGCGGGTTTTATGCCTAAAAACCCTCCCAAAAATGAAAATAAATGACTAAAACAAAAATTGAAATGGTTAAAAATGAAGAGTAGGATGATGTGGATTACCTGGAGAAGACGGCGTTCGATTCCGACGGTTGGATTTTCCACAATCTTCACGGGAAGTTTTTTGAGCAAAAGCACTATTTTCTCACCCAAACTCAAACAGTAAAAATGAATTGACGAAGGCCCTTTTTATAAGTTTTTTGAGTAAATAAATTCCAAATGTGTTTATGTTTCACTTTGGAAAGGTATTTTTGCGTCATTTTTATCCATTTCAAACAGGTATGAGTAATGTTTGTGCTTTTGTGCAGGATAACGGATTATTCAGGTGAAATCTATCATTTTCGACGAAAAACATTTAGAGTCACCTTTAAGCTCTTTTCTGACTCCTGAAATATGAAAAGATTGCTGAGTGTTTCTTTTAAACTCATTAAAATAGAATTAAAAGACGGTCCACTTACAGCTCTTTTCCGACCGTAAAAACATGAAAAGATTGCCGGATTTTTGTCGTTTCAAATTCGATATTGGTTATAAAACGACATGTCATTGATCGCTTTTTTACTTTTTCGGATCAAGGGCACTAATGACGAAAAGTACTCCTTTGTCGTAAAAGATCAAGCGGTTCTCTCAAGTATTATTTTATACTTTTTCAGGCTTGGGAGACACAAATTTACTAAAAAGGTCAACCCTGGAGTCTTCTTAAGTTTTTTCAGACTCTCTAAAATTGAAAAACGCCGAGTTTCTCCTATACTGGACTCGTTAAAATTTCACAGTAAAGGACCTGTTCAATTACAAACAGGAACGAACCACTCCTTCTTAGGGTTCGAATTTAAACTAAGTTGGACTCATCCGAAGGATGAGCTTATAATCAAGCAAATGTTATCCTCCTCAAGCTTGTCAAAAATAAAGAGGTACTTGCCAGAAATGGTGGGGGAAAAGAGAGAAAAATGAGCCTGTTTTTCATACTTTGTAACCACTCTTGAACACGACACTTTTATTCACCTGGGTTGGGAAATCCTTTGCATAACAGTTGATCAAACCACATTGAAAGTCTTCAGCCAGTTTCTGGGTATTAACTTTGGGTCAATTGTCACCAAACCATCTGTCATGTCGTTATGTGTTCAAGAGGTTACTGCCAATAAGCCATTCATCTGCAAAATATCTGTCATCCATCTTGACCATCCCTGAGTCAGTCCTTGCAACTAAATTTCTTCAACTTGATCTATGATTTCGTGTTGTGGGCTTGCCTACGACGGATCGATTTCTATCGACATCAGCTCATTATCTAGAAAGATGATCTAGAAATCGTCAGTACCTTGAGATCTGCATGCCTCAGTGGCAGGTTTCTCGCCTTTGACGACAGTTTGCATCATTGACTTTCGATCAAACGATTCCGTGACATGTTCGACATCAACACATTTATTCGCATCTCATGGATTGTACTGGGTACTTTGAGAGCCATTGACATCACTGGTGGTTTCTCTCACACTTGTTAATAGTTTACATCATTGACTGGTAATCAAATGGTTTATACCATGTTCGACATCAACACATTCATTCGCATGGATAGAATCGTACTGTTTCAAGAAGTAGAAATGAAGACCCTGGATCTAGTTTCCATAATCCAGGCTGCAAGGAATTTTGTATTCATTATATAATGGACTATTCATAAACAGATGGCTGCGTCCATACTATGTCCACCTGAGTCTATACTTGTGATGTTTTACAAGATCATTCCTATATCAGAGTAGTAGTTAGTTTTTCTAGTCAGTTTTGATCTGAGTATGGGAATGCCTACCTCAGTGATGATATGATCTCATATATATATATCTTGCATTGAATGTTTTTACAGGTTCCAACCGGGCTCTCCACAAGATGATCCTTGAAATGATAAAGTACTTCACTCTTCCTAAATGATCAATGAAATCCTCATCTACTACAGACTTCGCACTTTAGGGGGCAATCTGTTACACAAAAATATCGTCACCATGATTATTTGCAGTCAGTATGGGTCTATCATCACTTGTACTATCCTCCTAAGCAAGTCTCAGACCTCAGCTCTTCAATTCAAGCTTTGAAAATGGGAGAAAGACATTAAAAATCAATGTAACTCTGGTTCCGCACTTTCTCTCACTGTCACCTGCGGTCCCGCACCTTCTGCTTACAAAAACTGCAGACATGCCCACTCTGTCCCTAACGGTGTAGGTGCGGACCCCTGTGAAAGTCAAAAGGCGCAAGTTTTATCTCAAAAAACTCACTTTGGGTTAATTCTAGAGTATTCTAGAAGGAATTTTGACGTGGATTGTTTGCTCTGAGGTGGTTCATGCATCCCAAAACAGAAGGAGATAATCCCTTGATGAGAGGAGCTATCCCTTTGAAGGAGGACCTAGTAACCTCCCTCCATTGCACTATAAATACAGGCATTTGGCTGGTTGTTGGGGAGGTTAGAAGTTGAACATTTTTGAGGGTAAATGCTGGTGAAATCAAGACTTCCTAGTTGAGCTTAAGAGGAGAGATCACATACCTTTTTGGCTTCATTGGGGAGTGAGTGAAACTTGTCAAAGTAGAGGAGACTTCTTGCTGGACCCTGGGAGGAGCTTGTACAGCGTCAAGGCAAAGGTTGTAAAGTTCTTCTTCTTTTGAATTAATACAATCAAACTCATTTTTCTCAACAAGTATCTCATGTTATTTGTTTCATGGACTCCTTGTCTTTCATGTTAAATATGTTTTATGATTTTTATGATTGTGAATTTTCAGGTGCTATTTAATTTGTTTGCCTTGTTTGTGTTTGCAGATTCGCGACAAAGGAGCTCATTTGGATCGAAGTAGCAAGGGCATCCACAAGCTTGCGTTGGACCTAAGGTAGGCCCTAAAAACACTTGTTTTCCATTGTTTATAAAAGCATATTTAGAGAAATATAGTGTCTGGTTGGTTTGCTTGTCATTAGGTCTTCTTTAGATTCTAGGAAGGTCTATCTTGTCCATAAGATCAACTTATTCCGTGTGACAGGAATCACTTTGGGCCCGATGAAGCCACATGGGAGATAATTGATGAGATGTGGGCTTTATAGCCTTCATTATTTGTTGGTTAAAACAATTGAGTTTTTGGTATATGTATATGGATGTTCCTGTAGATGTCAAAATGATTTGTGTTATAAATCTCCAATAAGTTTTATGATTGTCATGCTTGTCATGGTTTGCAGTTGTTGTTCATTCTAAATGATGCATCAAGATATGTTATAAACCTCCATTGGAATCATGTGTTTTGCTAGTTTCAAGTGTCATTGAACATCAAGGATGGTGTTCCCCCAAGGGGGAGGGGTTTGTAATAGCCCCTGGTTGATTTTCTATGTAAGTAAAAATAATAACCAAGGTCATAGGACATGTATTCTAAGCTAAACGTTGGGAAAAACATAGCGATGAGGATCACTTGTGATTAATAAATGGCTATGGAAATTAGAAAAGGGAAAGCGATAATAATTGACATTTTATTTATGAAATAATGGAGAATAGGAGAAAAGCGAGATGAAGGATCACATATTTGCATGTTAGGAAATTTGAAGTAAAAACATAGGAAAATGAAGAAAATAGAGGGTTCAATGATAAAAAGGCTTATGAGGAGCAATTCCCACCTTTCTTATAGTTCTAAGGTGGAGCTCTCTCTTTATTCTCTCATACTATTTCACATAGAGTTTTCTTGAAGCACACTTAGAGCACACTTGGAGGACTTTGACATACCTTGGATTAGAGCAATAAGGCAAAGGAAAGCATGAAAGCACAAGGGAACAAGTGGATTAACAACTACAACTGGATTGCTTCGCAGGTAACAAGTTGCATGTGTGATTTCCTTGTGGATTTATGGATGCATGGTATATGCATCTTATTATTTGGTTATGTTATTTCATTGGCATTGAGGATTGCATGGATTGACATCGGTTTTATCCTTGCCTTGCCATTTCCTAGATAGCGATGGTGTTTTGGGTTTTTCCACTTGATTTTTTTCTGACTGGTCCTCATAATTCCTTATGTTTTTGGTTTGAAACAAATGCTCTGGAAGCCCTAGAACAACTTGGGTTGAGTTACTAGTCTTGGAGCCTAGATTGGGACAAACACCCTGGAGACCTTGGTGGGTTGAGTTACTAGTCCCTGGAGTCGACTTGGACAAACACATTAGAGCCATGGAAGGTTGTGGGTTAAGTTACTAGTTCATGCAGCCCTAGGCAACTTGGGTAGGGACCGATCTCATCGGTGTGAATGATGTTTGACCATGAGGAGCAATCACTAGTCGAGGGTTGAGGTGGTTTCGTCTCTGGAAGCCCTGGTTTAATTTTTTTTGGTTTATCCCATGAGATTCAACATTCATGCTTGGAATATGGTGCAAGAGTGATTGGATAAAAGAGAGATTTAGTTCAGCCCAATCTATGGTCGGTTGGTATGTGGAAGTCGGTGACTTGATTGGTATTTTCATATGTTAATATGAGACATTTCCTTATTGTGACCTATGAGAGTTTGTAGAGATTATGTTTGCTATATTGTGGCTGAGTTTCCATGGTGTCTATGTTGGTAATTTTCTGGTTATATGTTTGTTATGTGATGTCTATTATCTATGGCCCTTGTAATGAATTTTTTTAGTCATTGGTTGGTTGATGAATATATGGACTAATAGTGTTGTTCCAGTTACGTAAAGAGGGCATAATGCATTATTGATGATTCTATGGTGAGATTATTGAATTACTAAATATATATGTATTTATAACTGACAGGTATTATGGACACAAAGCGTTTGTATAAATGAGTAAATTAGACCTCCAAGTTCCTCGGGTCATAACATTGGCATACTTCCTATTTGACTATCATAATACCTCTCTTCAAAGATCTCCATGAAAAGGCCAAGCAAAATCTTGGGGAGATAGTTTACGCCATTTTTTTGGTCTCTCTGTTTTCCTTGAAAATGTCGTTTAGGTCCTCAAAATGACCTTGAAAGTTTATAACCTGAAAAACTACCAAAAATAGCATCTTGTGTTAAATTTAAGGAAATGAAACTGAAAATAAATAGTTTTGTGTCATGTTATGATGATAAAAGTGTTATCATATGTTGTTGGATATTTTTAGTTTGTTCTGGACATGTGGACCCCATTTTTCATAAGTGCATGTTGGAAATTAGGTCTCGCTTAGTAACTCTCATCTCATGTTTACCTTGGGAAGCCTGTGAATTTGGGTAAATGTGAGAGGAGATGTTACATCTTCCATCACCCTTCAAAGTATGATATCTTCATATTTTTGATTTCCACAAGAACTAGAGACAACAAAAAGGTTTGTGATGACGAATGTTGCATCAGAGGAAACCCTAGTGCTCCTCTCAACCATCACGATCCTTTTTTTCTAATCAATCTCAACGATATATATATATATATATATATATATATATATATATATATGATGAAAGTAAAAAAAAATTATGGTTAAAACATTTTATTAATGTATAATTGGAAATATTTTGAAAGAAATCACATTGGAATTGTATTGCCGATGCTTGTCTAACCCTCTAGTGTGGTTCATAGCGAGGACAAGATGAAGAACCATATATTCACATAAAGTTAAATATATGAAGAGAATAAAAAAATTAGTCGTTATAACAGTTAGATTTGACTAAATAAACATTATCAAATAATATTCATAGAATATAGTTGTTAATATTGAATTAAGGAAAATAATTATTCAAGAGGAATTTTTTTAATGAAAAGAATATCTAAAATAAAAATTGTTTACCTAACAAAACAAAACAATAAAAAATATAATCAAAACACTAAAACATTAATATTAACAAGAATGATAAATAAAATAAAATAAAAATAAATAAATAATGAATAATAAAATTAATTAATTAATGAATTAATTAAATTGAATGAATAACAAATAAGTAAATTAATAATGAAGAAGATAATGTAATTAATCATGAATAATGAGAAATCTTTTGGAGGTAAAAATGTAAAGACTAGTTTTGATCAATTAAATATTATTCATAATGAATATTTTAGAATGATTTTTTAAAATAAAAGTAAATAAATAAAATGAAATATTATTCATAATGAATATTTTAGAATGATTTTTTAAAATAAAAGTAAATAAATAAAATGAAAGGGAGAGGATGTCAGGACTAGTTTTCATCAATTAAATATTATTCATAATGAATATTTTAGAATGATTATTTTTAAATAAAAGTAAATAAATAAAATTAAAGGGGGAGGAACAATACAAATAAATAGATATATTCGAGTCCAACAAAAGCATGGTCAAATTCAAACACTAAGGAATCACAAGGATACAAGGAATCAAAGCATACTAACATGAAAAATTAATAATAATAAATTGAATAAAATAAAAATGAATCATATTAAGTAAAATACAACATTTTTAAGGAATAAAAATAAATAAATAAATAAAATTATAAAAATAAAAATAAATGGAGGGGATGAAGAATAAAAAAAGAAAAATAAAATAAAATAAATAAACTGAAGAAGAGAGGGCAAGACCCAATAACTGTTTTCCAGCCATCGTCCTTATTCAAATTTCTTGGTCTCCTTTCAATCTCTATAGCTACCCTAAACTTACAACAATGACAATGATCTATCCTAGCAATGACCTCTATGTCTTCAATGCAAATGCGATGTTTTGTCTTCTCTACATGTTCTACCAAGACTGAGGAACGAGTCCTCCAATGTTTGATTTAATGACCTCTATGTCTTCAATGCAAATGCGATATTTTGTCTTCTCTACATGTTCTACCAAGACTGAGGAACGAGTCCTCCAATGTTTGATTTATAGACTGAGAAACGAGTCCTCCAATGTTTGATTTATTGAGTGTCCAGTTTCACCAACGTAGGGTGTCCCACATGAACATGGGATTATATAAACACCTTTTCTATTCTTATGGTACACTTGGTTCTTTTACAGATCTAAATCTAATTTTTTTACCGCCAAAATATTTACCATTATTAATGATTAATTACTTTATTTTCTTCATTATTTATTTGTTTGTTAGTTATTCATTCAATTTAATTTATTTATTTTATCATTCATTTATTCATTATTTATTTATTATTATTTTATTTTTAATTATTTATTTATTTTATTACTATTATTATTAACTCTTTATTTTAACTTTCAGAATTAATTAGTTTGATTATTTATATTAATTCAAGTATTAATTGTTTTAGTGTTTTGATTATATTTTTATTTAGTTTGATCTTTTATTATATTGGTTAAGTTTTTAGAACTAATTATTTAGATTATTTAGATTTTGACCCTAATATTATATTTTATTGTTGGTTTATTGTTTTGTTAGGTTCGACCTTAAATTATTTTTATTTTAGATTTTATTTTCATTAAAAAATTCTTTTTGAATAATTATTTTCTTTAATTCAATATTAACAATTATATTCAAACAATTATTTTCTTATATGAAAATATTATTTAATAATGATATCTTCATTTATTTAACTTGATGCTAAGATTTAGTTCTTCATCTTGTCTTGACGATGAACCACTCTAGAGGGTTCAAAACGCATCGACAACACAATTCCAGTGTGATTTCTTCTGAACAATTCCAATTATTCATGATATGGATCACAGAAGCCTGAATTTAGATTTTATTAATATGTTGCTCAAAATGAAGGACATGCCTAATTTCTTCCATGTACAACATAGAGTTAACACATGGTGTATATGTGTGTGTGTCTGTGGATGGAACTAGCATAGATCCATGCTAACCCATATTTATCAAAAAAGAGATCAAAATATATAGAGGTGCAAACCTTTCTTCAAATTTTGCATCTTCAAGAGTTATACACTTAGATTTGATCAATCTCAATTCTTGATAGATCTGAATTATAATAATTTCTTACATTTAAAGATATATGCTACATATTCTCATAATACTATTACAATATAAAGTATTAGATAGATAATACTATATTTGGTTATATTATAATGTTTTGGATGATGAATACAAACCTTTTCTATATCATAATTTATAGTACATTTTTTTAATTATATGTATTCTTTTTAATTAATCTTTAATAATAAATAGATTTATTTATTATTCATTTTAATTGAAAAATATTTTTATTAAATTTTATTATAAGTATTTTTCTCTTATTTTAATTTTTATTCTATAAAATTTAAATATCATTTGAATTTTCCTTGAAAAATGTAATAATATAAAATGTCTTCATTATAATTTTTATCAATATATATATTTTTAAAATAAATAATTTAGTAATATCAAATAATTCATAAATTTAGCGAAGAGTAACCTTAATAGATTCTTCTAATAACTATTTACCATGGTAAAAGAACTAAAGGGCAAGCTAGTTTTAGGAAACATCACTCAACTATTGACCATCTTGTTACGCAACAATAAAACTGATCCCTTTTGTTATTTTGTTTACTTTAGAAAAGTTTTCGACACAATTCCTTGAGATAAACTATGGCAAAGCCTTGAAGAGATAATGGTTCCTCTTGAGTTGAGGGTTGTTATAACTAGGCTATACGAGCATGTTATTGCCATGCCTAAGCCATCAAGGGTTGGTAGGAAGAAATTAAATGCATTATCAGAGTTAAGAAAGAATGTTCCCTATCCCCTACCATTTTTAGCATTTACATTATTATGCTAGAAGAGTGCTTGGACATTGTAAGATGTAATGGCCCCAAGCTCGTTGGTATGGTCATTACTCTTGTGCTTTATGCTGATGATATCATCATTCTAGCCAAAAGCCATGATGATCTCAACAAGCAGCTTAAAATCCTCCATGATTGTTGCTATAAGATGGGTATGACTGCCAATACCGACAAGACTAAAGTCATGATAATTAAATCCAAAAAGATCAACTATGATAATTTCAGTGATGATAACAATTACTTGGAGAATGATTTTTCATACAAATATTTAGGTATTGACATTCATCATTAGCTCAATTGGAATCATGAAAAATGAGAAAAGGATAGTAGGAGGCTCAAAAACTTATTATGAGCTTGAAAACAATAGTAAATTGATAAATCTTTAGGCATGGAGTAAAAAACTATTCCTCTTTGAGATTGTTGTCACCCCTATTATTTTATATGGATATGAGGTTTGGGGTTGTAGTACATCTAGAGAATCATGGAGAAAGGTCAAGATGATCCAAAAGCAATTTATAACCTACAACCTCAACATTAAAGGATGGCTATGTTTATGTATCTGATGTATAAGAAGAAGCTTTACAAAATGGAAGCTAGGAGGTTCCCCAAAATTGCCTCTAACTCTAGCTAAAACCCTCATCTTTGGCTCAAGCAAGGATGGAATAAGGATACCTAGTCTTGGCTCAACCATTAGGGGATAAAGTAGGATATCATCTTGGAGGAATATAATTACTTTGAAATTTGAGGATAAGTTGTGGGATGATAAGGAGTTAGAGGGAAAAAGGAAGCTTAGGTATTATAAGGAGGTGATTAACCCCAATCTTGCTAACCATAATTATCTATTTGCCTTGAACATTGCTACGAAGAAAATGAACATTGCAAAGATAAGAACTAATTCTCATGAGCTTCAAAGTGAAATTGGGCATTGGTCAATTACCAAAACAAGTTGAGACGAAAGAGTCTGCCATCTTTGTGAAACTAAGAGGGTTTAAGATGGAAAACACTTTCTTTTGGATTGTTTGTCTCTTACTCACATCCGATCTCATTTCCAAAACCTTTTCCACACTACCAACCTTCTTGACATGTTAAGACAACAAAACTATAGTGATATGGGAACGCTTCTCTCTTTTTTTTATCATTGAAATAAAATATTAAAATGTATTAATTAACCTCTTACTTTGTTAAGGGTCGACAAACCATATTGGTCACAATGAACGTTAATCATCATCATCATCATTATAATTCAAAATTTTATTTTAATAATACATCGTTTATATTATTTTATTTAAACATTATTTATAAATTTTGACTTATAATAATCATCCATATATTAATATAATATAATAATATTTTTTTTCCAAAACTTAAAACTAAGAGTAACTTTCTTACAAGTACATACTTATTAGAATGTGATTGCTTTGCTATCTACCTAGGTTGAATACCTTACCCTTTATACAATAATAACTTAATATTTATACCATTTAAAAATATTTAGTTTAAATCATTTAAGGGTTTTCCATAGAGTTGAATCCATTTATGCATTCAAAAATGTATTTTATACAACAAAAAAATCACATTCTTGCTTAAAATTATATAGCCGGATTTTAGTAAATTCCAGTGAAAAAGACTATTTCGTCTTTATCTTATACTATGTCTTTCAAATATGACTTTGTAAAAAAAATTATTATCCTATAGAATAGACATTCCACCCAGGGTCAAAACCCATAAAATAATTATTAATTTTAATTAGAGATAAATATTATAATGTAAACAGAATTACGTCATAAATGATATGTATAAACTTATCAGATTTTCTGACATCATGAACAATTTGCATAAATAATTATCGAAGTTTGTGATGATCAGTATGGAGACTAATTCGATATTGACAAATAATATAATATGGTTTTGCTTTATTGTTTTTTGTTTTTATATTTTTTCAATATATTAAATTTGAATTATGTAACTTAACGTGCAATCCTCGTTTTGTCATGAAGCAACAGGTAAAACACAAATTTCAAAGCTCAATTTTTCTCTGGGTAGATCAACAAAAAAAATTAAAATAAATACATTTTCATTATTGAAAAAACTTACATTTTAATTAAAAAAAATAACAAATATAGAATAATTATCGTATAAAAGATTAATTGTTGTTATTTTCTGAGCTCACTATCCACAGTTGTTATAATATAATTTGTCACATTTACCATTGTTATGATGTAGCGAATTTATAATGACGGTTTTTTGTTTATCAGCACGATTGGAGTTCACGTCAACCCCAAATGTCTGACTTTGTATGTCACGTTCTGCACACCACCCACCATTGTTATAATATAATTTGTCATATTTACCGTTGTTATGAGGTAACGAATTTATAATAAAGCTTTTTGATCTATAAGCACGATTGGAGTTCAAGTCAACCCCAAATATCTGATATGCCCCGTTCATATTCAAGAAGCACACTGTAAAATAAGCTTGGATTTTAAATTTGGTTTACCGGAATGATGAAAATTTGATGATTTTGAGTGAAATTTAGTTTGACTGAATGGGTAGTTTCATTAATAGATGAATAGTTTTTTAAAAATTTTAAGTTTAAATGGTTTAATTTTCAAGGATTTGATATTTTAAAGATTTTTAGGTGTTAAATCTATTTATATAAATTTATTGATGTGCTAAAAATGTTTTTAAATAATAAGAAATGATAATTTCATTGAAAAGTTTATAGTCAAATTCAGATTCATATATTAATTGAATTATCCTTTTTTTATAAGTTTAATGTGACTCTTTTTATACATTTTATGCCTTTTGTATATTAGTGTCTTTATTTGTTTTTTTCCTTAAATGCAAGATTATGTGCAATTTTTGAGAAAGCCGATACTATGTGGACCATCAAATGTAGGGCTTCCAAAAAGGCACTTCATCTCAAAAGTGCCTTGTTTATCAAAGCCACAAATTTCTTTAAAAACTGAAAAATTATTTGAATATATATATATATATATTAAATCTGACTATAGGAGGGTTTCAATTGTTTTTTTAATTTAACATAATCAAAAACACCTTTCACATCCAAAATCATGAAGCTCAATAATCGAGGTTTCCTAAAATTTCTACATGATTTGAGCAAAAATATGCCATAATTTTCACTATTTTCCGCACAAAATTGTAGCCTCATTATACTACTCTATTTCAAAATAACACTTTGCCAGTTGTTAGGAATGAATTTCCTTGCAAGTTTTAATTAGAAGGAAGAAGGATTAGTGCTTCAAATTTTACAAGATTCAAAATTTTCTCGTTTTGCAAAAACATAATTTTTTCTAGAATTGCCACATACTAAAACATATTTATATTATTTCATCTCTTGCTTAAGATAATGTAAATTATAATTATATATATAATATTTATATTATTTCCTCTCTTGCTTAAGATAATGTAAATTATAATTATATATATATAATATTTCCTAATTCCTGTTTTGTGATCCATAATCATGTAGGAGAAAATACTGTCTACACATTTTGAACCAAGTAGTGCTGTTCATCTTTAAGACAAGGTGAGGAACCAGATGTTGGCATCAAATTAAATAGATGTAGAGAAATGTTAACTAGTTGTTAGAATATTCTAGCAACATATTCTAATAGCTAGTTTGACTCAGTAATTACTATTAATATAAAAATGAATTTATAATGAGGAATCAATAAATTTATTATTAATAATATATTGTTTTAATTAAAAAAGGTCTAAATGGTCAAATTTAATTGTTCCAAATTATAAATAAAATAAATTATAGATAAATTTAGAATATAAAATACCCTTAACAAAAATTAATAAATGAAATTAATTTTTTTATTATAAGTAATATTATTAATAAAAAGAAATAATAAATAAAATTAATTTTATTATTATTAATAATATTATTAAATCAAAAGAAAAGTCTTCTCACTAGAAATAGAAATAAATGATATAGTCAAACTTAATTTTTTATCAAAATAATAAAATAAAAGATAAAGAAATAAAAATAATAATCTAAAAAAAATAAAAATAAAAACTAGGAATATAGGGAAGGGATCCATCACTTGCTAATATTCCAATTATCATCTCTACCCAGATTGATCGACCTCTTTTCAATTTCCAAGGCCTCCCTAAACTTAGGGGGATGAAAATGGTGAATCCTTGCAGTGACTCTAACATGATGATTTGTCTTTTTTGCATGTTCTGCCAAAATGGAGGAGCGGGACCTTCCATTTTTTATGTCAGTTGCTTGCTCGTAAATCCTCTGATTTATTGATCGACCAGTTTCACCAATATATGGAGTCCGCGTAAATCCTCTGATTTATTGATCGACAAGTTTCACCAATATATGGAGTCCCATAGGAGCATAGAATGATGTAAACATATTTCCCATATGTAAACATCTTTCCTATCTCTGGGGTTCAGAGGGTTCTTTACTGATCTTAGAGAGCTTTGAATAGTGTTAACACGCCTAAGTGTCCAAGCAATCTTATGTCTTTTTAGGATCCTTGAAATCTTATCCGTGGTCCCTTGAATAAACAGAAGAGGTACTCCAAAAAACTGATCTTTAAGATCTTTTTTATTTTTAAGACCTATTTCAGCATTAGGGAAAGCTCTAAGACATTGGTACCTACTATAACCATTCTTATTAAAAACATCAAGGATGTGAGTTTTTTCATCTTTGAGGTGGTTTTCATCATAAATTATTAATGCACGAGTGGGTAAGGTGTTGAGAACAACTAGCTTTTGAGAAAAGAAATGATGCGAACTAGCATGGAGATATTGCTCTATGTGATTTTTCTTCTGAAAAACCTGATGGGAGAAAGAACCATCATAAAAAACTGATCTTTAAGATCTTTTTTATTTTTAAGACCTATTTCAGCCTTAAGGAAAGCTCTAAGACATTGGTACCTACTATAACCATTCTTATTAAAAACATCAAGGATGTGAGTTTTTTCATCTTTGAGGTGGTTTTCATCATAAATTATTAATGCACGAGTGGGTAAGGTGTTGAGAACAACTAGCTTTTGAGAAAAGAAATGATGCGAACTAGCATGGAGATATTGCTCTATGTGATTTTTCTTCTGAAAAACCTGATGGGAGAAAGAACCATCATCCCTTTTTGAAATAACAACGTCGAGGAAAAACAAGCTACCATCAACTTCACATTCCATAGTGAACTTTATGGAACTAGATTGATTATTAAGATGCTCAAAAAAGAGTTCCAACTTTTCCTTACCATGAGACCAAATGTCATCGACAAACCTTTTCCAAAAACAACCCAATTAAATTAGTGAAATTAAAATAAATGGCAATTTACTTGATTTCATTTTTTTTTCTTTTTTGCTAGATAAACACCTAGAGGGATTTGAACCAGTGACCTATCTCAAGGAGAGTATATCGGTACATCCATTCACCATCAATCCAAAAACCCGTGAACAGCTTGATTTCAAATTTAATAACATTTACTTTTTTAAAATAATATATCTATTTAAAAAACTAATCATAATTATATATCTTTCCTCAATGATCAATAAAAAATATTTATTTAAACAAAAACATATTAATATATATAAAAACAAAAACATATTAATATATATAAAAACAAAGCATTAATCATCTCATCAATTTACAAACAAATTTCAACGTACCTTTTGCAATATCAATAATTACTTAAACATTAATTATTAATATATATAAAAGGACAAAGCAAACAACTTTGGACATTTGTTTTATATTATTATTATCAATAGTGAGTGCGCCTCCTCTGCTTTAAAGCTGCAAACCACTCATTGCCTCACATGGGACATTTCTTTCACGTTATGAACAGTCAGTGGGCCTCCTCTGCTTCTAAACGTGTAAACAAACTCGTTGAAAGTAATAATAAATAAGCTAAATTCTGGGTTCAAAAGTTTCCCGCCGGTCACTTTTGAGATTTCAGAATTTTTATTTGCGTTAAATACGTTTAAAAAGCAGAAATATTCTATCTGGAGCTTCAATTTCCAGGGCTGCTGTAAAGGAAAAAAAATGAGTCAACCATGTTACGTTCTGAACCACGCTTTAAAAAAATTGACAAGCCTCTCTATTTTCATTTTTATATCTAAATCCAAAGGTAATGTGCATTATTTTGCATCTTTTGACCTGTTGAAAGTTTAAATCCAACGGTGTTGTGCTTTATTATTGCCTTTGACCTTCATATCGAGTATTCTACTCAGATTCAATTTCTTCAACAACCAACCAGTTATTTAGTGCGCTGCGCGGACTCTATCCTATTTTAATGCGCTGTGCCGGCTTTATCGGATTTTGGGACAGGTTGTATGAGTATGGCGCCCTATAAAATGTTCATAGTATCAACGGGATATTAGAAACTGTGATCCGTTGGCCGGCGACTAATGCCCTCAATTTGAAGATTTCATAATGGCAGCTTACATCGACATCCATGCCAGAAAATGGTCTCAAAGATGCTTTGGATTTGTTATTATTCTGCTGCTTTTCACTTCTTCTTTTGGTATAGTACTTGATTTATTATCAGTTTACTAGAATTTGGAAGTTGCTTTTCAATTATGATTTTGATGAAACGTGCCCCTTACAGTGATAAATGTTAATTGAATAACTTATTTCCATCATTCATCTCTGTAGCTTATGGAAGGAGGATATTACAAGCGAAGAGACATACCAACGACATGCACGACATGCAGAAGTATCATTCTGTAAATTTGGGAGGGTGGCTTGTCATCGAAGGGTGGATCAAACCGTCGCTCTTTGAGGGGATTCCTGACAAGGATTTGCTGGTATTGGTTCTGCTGTGCTCGTATTGGACTTTGCAATGCCCTCGGTTGTTCGTACAATCAGCAGCTGGGGTTGTTTATTCTTAATTAGATTTTAATGTTTGATTTCCTCAGGATGGGACGCAGATCCAGTTGAAATCGATGAAACTGGGAACCTACGTGGTAGCAGAAGATGGAGGGGGCACAATCATGGCAGTAAACAGAACTAATCCATCGGGTTGGGAAACTCTCACGGTATGTGTTTTTTGACAAATTTCTGCTCCTCCTTTTTGCTTCTTTGATGATGAATTCTGAAAGTGACTTGTACTTTTGCAGTTATGGCGTGTGAGAGATGGCTGCTACCAATTTAGAGTCTTCAATAAGCAGTTTGTAGGAGCCGATAATGGAGGAGGGGGTGTTGTGAAGGCCGTAGCCACCACACCAGAGAGGTGGGAAACATTTCAGATCATTAGAAATCCGGCCAATCATACTATTGTGCATATCAAAGTCTTCAATGGAATGTACATGCAGGTATGTTAGCGGAAATTTCGGGGATCCTCATCTTCAAGAACTTCTGTAAGGAACGCCATGTAAAAGTACGATAAGAGTTTGTTCAATTGGTTTAGGCATAAGCCAAAAAGCATCTTGTAGATAGGAAGACCAGATGGGATGGCTTAAATTTGATAGAGTCGAGCAAAAAAACTGATAAGCATTAATTTCATGTTCATATTCAACCATTAACATCATATATATATTTTTGTTAATATTCGACACATGCAGGCACAATGTAAGGATCAGCTGACTGCTGATTTTGAAGGGGAGCCTGGTTGGGACGGCGATAATGCAGCAACTTTCGAGATGACCATCGTAAGGACGTTGCAGGGGGAGTTTCAAATCTCAAACGGTTATGGACCCGAGAAAGCTGCACAAGTCTTGAACGTAATGGGCAATTCCTACTAAACATCTTACAGTTGAGAAATAGTAGCCAACGGGGCCTCTCATGATTTTACTTTTTGGTCTCTCAGGAACACCGAAGCACTTTCATTACAGAGAATGATTTCGTTTTCCTGGCCAAGCACGGGATAAATGCTGTCAGAGTTGCAGTTGGATGGTGGATTGCAAGTGATCCAAAACCTCCTGCTCCTTTTGTTGGAGGATCTCTAGCTTGTCTCGACAAAGCCTTCTCGTGGGCACAGTGAGTGAAAACTGGCCTTCATTCTGATAGTTTTCAATCCTAAAAAGAGAAATCAAACAGAAGTCAAGATAATGGACTATAGGTTAATTGACTTTGTGGAAACCATGCTGCAGTAAACACGACATTAAGGTGATTATCGATCTCCATGCTGCTCCAGGCTCACAAAACGGTGATGACCACAGTGGCACCAGAGATGGATTTATTGAATGGCCTGAGTCGCAAGAGAACATCGACAAGAGTCTTTCTGTCATTGATTTTCTTGCTGCGAGGTACAACAAATTCCTATAGCAGTAATTCATTTCGATAGATTTTGACATGTCTTAAGAAATTGCTCCATAGAATAACTATATTTCTGGATATAGTAGAAAAAAGCCCCTTCTTTTCCAATCAATCAGGTCCATAGCAAATTTTTAAAAATTGCTTCTGTGATTGACAGATATGCTGAACACCCTGCCCTTTTGGGCATTGAACTATTGAATGAGCCACGTTCGCCTGCAGTTAGCTTGAAAAATGTGACTGATTACTACTCACGGGGTTACGACATAGTTCGAAAGTATTCGTCGTCGGCGTATGTGATAATGTGCAACAGAATCGGCCCTGCTGATCCAAAAGAGTTGTTTCAAATTAACAACGGCTTATCCCGCACAGTTGTGGATGTGCATTACTACAATCTCTTCGATGACGCCACTTTCAAAAATATGACGGTTCAGCAAAACATCGACTATATCAAAACCACAAGAGCTCAAACTGTGCAGAGCCTCGTCTCGGCCAATGGTCCTCTCATCTTTGTTGGTAAATATCAAAATCCCCACATTAGTCGCTTTAGTGCGGCTCTCCCTCTGAAAGGGATGAATTTAATTATGCACTAGTGCCATTCTTGCCTTATGCGAAAAAGACAAAATTGTGTTACATAACTTTGTGATTTTATGTAGGGGAATGGGTGGACGAGTGGGAAGTGAACAATGCGACACAGTCGGATTATCAGAGGTACGGAGCTGCACAATTACAAGTGTACGCGGAAGCTTCTTTCGGATGGGCATATTGGACACTCAGAAACATCGGTAGCAGGCACTGGGATTTGGAATGGATGGTGGAAAATAAGTACCTTCTATTGCCTGAATCAATGAAGAATTAATTTCTTCGCTTCCTGGAAGATATCAAACTGATCTAAAATTCTGAGGTTCCTGTGTCAAATGATAAGAATTAGACTTTTATTATTAAAAAGTTGAACTTCATTTTATGAAAGCAAAAGAAAAATAGTTAAGGGCCTATAAGATCGTCAAGATATATTTGGTTGTATTATTGTGACCGTGAAAGCGCGTATCGTCTGAGATTTATTTGAAAAAGAAATATAATTAAAGAGCGCGGCATAACTAGGTCTCTACATATTTGTGTAATTCTGCTAAAATATATTGTTGTTTGTTGGATCAAAATTGGATTTGTGTCAACGACGTGTTGGATGCTCCAGTGTCTAAATCTGCTAAGATATATTGTCGTTTGTTTAATCAAAATTGTGTTTGGGTCAACGACGTGTTGGATGCTCCACCGCCTTGCCAGGCAACCCTGCCTCATGTGATAACGCGCCCATGTGATAACGCTTCAAAGTGCAATGACAAATCTACAACAAATCGAACTTTAATTTCTATGAACGCGTGAACCTTGGTGGGGAGACATAGGCAACAAAGGAAAGTTACAATGAATGCGAGAGTTCATTCTTCCCATTTTATTAATATAAAGGAACGGTTAACTAGGTTTGTTTCGTTTCTTTTGGATAACTATTTTGGGTTATTAATTATATATTTTGCTATTAAGATATTTATATAAATTATATAATTAATAAATATGGATGGATATTCATCTCATAAGTATTAAAATATTCATGTCATGAATTAGCTTTCAAAAAATAAAAAGTAATTAGGGATTGCAAGGAAGAAGGTTTTTTAAAGCTTTGGAAAAATCAAAGTTTTAGGTTATTCATGATGGGAGAAAATGATAAATAATGATGTAGAAGTCTATGATTTATTTAAAGATATTTTTTTTGCCAAAAAAATTCATGCAGAATTTTTCATTGTGTTAGGTGATTCGTTTTTAATAATTCACTATTTGATCAGAGTATCTTTCTTTAAAGATCAGAGTATCTTTCTTTAAAGAAAAAGTTCTGCATAATCTTCTAAACGGAATTAAAAAGGTATCAAAAGATATTCCAAACATGAGTTTTGAACACATTTTAAGGGATAATAACCACTAAGCAAATCAATGTGTCAACCAAGTTTGCAAATTTAACTTTAGAGAGTTGATGGTTAATGGTCAATTAAGACCATTGTCCATCTCTTAATGAATTAAACATGCATCCTATGTTCAAGTATAAAAAAGTTTGAGGGGCTTACTAGTTAAAGTGAATTCAAGGAATTAGTTTGTAATCAAATATTATATTTTGAAGGAGACTATATGTATTGCAAGTTTTGTTTAATTTGGGGCTTTATTAGAAAGTATTCACCTCCAAAAACCCATATATGCTTAGAACCCATATATGCTTAGGATCAATTGTCTTCCTATGGAATGACAATTTTGTTTAAGGAGACTATAGATGATGTTGAAGAAGGAGAAAACTTAAAATGTAACTCCCAATGTAGAGTTGTGATCCATGCACAAAATTTGCATTTAATACGTATATTCCCAAATATCTCCATTATCATAAAAAAATACTAGATTATAATTATAATTATCATCATTATTATTATTATTAAAAAGAATTCGTATATGAATTATATTTAGAAAACATGTAATATGATTTTTAATCATGTATATTCACTCACACTTTATTATGGAGATTCTTAATTTATAAATAGGCTTTATTATGGGTCAATATCATGATTTATCAAGACCACATGCCCAAAAAACCATAACTTATTTCATACAACACTTGTTCTTATGCCATTTTTTTAGTTAATCAATTTAATGAAAAAGATAGAAAGTGCATAACTACTTTTGAAATAAATATCAATCCTTAATTTGAATATTATGTGGAAGTTAAATCGCTACCATACACTTAATAATTAACGGTAATTAAATTAAAATTCTATAAATATATTCCAAAATAACACATATCAAAATAATTATTTATTAGTTAAAAAATTATGTTTTCGATTGTTCAAATTTATATATATATAATGTTTCTAAATTCATTTAAAAGTTGAATCATTTCTCCGTTTAAAAATGCTTTTTAAATCATTATAATTATAATTTCATGAAAAATTATATCTTCAGATTTTAATTTAAAGAAAAATATAAAACAATTCAAATGTTTTTTATTTTTATCTTTTTCGGTCAAATCAAAATTTATTAATTACACCCCAATGGGGGTGAAAGACCAGGGCAACGTTGGGATTATTGTGGGGTCTTGCCACCCCACTAGTCCTGTCGATAATTAAAAGAGGGAGGCGTGGCACCTGACAACCATGCAACCCCGTGTGGAATTAACCTCTCTTCAATTGAAATGATGGTGTATTTAGTTGTTGATTTTCGATGTGAAAGTGGTTATCTTGGAATTGGTATGGGAGATAATGTTGAACGTGCTTCACTTGTGTCGTATGTCATTCCACATGAGATAGACTATGTGTGGGGATTGGCTGTGGAGGTTCGAGGGTTTATTGCGAGAGATGGGGAAATTAAATATTTTAGTATGCTACCCTAACACAAAAAATTCTAGGATCATGGCATAAGGGTCTTCTACCACAGTGTTTCGTGAGGGTTTATTGATTAATTAGCATCGTGGAGTTCTCACAGGGTGGAACATTGGCTAAATCGAGATAGGAAGTTTTAATTAGGAAAAATGTAAGTCACAAGTGTCATGTCACCTCACGTAACTATTTCCAAGATTTTTGTTGAAATGGAAATTTAAATTTTCTTTAGTTTGATTAAGGCAAAGTTAAATTAAAATTTTTTAGCTGCATTTTCAACACAAAATGCAAGAACATGTAGTTATTTTCATAAGAGGGTGCAATCTTTGTTGTACCCACTAGTCCTTTAAAAATCATTTCCGTGGACTTTGGGGGAGGTTTACCAAGGACCAAGAAGGGACATGACTATCTATTAATGGTAGTTGATAGGTTCAACAAGATGTCTAGTCTAGTGCCCTATAAAAAGACCATTAGTAGACAAGAAGCAACAAATTATTTTTTCGAATAGGTCTGGGTGGACTTTAGATACCAAGGATCATCATTTCAAATAGGGACACAAAATTTATTAGTGAATTTTGGACTACATTGTGGGAGAAGATGAATATGAAGTTAAAGAGATCTACAATATTCCATCCATAGACAAATGGGTAGAGAAAAGTAATCAAAATGCCTAGAGAAAAGTAATCAACATGCCTTTGGTGCATATTTTAAGGGGTTACGATGAAAAGCACCCAAAAAAATTGGGATGAAAATATGATATATATACAACTTTTGATAACTAAATTAAAATTCTATAGATAATATTTCAAAATAACACATATCAAGGTAATTATTTATAAGTTAAAAAATTGTGTTTTTTATTTTCAAATGTGATATATATATATAAATAAATATAAATTTTGATGTTTCTAAAATCATTTAAAAGTTGAATCATTTTTCCATCTAAAAATGCATTTTAAATCATTATAATTATAGTTTCATGAAAAATTATATATTCAAATTTTAATTTAAAGAAAAATATTGTCTCTACATATGTGTCTAATTCTGCTAAGATATATTGTTGTTTGTTTAATCGAAATTGTATTTGGGTCAACGACGTGTTGGATGCTCCACCGCCTTGCCAGGCAAGCCTGCCCCATGTGAGAACGCGGCCATGTGATAACGCTTCAAAGTGCGGTGACAAATCTACAACAAATAGATCTTTAATTTCTATGAACGCATGAACCTTGGTGGGGAGACATAGGCAACAAAGGAAAGTTATAAAAAAATGCGAGAGTTCATTCTTCCCATTTTATTAATATAAAGGAACGGTTAACTAGGTTGTTTCGTTTCTTTTGGATAACTATTTTGGGTTATTAATTATATATTATACTATTAAGATATTTATATAAATTAAATAATTAATAAATATATAAATTAAATAATTAATAAATATGGATAGATTTTCCGCTCATAAGTATTAAAATGTTCATGTCATGAATTAGCTTTCAAAAAATAAAAAAATAATTAGGGATGAGAAGGAAGGGAGTGTCTTTTAAAGTTTTGGAAAAATCAAAGTTTTAGATTATTCATGGCTTGGAGAAAATGATAAATAATGATGTAGAAGTCTATGGTATATTTAAGACATTTTTTTCGCCAAAGAATTCCATGTAGCTTTTCTCATTGTGTTAGGTGACTTTTTTTTAATAATTCAATATTTGATCAAAGTATTTTCCTCTAAAAACAAAGTTCTGCATAATCTCCTAAATGGAATTATAAAGGTATCAAAAGATATTCCAAAGATGAGTTTTGAAAACATTCTAAGAGATAATAACCACTAAGCAAATCAATTTGTCAACCAAGTTTGAAAATTTAACTTTAGAGAGTTGATGGTTAATGGCCAATTAAGACCATCCTCCATCTCTTAATGAATTAAAGATGCATCCTATGTTCAAATATAAAAAGGTTTGAGGGGTCTGCTAGTTAAATTAGATTGGAATTAGTTTGTAATCAAAGATTATATTTTGAAAGAGATTATATGTATTGCAAGTTTTGTTTAATTTGGGGCTCTATTAGAAGGTATTCACCTCCGAAAACCCATATATGCTTAGGATCAATTGTCTTCCTATGGAATGACAATTTTGTTTCAGGGGACTATAGATAATGATGAAGAAGGAAAAAACTTAAAATGTAACTTCCAATGTAGAGCTATGATCCATGCACAAAATTCGCATTTAATACAAATATTCCCAAATATCTCCATTACCATAAAAAGAAATACTAAATTATAATTATAATTATCATCATCATTATTATTATTAAAAAGAATGCATATATGAATTATATTTAGAAAACATATAATATGATTTTTAATCATGTATATTCACTCACACTTTATTTTGGAGATTCTTAATTTATAAATAGGCTTTATTTCAATACCATGGGTCAATATCATGATTTATCAATACCACATGCCCAAAAAACCATAACTTATTTCGTATGACACTTGTTCTTATGCCATTCTTTTAATTAATCAATTTAATGAAAAAGATAGAAAGTGCATAACTACTTTTGAAATAAAAATCAATCCTTAATTTGTGACTACTATTAAGAATATTCTAAAGTATTATGTGGAAGTTAAATCACTACCATGTACATAATAATTATTGATAATTAAATTAAAATTCTATAAAATATTCCAAAATAACGCATATCAAGATAATTATTTATAAGTTAAAAAATTATGTTTTTGATTTTCAAATCTGTAAACAAAAAATATATATTTCACTTATAATATATAATTTTAATGTTTCTAAAATCATTTAAAAGTTGAATCATTTCTCCATTTGAAAATGCTTTTTAAATCATCATAATTATAATTATAATTTCATGAAATACTATATCTTCAAATTTTAATTTTTATATATATAGATATATTCTTCGGTTAAATGAGAATTTATTAATTACACCCTAATGGGGGTGAAAGACCAGGGCAACATTGGGATTATTGTGGGGTCTTGCCACCCCACCAGTCCTATCGATAATTAAAAGAGTGAGGCGTGGCACTTGACAACCATGGAACCCCGTGCGGAATTAACCTCTGTTCAATTGAAATTATGGTGTATATAGTTGTTGATTTTTGTTGTGAAAGTGGTTATCTTGGAATTGGTATGGGAGATAATGTCGAACGTGCTTCACTTGTGTCGTATGTCAATCTACATGAGATAGACTATGCATGGGATTGGTTGTGGAGGCTCGGTGGTTTATTGCGAGAGATTGGGGAATTAAATATTTTAGTATGCTAGCCTAGCACAAAAAAATCTAGGATCATGGCATAAGGATCTTCTACCAAAGTGTTTTGTGAGGGTTTATTGAGTTTTTTTTTTTTTCTAACAACATGGTGAATCGGTAACTATCAAGTTTAATCCACGGGAGACCCAGGATCAAACATCATTGCTGCCACTATAACACCAAGAGCATAACCAACCACCTGCAGGTCGGGTATACTAAGATCCTATGATTTTGGCAAGAGCACACCCACGGTAGGGGGGTCCGCCCCTCTAGCCGCCACCACAGCAGGTCACTGTACTCCATGAGATTTGAACTTCAGACCTTCCGGGCTTCGCCCATGTGTCTTACCGTCAAACCACACATCACTGTACGTGAGGGTTTATTGAGTTATTAGCACCGTGGGGTTTTCACAAAGGTTTATTGAGTTATTAGCACTGTGGGGTTTTCACAAAGTAGAACATTGGCTAGAATCAAGTTGGGTTAGAATTAAGTTGGGAAGTTCTAATTAGGAAAAATGTAAGTGACAAGTGTCATGTGACC
The DNA here is from genome assembly GCA_031772625.1 of Pinus tabuliformis. NCBI lineage: Eukaryota > Viridiplantae > Streptophyta > Pinopsida > Pinales > Pinaceae > Pinus > Pinus tabuliformis. Next base: position 984,417,053 of record CM062810.1, read on the forward strand.
TCACATAACTACCTTCAACATTTCTGTTGAAATGGAAATTCAAATTTTTTCTAGTTTGACCAAGGCCAAGTTAAACTGAGATTTTCTTGCTGCATTTTCAACACAAAATGCAAAAACATGTAGTTATGTTCCTAAGAGGATGCAATCTTTGTTGTACAAACAACCATAGCAACAAAAAATATGATCTATATTATCCCTTTCTTGTACCCACTCGTCCTATAAAAATCATTTCCATGGACTTTGGGGGAGGTTTACCAAGGACCAAGAAGGGACATGACTGTCTATTAATGGTAGTTGATATGTTCAACAAAATGTCTGGTCCAGTGCCCTATAAAAAGACCATCAATGGACAAGAAGCAACAAATTTTTTCTTTGAATAGGTCTAGGTGGACTTTGGGATACCACGGATCATCATTTCAAATAGGGACACATAATTTATTAGCGCATTTTGGACTACATTGTGGGAGAAGATGAATATGAAGTTAAAGAGGTCTACAATATTCCATCCATAGACAAATGGGTAGAGAAAAGTAGTCAACATGACTTTGGTGCATATTTTAAGGGGTTACGATCAGAAGCACCCAAATAATTGGGATGAAAATATGATATATATACAACTCTCTTATAATAGAGAAATCCAAACCTCTACTAGAAAGTCCCGATTTAAAACTTGTTTTAGGATATTTTCTACCTTAACATTTGGATATTGCATATGGGCAGAAACGAGGAGTGAGGGAGGATCTTATAGGGGATTCCTTAAGGGCACAAGAAATTGTGGAGAATATCAGAAAAATCCATATATAGGAACAAGAGGCACTGAAGAAGCCATAGAGAAAATACAAGGCTAAGCATGATTAACACAAAATAGATAGGTCATTCAAGGTGGGAGTTAGAGTATAGTTACAATTGAACAAGGAAAGGCTATTGGGTCATGGTAATAGAATCAAGGCTCTACAACATGGTCCCTTTGATAAATTGGAAAAGATGGGAGATAACACCTACAAAATTAGTATACCCCGATACATACACATTTATTTATTAGTGAATATAGAGAATCTAAAACTTTGTGAGCCATCCATGCTAGCTCAGGAAGAGGAACATGTCTAACATTCTACAGAGTATTTGGAACGAGATGCTCACATAGAGTTGAAAGAAGATACTAGTTTTAAAAAGAGGTGAGAAAATATAAGACAAGAGCAACATGGATTTTAGCAGATTGGGTTGAAAGGACAATGTCTAGTTAAGGCAAAATGAAACACCTTAGAAAAAATGATGGAAAAAATTCCTCACCTAATTTAGTAGAAGTTTTATGCAACCAAAATCCTCCCAAAATGGGGTTGTGTGATTTGGATTTGATCATTGTATTGTTTTTCATTCACCTCAATATTTTTAGAATGGAAAAGTGGACAAATCAACTCACATGACCATTTTTACTAGTGGGGACCTAATTTAGCAAATTGGTGTCTAGAACCTTCTAAGAGAAATATGATTCAACAAATGGTGATTTTTTGGGATTAAAAATTTATCGCTTAATTGTGGCACCTCTGTATTATATTCTATAGACATATACCTTTCAAATGATACAAAAATTTCCTCAATCAAAATTTGTATGCAAAATTTATGTCACTGAAAAGTTGACCTTCCTATTTTTACCACCATAATTCAAGAGGATGACACATGAACCCCCATTATTTATTGAAAAAGGGGTATCCATGTGATAATGATGATGAATAAGTCTCTAAAATGGTCCATAATATAACCCATTCAAAATATCCCAAGAATGTTAGTTTACTTCAAAAAAAAAAACTAACTATATGTATTTTTGGGATTTTATGAAATTAAAAGTAAAAATGAATATATATATATCTATATATATATATATATATATATATATATATATATATATATATATAAAATGTAGATTCATCTTAACTTTATATTTGTAAGTACTAAGAGGAATTAAACCTCTCGAGGTGAAATTTCTTTTTTTAAATTTTACACTAAAATAAGATTTGCATTTTTGAAAAATTGAATCCCTCTATATAAATTCAAAGCTAAAAAAATCTTAATATTCTATCCATTTATCTAAATATAATTAAGTTTAAATATTAATTATTTTTATTTATTTTATTCCCCTTTATAGCCCATAATCATTAATCACCCTATAGTGTATAGTATTTATTATTCCCTACAACAGCAAGGTAATAATATATTAAAAAAAATTGATGTTGACATTAAATCCAAGTTGTCCAAAAATTTATGAAAATTTTCCAAAGTTTAACATTATAAATTAAAATTTATTATTTTTAAACCATATTTATATTCATTTATCTAAAATATTATTGGTTCAATTCTTTCACCTCTTATAATGTAATGATGGCAGATGTACTTCACTGCTAATTAATATTGTACAATTTAATGTACAACTTCCACTATAAAATGATAGATGTACTCCATACTAAAAAATAAAATAAAATGTTAATTCATTCAAATGTACACATAATGAATTGATTTAGTAAAGTCGTTATCCCCGTTGGATTACACATGAAGTACAACACTACATACCAACTTTTCAGGTCCCATCTTTCACAATTGTCAGGCTCTATGTGTATGTGCTTCATTCTCAGCCACATAAATATCTAAAAACTATGTATTAAATAATTGACCTAGAGAGATCACCATCATTATTGTGGGCCCCTTTCCTGGAAATTGAAGCTAACAAAATACCTCCCACATACCATCATTATTAGTTTATTTGGCCTCCTTCTCCAAGCATAGCGTGGATCTTTTGTTGATAAAATTAGAAATTTCTCATGGAAAAGGCCAGCACAATTAGAAATCTATATCATTAAGATGCCTTGGAAACTGTTTAGTTTTTCCTTAAAAGTTATATTTTAATGTTTAAAATTTCAAAAAAATGAAAAGGTTATATTTTTTTTATTATTTGATATTATAACATTATTTATAAACACTTTCACGTTAGCCTATGGAGATAATAATATTGATGATGATGATGATGGTGGTTAATGTCCACTGAGACCAAATTGGTCTATCGGTCCTATAATTTTCTTAGTTCTTAATTGTTTGGCTCCTCGTCATTCTTTGCGAGATTGATGCTGTAGCTTTCTTTTTTTTCTCTACAGTCTTCCAACATCCTTTATCTTGCATCTCCTTCATCTCTTCTGATTCTTGGGACATTGGTGTCTTAGCTTCACGATCTATTGTGTTCATCCTTTTGAAGATAGTCAGAGAAGAAGTTTGGTCTGGAAGATCTGCTTTGATGCTTGAGGGGTTGTCGAGTTCACTTTTTTGCTATTGGGCGGGGCTTTCCCTGTGCTTGTCTTGAGAGTTGTTTCTTTCTTGCTTGATTTCTTGCAATTCAGAGTTTTCTGGAGAGTATTCTTCCTTGATGACAGTGTAATGTTCTTTTTGTGCTCCTTCCCACCATGTAGATTTGTGGTGACTTTTTCTAGCATAATTTTTCTGGGAGGCTTTTGGGCAATTTTTCGCTAGATGGCCTGTCTCAAAGCAGGATCGACATCTGAAGAGGACACTTTCATAATCGAGTTTCTGGTTCCACACATAGTCTTTACTTGTTAGGTTTATTTCAGTTGGGAATCTGATGCTGAAGTCCATTTCCACACAGATGTGTGCATAGGTGGTGCTGGCATATTCCTCTATTTCTGGGCACCTGCAGTAAAATTTCCCAATTGCATTTCCAATGGCTTTTAGCGAGGAGAAATTCCAGAGATGCAAGGGTAGGCTTGGCAATCTCACCCAACTGGTGCTGAGGTTATGACTGTTGTTGACGGATCAAATGATGGGTTCCATGGCTTCATGAATAGGCCTGAGTTTTCCCAAAACCAAGGGCTGGAATCTAGAATACATTGTCTGCTTTCAGGGTTTTCAAAATCCTCCATAAAGAAACCCCTAGCACAGGGAATGATATTAATTTGATCAGAAATGACAGGCTTCCATACCTCCGAGATCCAAATGTGGAGAGCTGTCAACCGCGGCCAAAAAACATTGAACCGGCAGATTAGGGCACTTTCAGAAAACTTCAAAGCCTCATCAAGTGAGGCCTGGACCACCTGGACAGTGGGAGTTGGGGCTTCACTGACGATATGGGCAGGAGCTCGCCCCCTGGAGGTAGACGGAGCTGAGCCAGCAGCTATCTTCACGAAGCTAGGAGCCATCTGGAATCAGAGTCAAAGTGTTTCTTACAATGTTGTCCATGTTTAATGAATGTCCAGATCACCAAGAAGAGAGCTCAGGAGATTGTGGTGAAACTCATTAACAGTGCCAATAATAATATCGATGCCAAGCATAACAGGGTGGAATACTTCGCCGAGGATCATCACGCTTGCAATGGTTAAAATCTCATCGACTACCATCATGCTCAAGCCGTCAGATCTAAAGACAAAGCCCCAGATCTAGCAGTAGATCACCCAACAACAATTCTTCCTCTCATAGATCTCGCGGCAATAGATCACCCAGCCCAACAATAGATCTCCTAGCAGTAGATCGCTCAACCCAGTAATGAATCGCTAAACAGTTCACCCTCGTGGCAGTACAGTAGATCGCCCTAGGTATAGTAGATCTCGCGGATCAGTACATCTTGCAGATCAGCAGCATAAACACGCAGTGCAAGAATCTCCCGGTGCTAGGGGAAAAATCCTGTCAATATCACCTGGAACAACCAAGCAAAGAAACTACAGACTTCGCCAGAAAAACAACTTCAGGGAACTGAAAAAACCGGGGAACGACAACATTGGAGAAGCTGCCAACTAACCCTGAAAAATCAGCCTGAGGGAACTGAAGAAACCCGTGAATAATAGCACCTTGATCGTGGGATAGATCTGAGGAACAAATAACTCGTGAATAATAGAAACTCGACGAGATAGATCTTGAGGAATAAATAACTGCATTGATCCCTTGCACGACATCAACTTGACGAGATAGATTTGAAAAAACCCGTGAACGAGATAGATCTTTGCTCCTGTCGTTAAAGTCGCGGAGAGTACTATTATAATATTATCATTATCTAATGATATTATTGTGTTTATTTACAAATCAGCCAAAGTACATATTATCCTAAACCATGCATAACTAATGGTTAATTTACTAAAATTCACGTTAAATTATATAATATCTATTATTTGATATTTTAACATTATTTATAAACACTTTCATATTATTAGGGCCCTGCATATAAACAAATTAGTTTAATATTTAAAATTAAGTTGGCCCTAGTCAACGTTTATGACACGTGTTTATGTATATTTATTATAATAATACATTTGATAGCATTTGTGACATGGGCCTCTAATTTAAGGATACTTAAAATAAGCAAGAATATCTATAAAGTAGCCCTTGTTCAAATACAATAATTAGTTCATACATTTCAAAATTCAATAATTAAACTAAGCTCCAATACTAAAATTCATATTTCTTAATAACTCTTCCATGTTCCCAAAAACTATCCATTGTGTTCCCTTGCACAAACAATTGTTTCTTTTGAATCAACTAAGAGAAAGGTTAACATCGATTAAGAGTAAGGTTAACATCGATTAAGACGATCCATTGTTACTTCATTGTTTAGGGATCATCGAGCATTGTTATTTCTTGATTACGAGTCTCTCGAGACAGTCCCTTTTATATATCTAAATTTGACTCTATTTCTTGGAAGCACAATTGAGACCTTGCAATATTTCTTTCGTTTATATTTTCTATAGTGTAATCAATAGTATATGGGGGACAATAAATGGTAATTCATAGTAATTTAGATACCTTTGTCAAAAGTTTTATTCTCTGACCCATTTATAATTTTTTATAAGTTAATCGCATGATTATTAGATTTTAAATTAGTGAAGGAGGAGAGTACTTTCTCATCGTCTATAATTTGTGTGCTTAGTTTCTAATGAATATTTGGCTCAAGACTTTTGACTCTGCATATTGAGTTTGTATTCAATGACCTTGTTCTTTATTATTACATTCTTACATATATAGGGAAGGTTCTACCTATAAGAAATTTACACAATTTACATTCTTACATGTATAGCGAAGGTTCTACCTATAAGAAATTTACACAATTCGAAATAATATAATGCGTGGTTTGAAATAATATAATGTATGGATATTGCTAGAGTCTATGGTTTATTATAAGTTAGGCATATTTTAAATATAAAAGAAAAAATTGAAAAATAATTGTGGATATAATGGGATAGAAATAAATAATTATGATAAAAAAATTTAAAAGAATAAGTTTTAAGTTGTAAAGTATAGGGTATACAAAATAGTTAGTGAAATAGATGAAGAATTTAACTAAATTTTAAAGATAGGAATGTTATTAGTTTCTTAGGGGAGGGACTATATTTATTATAAGAGATCTACATGTGTGATGGCATATCTTAATTTAATTGACATAGGAGTATTTGTATTTATAAAATCTAGCTAAAAACATAAAAACATAAAATCCAACTAATTAATTGAGCGCGTGAGAAGTAAGATCAGACACAACAATAAGGGAAATGTTGTTATAATTAATGCACTGAAATTCATCATGTGTGCAAGAAAGGCATTAAGGTTAAAAATAGAATAAAACAAGAAAGAGAGGATTTAGGTTACTATAGCATGGTATTTGGTTTTGTTTCTAATAAAGAAGGGATAGAAAAATAATTGTGGGTATAATGGGATAGAAATAAATAATTAAGATAAAAAAATTTAAAGAATAAGTTTTAAGTTCTAAAGTATAGGGTATAACAAATATTTAGTAAAATAGATGAAGAATTTAACTGAGGAGGACATTGAAATTTGAAAGATAGGAATGTTATTAGTTTCTTAGGGGAGGGACTATATTTAGTACAAGAGATATACATATTGTGTGACAGCATATCTTAATTTGATTGACATAGGAGTATTTGTATTTATAAAATCTAGCTAAAAACATGAAAACATAAAATCCAACTAATTAGTTGAGTGCGTGAGAAGTAAGATCAGACACAAAAATAAGGGAAATGTTGTCATAATTAATGCAGTAAAAGTCATCATCCTCAAGAAATCATAAAGGCATTAAGGTTAAAAATTAAATAAAGCAATAAAGAGAGGATTTAGGTTATAGCATGGTATTTGGTTTTGATTTTAGTATTAAAGATCAAAGGAATATGGATCGTTCTAACCATAGTAAATAAAATAGGAAGAAGGAAATACGTTGGCTTGGATTTTATGAATTAGAACGCTGTTTAAATGATATTAGTTAGTAAAAATAGAAGTGATTTGTGAGAAGTTGGAGTGAGGAGAAACAAAGATTTAGAGTGTAAGGGTGATAGTAAGACATGGTTTTAGGAAGTGAAGGTAACCTATTGAGAATCCAATAATACTTATATAAAATTTTGTGATCCATATATATATTTTAGTAGACATTAATGTGAATAAGACACACATTATATAAATCCATGAATTATTTTATATTATATCTTGAATAATATTTGCATTTTAATTTTATTTTTTCTTTCACGTATATTTTTAGACTATTACACACGAATAAAACTATTGTTTAATCCTGAATTCTCATAGTTTGGGGGATGAAAAATCATGATGATTAAAAATAATAACCAACTAATATTGATGTGTGAAGCAATAGTTTTATAGGTCTTAAAAACCAAATTAATATTAAAAAGCCGCTCCTCACTTATTTACCATTAATGCTAATATAACTTTAGCTCTACTACATGTTCTCTACCATTTTATATTATTTTTCTTTTTATTTTAAATTTTATCGCACATGATTTTCAATCAATATTGGATTTCCACGTCCATCCTCTTCTCATTCAAGATAATATTGTTAGCTTTATCCTTATTTCTTTGGTTTTGATTTAGGTTTACCTTTTTCAAGTTTGACTTATGTGATTACATTTTACTGTAGTTGTAAATCTACACCTTATTTGTTTAATACATCGTTCTTTTGATTTTCTAACATAAAGGAAGGCTTAAAATGTTGTCTGTGAAATGGGATTTCCATCCTTCCAATAAGAAAAACTACCATCTCTAAGTGTATTGTTTTTTCTTTGCTTTGATTTGGATCTATCCTCTTCAAATTTGATTAAGGTGGTTATTCTTTATTTCAATATCATGGGCCAATATCATGATTTATCAATACCATGTGCCCAAAAAACCGTAACTTATTTCATATGACACTTGTTCGTATGTCATTTTGTTAGTTAACCAATTTAATTAAAAAGGTAGAAAGTGCATAACTACCTTTGAAATAAATATCAATCCTTAATTTGTGACTACTACTAAGAATATTCTAGAATATTATGTGAAAGTTAAATCACTGCCATGCACCTAATAATTATTGATAATTAAATTAAAATTCCATATATAATATTACAAAATAACATATTTCAAGGTAATTATTTATAAGTTAAAAAAAAATTGTTTTTGATTGTTCAAATCTATAAAAAATATATATATTTCACTTATAGTGTATAATTTTAATGTTTCTAAATTCATTTAAAATTTGAATCATTTCTACATTTAAAAATGCATTTTAAATCATTATAATTATAATTTCATTAAAAATTATATCTTCAAATTTTAATCTAAAGAAAAATATAAAACAATTCAAATATTAAAAAAAACAGTTAAATCAAAATTTATTAATTACACCCCAATGGGAGTGAAAAACTAGGGCAACGTTGGGATTAGTGTGGGGGCTTTCCACACCACCAGTCATGTCCATAATTAGAAGAGGGAGGTGTGGCACTTGACAAACATGAAACCCCTTGTGGAATTAACCTCTCTTCAATTGAAATGATGGTGTATTCAGTTGTTGATTTTTGCTGTGAAAGTGGTTATCCTAGAATTGTTATGGGAGATAATGTCAAACGCGCTTCACTTGTGATGGATGTCAAGCTACATGAGATATACTATTTGTGGGGATTGACTATGGAGGCCCAGTGGTTTATTGCGAGAGATTGGGGAATTAAATATTTTAGTACGCTAGTGTAGCACAAACAAATCTAGGATCATGGCATAAGGATCTTCTACCAAAGCGTTTTGTGAGGGTTTATTGAGTTATTAGCATCGTGGTATTTTCACATGGTGGAACAATGGCTAGAATCGATCTGGGAAGCTCTAACTAGGAAAAATGTAAGGGTTTATGACAACTTTGAGTGGTTTTCTTATATAGTTGACACGGGTTTAGGTGGCCGCCCTCAGCTTGGGGAGCCCTAGTATATCTCTATGAATTATGGTGGGAATTTGAATCACTGTAAGGGTTAGGTTAATAGTGTTTAGTTGTTCTAGAGGTGTTTCGGAGGGCTTGGCTGAAAGGGTTTGATTCGGGTCTCTCCCTCAGCCAACGAAGCTAAGTGTCTGGTTCTTATAATAGATGAATCCCCAGGAATGGGAGTGGAGTTTATGGACTCCCATTGTATGATTTTCTTAGTGGGGGGTGTAACTTAGTCTATTTATGGGAAATGTATTCTGTTAGTTGGTCATCCAGGGGGCCTCAAGATATTTTGTAGACTCTAGGTGTGAATTAGGGAATTCAAGGATTTTGCCTGCTGCTTGTAGCTAAAAGTTTGACGCAGGGGGTAAGAGGTATATTGTTTCCCTCTAGGTGGAGTTTGGTTGGAGGCCAACTTGTATACTATTGGGTTAAAGTCGTTTTATCAAGGACCATGGGAAGATTATATTCCTCGACTTATTGGTTTTCTTATTGTGTATTCGTATGATTTGGGGAATGTGTAGTTATATTTGTGTTGACATCTGGTGGCACGCAAGTTTTAGATCTTCTTGCAAGATATTTTACAACCCATCTCAGTGGACTAATACATCACCAGTGTGTGTGGACAAGAAGAGGTATGAGAGAGATGGATCAGAATGAAGGGCATATCTTGGGAGGCCTTGGCCTTGGTGAGGTTTTCGACCCTAACCCAACATAGTCATCTAGAACTTTGGAACTACCTCCCCATGTTACACGTCATTTTGTCACATTAGGAAAATGATTGTTGGTTTGGATCTTTTGCTATCCGTCAAAGTGTTCCAAAGTATCCTCTTGCAAGGATAGAACCTAAACAATCCCAAAGAGAATGAAATTCCTAGATTACAAGGCCTAAAATCCCATTTTTTATTGCATGCGTAGTTCCCTATCTAGTTTCTGCATATACGCAGAAGTAACCATTAAGGTCAGTGCAAAATTGCGCTCGATTTTACACTATGGCCTACACACATGACTCAACGAAAGTAAAAAAATAAAAACTAAAGTCTAGAGGCTTTCATTAGTTGAATCTAAATATTTCCCAACTAACAGCTTTGAGTTGATGCTTACTCATGCTTGATCCCTCTCGTCATGGAGCTACTTTACTGTCTTTGTGGATCCCCTATCCCGCCATTTGTGGATGTCATCCCTTAAGAAGAGGATCCCAAACCTCCTCCTCTTAGCATATACATCAAACCTAGGACAAGGGGTTGTAGGAGAACCACTGAAGGTAGCTTATGCTCCAAAAATAGGGCTAGAAGGCTTTTCATCCAAGGAGAAGGTTGGAGATCATGGGAAGATACATGTGACATCAAGGAAATTAGTTTATAAGCTTGTTCTCCTTTTTATTCAATAAAAAGAAATTATTATTTCCTAATCATGTATATTATGATATTGTTTGTGAGATTCATTGATCACTCACATGTTTTATAACTAGTTATTGATTCAATTTATAATGTATGTTGAGTTAAGAACTTCATTTATCTTTAATTTTATATGCTATATGCTTTTATCTTTTGTTTGTTTCTATCTATGTAGATCTCCTTTGGAACATTATGGAGAAGTTGTGGAAAGCACTCGAGAGGCCTCTAAATCATCAAGGAGAAGCTAACTGTGGAGGGAACTGATAGGACTTCGATAGGAACTTCCTTAAATTGGTAAGTGATTCTTCACATATTACTTGTTTCAATCAATCATAAGTTAAGGAAAGGTAGCAGTTATTTTCTTATTTGTTACTAGAATTTGTTTCAGATCTAGAGAGATCCATCTTGTCTGCAAGAAGTATCAATCCACCTAGAAAATTAGTGACCTCCAGTGGTGAACGTCTCGTTCTCCATCATCTCCTTATTTTTACTTTTGATCCTTTTGTCATAGCCCTGTCTATGTGTCTAAAAAATATTGTAAGATTGGATTTTCTAATTTGTTTGGCTTTTTTTGTTTTTTTTTAAATTTCCCAAGATGCGCACTTTATCTTTTGCCACATATCGTATTTTTTCACACTTAGCTTTTAGTAACAATGCGTATACGCACTGAATCATATTGATTTCCTATGCACATATTGAAACTTTTGGAAAATTTAAGCTTTCTAATTGCTAAATGCATGAAATTTGGATTGTTGTGTTTAGTTAAGCATATTTAACTTCTAGAAATGTCCTCTTTATTTTTATTTGATGTTTTGGGTTTCCTTCTTGAAGATTTTTTTTTATTATTTTTTTTTTTTTGCAAATTAGGGGTCAAAATTGGATGTGGTGAACTGTTGATTAATCAAAAGAAGGATCACTCATTACTGAGATAATTTGAGTGAGTCCTTTTTATGTCAAAATATCATATTAAGTACTTTGTTTTAATAATTGCAAAGAACCATTAATATTAGGAAAATTTAGGGTTTTTCAAGGCAGCACTTGTGATTTGAAGTTTGTTGTTTTTGTCGAAGTGAATACTGCTTATTTCTCTCTATAAGACAGCAAAATACTCTGCTTATAGTGATAGTAAGATGTTTTTAAGATCAAAATTTTTCTTCTTGTAACTTAGATTTTGAGGAAATTAGGTTGCATTTTTCGAAAAAGATCCAAGAATCATGTATTCTGCATTCTCTTTGATTTGTATCTTGAAAATGATTCACTGATTATTTTATTTTTTAAAAGTGAATGAAACCTCTTCACTTATTTTAGTTACAATCCATTAAAATGAAAATATCACAATATCATGTTCAATTGCATTAAAGTTTTGTGTCAGGTCATAACATCACCAGTTTCACATCCATTTACCCTTTGAGTTAGTAACAACTTTAGAAACAATGCTAATAAAATCAATTTAGAAAGTTTTATTATTTTAGGGCCCTTTTCCACCTATATTAGATTAGGTTGTAGGGAGTTGGAATAGGGAAGTGAGTTAACTTTCCAAAGCTTCAAACAAATGTTAGAATATTGCAATAGGGAGTAAATCCATTTATTGCAGTTTGGATCTCGGAAGCTCCCCTTACAAAGGAGTTAAGCACGAGATCATGTTAGACACAGTGGAGTGATTGACCCCACTTCATTGGTAATGGTAGAGTGCTTTACACATATTAAGAATGGTGTCGAAAGGTACTTGGGAGTCACTTGGAGGTAAACCTTAGATTAACCATGTTGAGGAAATTTCAAGGGGATTGAGCTTTGTTACTCTGCCTTTGTGTGTAGTTCGATCTTCGACTATCCCCCCAGGTTAAATTGTTTTTAGTGGTAACCTTAGAGAACATAATATTAGGGCTATTAACCAAGGTGACGATGGAGAGGAAGTCTCTTTTGTACGTGGAACATATGTTGGCTAGACTCGATATGGCATAAGTGAAGTTACTTGCACCAAATCGTGTACATTAAGCAGGTTGTCAGTGTACCCACTTTTCACATTTATCTCTACAACGTTGTATTTCATCACCCATTAGTGATTTTGGAGTGAAAATCTTTTTTGCATGGTTTAATTCCTTAGATTTATTAGTGCATGTTATTTTTGTGTTTTTACTCTTTACAAAATTAGGTGTGGATTGTGATTTTGAATTGTTAATATTGGTAATAAATTTATCTAAGTTGAATCTAAGGAAATAATGTCTTGAGTTCTCAATAAAGAAACACTTATGAACAATAATCCTAGTCCTTTTCCTGACTTTTCAAATGTCGGTCCTCGTTATATGGCTACATTATCACTTACTAGATTCACAATAGGTTTACTGGTGTGGTTTTTTTCGACTTATTTAATCCCAAACTATTCCACCTCAACCGAGTTCACCGTTTGAACATCACCAAGCTCATGTTGGCACTCTACCTTATTCACCCAACATGTCCTCCTCCCTTTGTTCTTCTTTGCTTGGTAAAATCCTTGATTGTAGTAACCATGTGACTAAGAAGAAGAAGAAGCAAGATAAGAAATAAGTCAACCAACCAACCATGGTTGTAAGTATTGGTAATGTTGAGGAAACTTCCAACATGCATCGAACACCCATATACCATTGCAAGCTTTCTAAGGCCAATCACTTCCTTATCAATTGTCTTGGTATTCCTAAGATTTTGGAAACATGGTCAAAAAATTCTTATCAACTTATTGTTGACCCATCGATCAGCGATTGTGAGGTTCCTAGGAAAAGGGGTAAAGTTAGGTTTCCTTGTAGGTTATGAAAATGGATTCATCATAGTCACATTTTCTATTATATGGATGCAGCCTCAAAATTGTTGGAAAAAATTACTGTTTCATAGTAACATCTTCCAATTGGTTACCATACTTTCTCCTGACCTACCGTCAGTTGACAAAGTGATTGATATAATTCCAAGTACAGTTAATCCCTCTCTTCCATTGGAGAGTGAAACACGTATCAATCAGGTTGATGAGCCACTGTTTGATCAAGTGGTCGACCTGATTCCATATTCATTCGATCCCACTCTCCCTTTAGAGACTGAAATTAATACCACTTAGGTTCTTTTTTTTACTTTATATTCTTCTACACATGGGGGTATTTCACCTATTTCCATTGAATTCCCTCCAAGTAATGAGGTTACTTCCTTTTATTGGATTAAATTGACAGGGAATCATCTTCCTTATTCCACCCTTTTCCAAATCATTATGAAAGCGTATGGTAAAAATGTGCATTGTACAAATGCCAATGAGGGTGCTTCTATAAGTATTTTAACCTCAATCACTTGGAAAGTTTTGGGTTCCCCTCAGCTTGTGCCTGTTAAATAGAATCTTTTGGATTTTAACGTAACCATCAACGAGCCTTCAGGGACCCTTCCTAAGTTACCTATTACTATGAAAGGAGAAACTGTCTGTATTGATATTATGGTAATCCAAGGCCCCTTGGATTTCAATTTACTCATTGGGTGAGACTATGTCTATGCCATGAAAGTTTTCGTGTCCACACTCTTTTGAGTGATGTGTTTTCCTCACAATGGAAACATTATGACGATTGACCAACTTTCGTTCATTGGTCTTGATTCGACTTCCAGCCATCTGGCATCCTTGAATGTTCCTTATATGGAAGTGGTACCTACCCTTCCATGGTTTAATTATGTGGAAACTAGTCCCATGTTTTCAGTTACCAATGTAAGTGATCCTCTCACTATTTTCTCAACTTATTTTGACTTAGATATGGTAATTAACATAGGGAATCCTATGGCGAAATTTGAAATTGAATTTCTTACCCCTTTTGATTCTCTTAACATGTACTCTTTCCACAGTGTTATTCTTCCTTCTGATGAATATTTCTTGGAATCCATGGTTTGGAAGTATCTCTTAGCATGTGTTTCTTCCAAATAGAATCCATGATCTCGATGACTAGGAGGATGGTTCTTTTACTATGTCAACCTCATTAAAAAATGAAATAAGTTCTTACGAGCATAGTTATTTTTGTTTCAAGCTCACATAAACATGAAACAACCCTTGAGGAGAGTTCCTTTCATTGTGCCAAGATCATTGAAAAAATGAAAGAACTTGTGATGAGGATAGTTCTTTTACTGTGTCAAACTAGTCTAAAAATGAAACAAGTCTCCATGAGGATGGTTATTTTACTATGTCAACCTTGTTAAAAAATGAAACAGGTCCCCGACAGGATGGTTCTTTTAGTGTGTCAACCTCGTTAAAAAATGAAACAAGTGCTTATGAGGATGGTTCTTTTAGTGTGTCAACCTCATTAAAAATGAAAAAGGTCCCTGGGAGGATGGTTCTTTATTATGTCAACCTCATTAAAAAATGAAATAAGTTCTTGTGAGGATGGTTCTTTTGTTTTGTCAACCTTACTAAAAAATGAAACAAATTACTATGAGGATAGTTCTTTACTATGTCAACCTCGCTAACAAATGAAAAAAACCCTGAGCATAGTTATTTTCATTTCAAGCTTGCATAAAAACGAAAATAATTTATGAAATTTATGAGCATAGTTCTCTCTCAAGCTCATTAAAAAATAAAACAAGTCCCCCTTTAAATTGAGTCTTTTATTTGATTTTATCTATAAAACTTCATTTCATGTACCTAATAGTAATTTATCGTCTACTTAATAAGATCAAACAAAGCTTGAGGGGCATGTTCCTCTCCATGGGTACATTATAAATTGTTGTATTATGTTTTGTCTAAGACATTTTTTTTTACTTATCTTTTTACAAATTTCTGCTACTTGTCCTGCTTATCTTGTGTTACACATGATTTGTAGATTTCAAGAGAGAATTTAACTACATCAAATATCAACACATTCCAAGACATTTAAACACATTAACTGATGCATTAACTAATTATGTGTTAAATCAACATTTGTAACATCTATAAAAAGAGAAATAATATCCATCCACATATTGTATAAGATAAACTGAGATAAAAGTGGTAGTTTTCATTAGTCAAAATTTCTGTAAAATGTGTGGCTTTACAAAATGTCATCCAATACATGAGGCCCCGTGGCCTTTAGTATTCGAACATGCTGATACATCAAAAAACAAAATCTACCCCTATGACTAGCAACTATGCATGATGATCATGGTAGCTGATGATAGCACGAGCTACTCGTTGTAGTAAGTGACTAATCTGTCTAGGAATCCAATGGTATGCCTCTTCTAATGGAGAGTGAAACCATCAATCCCAACCTCTATAATATCCAGAGTCAACCTCTCTAGGTTATGCTTAAGCTCAGTTTAGGCTTCTGCTGCATCGGGGTTGTGTACTGTAGGAGCTATTGGATTCTCACCATGTTTGTCGAATTGATGTAGCCCTGCTAGTCTCATCGGACCCACATCTGCATGATTATTTTGAATACTTAGTTTTGGATGCCAAAAAATAAAATAAAAATTGAAAAACACAAAACAACCAAAATATGAGTTTTTTACCTAGGTCACCCCATTACATTCCAGTAGGAAGTGGGATGTCTGCATCACTAGTGTCATCCATGCCTGTATATGGAAATTCCTCGATCCTGTTGATCTGACATTCAAAAAATCCAAATAAGTTAGGAGTATATCTAACAATTGGGCCATCACCACCTCTGTGGCGTACCATCACCGTAACATACTTCAACATATGAGGAACTCTCATTCCTCTTGCATCTATAGATACCTATGGGGAAAGAAGGGGGATCCTCTCTAGAGTGAAGGAGATCAAAATGTAACAATACCCAGAATTTGTGAGTTTTCTACTTTTCACTCTAGTTAGTTTCCCTTTAAGATTGACAACAACCCCTTCAGACTAGTTGAATATTGTAGGTTGCGAGCACTCTATAGAAATCTGCATGGGAGCCTCTCAATGGTTTTGATATCAATTCACCCTTATTTGAGTTTAGACCCTGGAAAACAATGTTACAGTAGGTAAGTGGTAGTCGTTTCACCACCTCATCTGTGCCCATACGAAGAAATGTCAACTCCACAGTGTGAGAACCCAATCAAGATATAGATGTCATCTTCATATATGGTGAGTATATGATCCCCAATTTGGAAGCACTATTCTTGCACATTCCATCTTCTCACCATCCATTCTAGAAAATCTAGCTAGGCCTTCATGCCCAAGGTCACAAAAAGATTGTATAGGCCAAAATATCTCAAAGGTTGTAGTGTTTCTAGATGATTTAAAGCTACTACATATTGATCTTCATGTTCTATCTCCCTCCACTCCATTTTTGTAGATCAAAACCTACAAATAAACATGGAGGATCATTAGAAAACATTGTGATAATTTTTGCAAAGAAATTTTGGCATTTTCTTAAATTTTTTCAATTCCATTGACATTGTGTGCAGCCGTCTTTTACAAACATTGCGAATTGCATAGTTATATCTTGAAAACCATGCAAATCTCGAATTTATATATAACAAATTGGGTCGATGTGCGCAGACTCGATGAAGAGTGACTATGCACACCGAGGACGATTTCTAAATTAATAAAGCCCAAAAAAAAACTAAATTCATGGTGAAAATAAAAATGAAAGTAATCGAAAACAAAGATATCAGAAAGATCTCTTACGTAGAGAAAGCGGTTCATGATTTGGTCCACTGGTTTGGTCAGAATCCACCTCTGAAGCTTTTGGTGAAAAAATCACTCAATCACTCTCAAATGGTAAAAGAAAAAATGGTAAAAGATTTTTAATTTTTGAACTTTTGTAAGCTTTTTAGGCCCATTAAAATATTGGTTTTTTCCTTTAGCTTATGAACTCACTGATACTTAGAAAAAAGTGAAACCCTCGATTTCTCATTAAGCCCTTTTTAGACTCCCTAAACATGAAAAAATCATTGAGTACTTGACTATTAGAACTCATAAAAGTATATGAACAATTGTCTATTTAGTATAGGTTTACTGCTTTTATGGAATGAGCTAGACTATTTACGAAAAAGGTATACGTTGACTAATCATGGTCAATAGAGTTCTCTCCTGCATTATTTTAACCCTTTTCAGGCTTGAGAAACTAAATTGATGAAAATGGACACTCTGGAGTTTACTTATGCTTTTCTCCTGACTCCCTAAAAATGAAAAGCATCGATATTTACTCCCTCGAGGCTCATTAAAATTTTACGTTGAAGGAACTAAATGAGTTTTCCTTTTGTGTCTTTTAAAATTCTTTAAATATGAAAACGACATTGAGTTACCCCTTAATTGGACTTGTAAAACTTAAATAATGCAGGACGTATCAATCATGATGAGATCAAATGACTCCTTCCTAGGGTTTGTTAAAAATACTTTGAAGGACTCATCCAAAGGATGAACTTAAAGGAAAAGCATATGTTATCTTCCTTAAGCTTGCACAAAAATAAAGAGGTACTTTCCAGTAATGGTGGGGAAATTGCGAAAAAATGTTTTTTTATATTGTAAAAGACAATATGTCACTCTTGAACATGACATTCCATCTCCTTTGTGTTCTGGGTTGGGAAATCCATTTGTATCTGAATTGACCATACCTCATTGAAAGTATTCAGTTGGATTTGGGTCTTACTTTTGAGTCAAATACTGCCAGGTTAAAATGTGGTTCCACTAATATGTTTAAGAGAACTCCAAACTCAGTCAAAATTACCTTGAAATTTGTAGCCTTCAATCGCATCAGTGATCCCCGAGTCAGTCCTGGATTACTCCAAACTATTGTTCTTCAAAACTTGACATCAGTTTCATGTCGTAGACCCTCACATGATGATTCTCTTCCTATCAAATTCAACTCACTATCCAGGAAGTTGATCTAAACACCCTCTTCAATACCTTGGAGCATGCATGCCTTATTGGCAAGTTTCTCAACTTCGACGATATGTTCTCATCATTGAGCTTCAGTCGAATGATTATATGAGTGTTAGACTTTGGGACATATTTTCACACTTCATAGATTGTACTAGAAGTACCTTGAGAAAATTTGTCATTATTTGTGGTTTCTCTCACACTTGTTAACGATTCACATAAGTGATTAGTAATCAAGTGGTTTCTACTATGTTTGACTACGAGAAATTCACTCACATGGTTAGATTCATACTACAGATTGAGAGTTGGGTATTAAGACCATGGATCTAGTTTTATCCATCCAAGTTGCGCGGAGTTATTAAATATTCATTATTGTAAACATAGATCCATTGATGGTTGTGTCCATACTGTGACTTTTGTTGACATGGATCTTTAGGTGTATTTTCGTACTGGTTCTTTGAGATGTTTATGCTCTGAGTATGGGAATGCCTACCTCAATGATGATTATATCTTGCATTGTAACATTTGATTATTTTAGGTCTCTAACCCTAACCTTGGCATGATAAAGCATTTCAGTCCTCAAACATATTTTTTGACTTTTCACTTTAGGGGGAAATCTCATACACGTCATTTTGTCGCATTAAACAAATGACTGTTAGTTTGTATCTTTCACTCTCCATCAAATTACCCCAAAGTATCCCCCTGCAAGGCTAGAACCTAAAAAATCCCAAAGCTAATGAAATTTCTAGATTACATGGCCTAAAAACCCATTTTTGATTACCTATGTAGTTCCCTAGCCAATTTTTGTGCATACACAAAAGTGACCATTAAATTCAGCGCAAAAGTGCACTCTATTTTACACTATGGCCTATGCACATGACTCAACACAAGTAAAAAATAAAAAGGAATTTCTAGAAGATTTCATTAGTCGAATATAAATCTTTCCGAACTAACAACTTTGAGTTGATTCTTACTCAATCTTGATCCCTCTCATCATGGAACTACTTCCCTCTCTTTGTGGATCTCCTATCCCACCATTTCTGGATATCATCCCTCAAGAAGAGGATCCTCAACCTCCTCCTCTTGGCCTATAAATCAAGAACAACCCATAGGGTTGGAGGAGGACCATTGAAGGTAGACTTATGCTGTAGAAATAGGGCTAGAAGGCTTTTCATCCAAGGAGAAGGTTGGAGATCATTGGAAGAAGCTTATGACATCAAGGCAATCAGGTAGTAAGCTTGTTCTCCTTTTTATTCAATGAAAATAAATTGTTCTTTCCTAATCATGTATATTTTGATATTGTTTATGAGTTTTGTTGATGACTGAGATGGTTTATAACTGGTTATTGATTCAATTTATGGTGTATGCTAAGTTAAAGAAACTCATTTATCTTTAATTCTATATGCTACATGCCTTGATAATTTGTGTCTTTCTATCTATGCAGATCTCCTTTGGAACATCATGGAGAAGATATGGAAAGCACTGGAAAGGCCTATAAAGCATCGAGGAGAATCTGATTGTAGAAGAAACTAAAAGAAATTAGACTCATAGTTAACAAGCAATTAGAATCCAATTGTCATTAGCAATTTGAGAATGACAAATAGTTTTTCCGTCCATGGTTAATATATATTTATTAGGTAATTAATTAATTTTAGATAATCATATTGCCAATTAGACTCAGAATAAACAAGACAAATTATAAAGATCCTAAGAGTTTTAATAGGAAAACAAGCTAGAAAAGGTACATATTGGAATTCAAGATGCTTGAGGTCCCCCAAGTGCCTTGGACTAATGAAGGACTAGAGAAGAAGTTAACCCAACCTCCATATATCAATCTTGACATGTGCAAGTGATCTCAATGGGGCAAAGCGACACCCTCTAAGAACACTGATATGGTGATTAACATCTGCCTCATGTACCATCGCAGCTTCCCACCCACATACACCTAGGTAAGATCCCTAGAAGATAGTCGACTATGGTTACCACTTCAAAATCAAATGAATGGAAGGAAACATGTGATAATAACCATATTCATAGGCACGCCGACTAAACCTGAAATGTCTGGAGATATTTCTCAAATTGAGTCATATGCATCTCAAACAAATCCCCTTGTAATATGCATAATTCAACCAACACCAATAGCTTTAGACTAGGGATGTCACTCCACAAGTTCCCAATGCACATGTGTGCTTAAATATTATGTAAAAGGATATTTTTGGAAAGGATCTGATGTGAAAATTGATTTACACTCACTAATAGAACTAGTTTCAGTTTTATAGCCTCGAAGAGTGTCCTCTGCAAATCTTACTTGAAGGCTTTACAACCCTAGGCTAATGTTAGTTTTCTATAACCAAAAGTGTCTTGTCAATTTTTAATTATTTATTTTATGATTTTGATTAATCAAGGATATAATGTGTAATTGATATGGTAAGAAAAGTGACTCGGTGCCAATCCTAAATGAAACTATATGAAAAATGCAATTTCATTTCGAATTCAATGAAAAGTAGCTAAGGAAAAAAAATTATTTCTTTTTCTAAGAGAAAAACAAGCCTCACATTCACTCTCAATGATGTTTTTGACACTATACAAATTCATAAAACTAGTCGATTCTCTCAAAAAATTATAGCTCCAAAAAAACACTCTTAAACAATGCCAAAGAAAGAACATCAACATGCACTCAAAAGTTTGAAACTAATGCTTTACAAAGAAAAATCATGAACTATGGTTTATGACACTTCGAAAAGTAAGAAATTCAAAATCAAAGAAAGTTTTAATTCACAATTCAGTGTAGGAATACATCAGGCATAAACATTTAATAACATATGTGAGAAAACATCCCAAATCTTAGACAAGGAAACAAAACTTGAGAGGGAACAAAAATTGTATTTCTTTATGATCCAAATAAGAAAACAAGTCCCAAATATTCACAAGGTCACCCAAATTAGGTTTAAAATGTCACAAAATAAAAATAAGCATCCATCACTTCTGGAATCAATTGAACTAAACATGTAACCTTGACACAATCAAACAAAATTGTAAAAAAAACTAGATATCTCACAAATATAAAGCCAAATCAACCAGATCTATAATAAATTTGATGAAATACAAATAGAGGATGACAGACCTAGAACCATTTCAATAGATCTTGCATCAAACCCTATGAAAAATCCAGTTAAAAAGAAGTAGTCACTCCTAGATAATGCATAAATAAGATACCGAGTCACTATAAGGAATATACCCATAAAATGGAAAACTATAGATGCAACTCTATAAGTCACTTATAGGGAGAAAATAGCCTCCAAAAAAAATATTCAAAATATAGCCTAACTCAGATATAATCAAACTCAAGAAAATGAAGCCTGTAACATGCCAAGATAAGGTCAAAATCAATAGGAAAATACTCAACAATGGGTAGAAATCAAGGAACACTTTAAGGATTGACACTTATCTTAAAGATTATAGACCTTAGCAAATATTACTAGTCTCTAATATGAAAATTATAAAATGATTGGTGATACATTTGTAAAAATAATGAATATTATAATAATTTTATATAATATCTATAAAAATTTGGTGATTTTTAAGGTAAAATAATTTTATATTATAAAATATGGGTGAATTATTTTCAGAAAAAGGGAAATTTGGTGTATATTTAATTTGAAAAAACATGGAAAATTAGTTGACTTGCAAATATTAGCCACTAAAATTTCCCCTGATAGAAACCAAAAATCAATAGCAAGGAAAGAGAAATAGAAAACTAGGGAAATATCTCCAGTATGGTTGCTAATTTTGCTAGGTCTAATTATACTCAAATGGTAAGCAATTATTGCTCCATGGTTCTTGCCTCTAGATTCATTAAATAGTGTGTGAAAACATGCAAATGAATTCTCAAAACCTAATGCAACCATATGTCATTCATCTCATCAAGAAAGGCAATAGAAGCATACCTATATCCCTCATAGGTTGGTGAAGTTTACAAACCCTGTTTCAGTCCAAACATCTCACTCCAACCTTCTTGATCCAATCCCATACACACATGCACTTCGAAAAAGGATGATGTTTTACTTTATAGAAGGAAAGTTAGCATGCACTACTAATAATAAAAACATATTCATATATAAAAGATCATGAGATATGTAGGGATAATTCACAATTAATTTCATTAATCACAATGATAAATGTACATGACACCTTTGTTAGAATTTTGGGCAATAGACTTAGTGCACAAAGACAAACTAGATCTAGTAATAGCCTCCACTTAACTTTTCCCATCTAATAAACTAAAACACAATAATGTGCCTAACTTTTACACAATTAAAAATTTAAAACTAGCACTTAGGTCATGCACAATAACACAAAAATTTAGCCCTAAAAATAAAATACTCTTTAATCCTTCAACAAGAGTCTCAGGCTAAAATACAATGGAAAATTCCCCTTTTGTAATGCTTTTTATAACTCCAAATCACTAGGGAAAATTTACACAAGAAAACCTTTGTCCTTACTTTCAAAACCCACCTTGGTCTTGATGCCACAATATTCTTATTGTTGGCTACTCCTATAGTTGTCTAATCACTATAATTCAAGGGAAAACTCAACTTCATAATCTTTTTCCAAATAAGGGAAATCACAACCCTTCTTTTTATTCCAAATGGGGGAAAATGCATCCCTTCTTTGTTTTTTAAATAGGGGGAAACTAAATCCTTCTGTATTGTACAGATAGGGGCAAACTCAACCCTTCTTTGTTGTCCAAATGGGGGAAAAATCAACCCTTATCTATTTTGCAAAGAAGGGAAAACTCAACCCTTTATTACTATAATAGTTACAACATTCTTAACAACCTTACTTTCCCTGCCTAAGGCCTAATCTTCATAGACCCTCTTGACCCTCCACATGTATGAGGCCTACTCATCCTTCTCCATAATAATATTCTCTCTTGCAACAACAAGGATGAACAACTCACCCTTTTACATATAGCTTTCCAAATGGTACAAGGGCCTAGGTTACTAGGATACCATGGGTCATATGAATACCATGTGTCTATGGGTGTAAATTCCCATCACTTAGCCCACTTTCCCAACACATGATAATACTCTTAAGGCTACCTAAAACACAAACACTCCCTCTTAGCAAAGGATGTATTCTCACAACTCTACTTGGAAGTGGCTCAACCTTTAAACCTGGAGCACATTTCCACCCTTGATCTACTATCACCCATGCTCAATATGTCACAGAAGAAATTCCCACTATATGATAATGACCCTCCTTTAAAGAAATCCTAGTCCTAGAAGCCTCATGTTCTTGAGCACCTGCTTGGCTATCTTGTACCATGACAAAATATTGGAAGACTATTATCTCCCATCTACATGGCCATGTCATACCAAGGCTCTTAGAAGATTAGTCCTTCCCACCTGCATGGCTATCTCATACCATGACTTGCTGAACTTGAAGGTTATATTCCTCTTAGCCACTAGCTCCATCTATGCCTATTGAATCCATCTAAAGGCTAACTCCCTATGCCATTTTTCACTCCTTCTGAAACCCATCTCCCTATGACTCCAGATCCCGTGAATTCTCGACCCTCAAGCTCTTTTATTTTAGCTTCACTCCAAGTTTCTCACTTGGATCTCCAATGGTTATCTCAACCCATGGGGGCTTCACTCAGTAAATGCCTGACATATCATGTGTGCCCGTGTCATACTAAAAAGTACCCTTATTTTGATTAGTTATTGGAAAATACCTCTTAAAATCACATTATTTAACCCAGTACTAATACAAACCCAATACACCTTCCCAATTTAAAAAACCCTTACTTTGAATAGATGTTGTAGGTATCCATTTTTTCATTCATATTTTTTATAACCCTTTATATTTTTTCATTAAATTTTAACTCTATTTTTTATACCTGCTAATATAAAAACCCTTTACCCCCTATTATATGGTCAATATGTTAAGTCATTATGTCCTTAATATATATCCCCCAATGTGAACACACATGGTACGATATTTCTACCCCAGTGAAGCCCTCGTGTCGCAGACCTCTAACCATCTCAGTCTTGCCTTCTTAGCCAATATACTATCATAGGAATAAATATGTCCCTCATATCTCTTCAAAACACCTTTACATCTAGATCATAATGAATTTTCCATTCTCTTATGTTGATATCCTCTTAATATCCTAGGACATCGAATGAATGAATCTCTCATCTATTTCTCTTTGACTATGCAGTAGGATGCAACTATCCATTTATCTCTGTATATGCACTAGGATGAAACTTTCCACAAATCCTTGTGTGAAAAATATGCTCCACGTATCACTAGGCCTTTTGATCATAGCCTTCATGTCCCATACAAAAAATCATCCATGCTTACCCAACTCTCTCGATAGGACCTTGAAATTTTTTTTTCTACCTATAACAATTCCAAAAACTCCCTCTTAGAGTTGTCACCTATGCAAATCTTAGATCCATTTACCTTTTCAGAGACCATGCTCTGATACCATGCGAGAATTCTGAGCACTAGAATCATTACACACAAAGACACACAATCCTGTAAAACGTTCCATTTAGATTTACTCAGCTAATGAATTGAAATACACTAATGTGTCTAATTTTTTCACAATAGAAACTTTAAAATTAGCAATTAGATCATGTATAGTAACACAAAAATTTAGCCCCAAAAACATAATTCTCATTATTCCTTCCACAATAATCTATGGCTCTTGTACAAGGTAAAATGGCCCTTTTACAATGCTTCATAAAATGCCAAGTCACAAAGGAAAAATTACATAGGAAAACCCTTGTCCTTCTTATTGAAACCCTCGTCAATCTCCATGCCATAGTCTACTCAATGTACCTTTTGTTGACCGGATAGAAGTTTTTATAGTTCTCTCAATCAAATCCTCAAATTTCACATGGTGGGTGAGATAGTGGGACATGTTTTCCTGATATTTTATGCCAAAATGTTATGATCGATAGGAATGAAATTTATGGGTTTTTATGATAAAAAAAAAATATTTACAAGAAATTTGAAATAGAAAATAAACTAAATTTAATATTTACAAAAATATTGTTGAAATTTCATAAAAAAAAATCATAAATAAAAGGTTGTACACAGATAAATTAGTGAACAAGATAAAAGACCGAAATGAAATAACAACAATCTAGTCAGTACTTTAGAGTTTTACAACCCCAAAAAATATAGAGCCTCAACTGCATTTAATTTTATAAATTTAAGAGAATAGAGTTCAAATAGAAATATATAGAATTTTGTTAGAAACATACACAGTAAAAGATAGATAAAAGGGGTTGAATTATTAAATTAATGTCTATCAGTATAGTAGACACAATGGAACATTCCAACTAAGAATATTTGGCCATATTAGATTCTAAGTATTTGAAATACAAAGAGGTCATATAAAGACACTCTATAAATAGATAAATTATGAGACAACCTTCAAACTCCTTTAATTGATCTGATACAATTATAGACAACCTATTTTCTTGGAAAGATTAATGGTTGTTAGCACTAGTTAAATTCAGACGAGACCTTATAACAACAAATAAATAACAATAAATTCAAGTTACCTAAAATGATTTCCTCAAAGGTTGAGTGGAGTTGTGTTTCAGACTGTACCTTCCCCTTGAAAATAATATGTGGCCACCTTTGGTTCAACTTGTTGTAACTCATAGAAAAATGAAACCAGACGAAATGAATGACAACTAGAAATTACTTAATGCATACATGACCTCGCAGTGTTATCTCTCTCTCCTTCATAGGTCCACTCCTCTTTCTATACCTCTTCAAAGTAGTTGGGAAGTTGAAGCACTTTGGAAGCTCATTATAGTTTAATTTCTGATCAAGTATTCATTATAATATGTCAATGGGTTTTAAAGGAAAAGTTAAATTAAAATATTTTTGTAATTATTATGTTTTAATTTCCTATTAGGTGGGACCCTCCTAAGCCATTAGATAAACCATAATATTTCACTACCCAATTTAATTCATTTTCTCAACATAAATAATTTGAAATAAAAATTAACCATGCATATATATGCATCCCAACTAAATATGACAAAATAAGTACTTCTATTATAAACCATGTTGCATGAAATACCGCATCTCCCTAATATGAAGAAAAAATAACACCATCCATTTGTATTGGTGACTATCCATCCAAAAATGAAAGAGGAAATGTGCCAACCTATCATCATCAAACAAAAAATGATAAATTTCCTCATGCCTCTAATGATTCCCCTTGTATCTCCAACACCATGTATCACCTGTAATCATCAGCAAAAAACTTGTGTATGTATACTCAAAATCCGTGGCACATGTATCATAAAACCCAAAAAATAGCTATCCAACAATATCAATGTTGTCCACCCCTCCATGTATACAATATCATGTAATAAAATTGTAGTCATGGAGAGAATAAGTGTTGAAAATCCATAAACAAACTGAAATAGTAGTCAAACTAGAAGCATAGTTTATCCATAAAAAAAAAACAATCTGATCTAAAAACATAAACAAATAGTCACTTAGGCCCTTGTGATATAGCCTTTGTTTTTGGCACACGTTCAACTTGCTGCTAACTCTGACTTGGGCCTTTTGTTTCTCAAGGCTGATAGAAAGTTAAGGAGGCTGAATAAAAGTCTAGAAGATTGAGTTTTTGGTTGAGGAGTGGGAATAATGTGTGAGGCAACAAAATGTAGTTATTGTGATACATGTGATTTGGGATGGGGTGGAGGGGAAGGCAAATAAATTGTTGGCCATCCATGAATAAACCTTAAAGGTTGTGGTTGGATAATATTATTCCAGCCATCTTTGGTAGGGATGAAAATTGGGGATGAAACATGAGGGGTCATTGGAATACCAATGTTGGGCTTGTTATAATAGATGGATGTGGGGGTTGAAAGGATGACAAGTCAAGTTTACAACACCAGTTTGTAGCAGTTATCTTAACTCTTCTGAGTCTCCATCAAAGTGCACTAAAACTCTAACATCATCTCTCTTCTTATTCCAAACCCTTTGTCAATATTGTTTCTTCCCCTTCCCCTATTGTTATGATTAAAAATTTTCATGCTTTCCCTTATTCGCTTAAGTTGTAGATGAATATAGGTTCAACAATTACAAATTCTTGGGGCTCTCCCAATTTTTTTAGTTTTCATAGAACTTATACTAGGTGGCCAAACCCATGGAATGACTAGAATACTCTAGAATGGAGGTGAAGGTTAGTTTGGACTAGCGTTGGTGAGTTACGGAATTTACTAAGGAATAATTATAGTGTACATTGATGTTCAGGCATTTAAATGGAGTTAATAACTAATATCTCCATGTTATCGCTAGGAATATTTTATATGTGAAAATTATTTCCACTTTGAATGATAAATTTGCAAGTGTGATGACACGTATGCAGAGTTCATGTGAGCTATGGTTTGGTATTACTGTTGTAGTTATCTCAATATTCCATTTTAATAATGAATATATCTTTCCATATCATCTAATAGTAATGCCTTTAAATGCTTGATTTGAAACGTGAAGAGAAAGTATTGAAAGTGTTATGGTGGGATGATAACTTAGGCATTGAACAATAATTTGTTGTAAACCAAGAACGATACATATGCAACTTATAATGTTTCCCTTTGCAAGACATTTTCTATATTAAAACATTAAAAACGATTTTCGAGATCTTCCCTTAAGAATTGACATTATATATTTTACTTTTCCAAAAATGAATGCAAGCCACAATGATCCCAAAAGTCCACTCATATTTTCCATGAATATTGATGATGATGATGATGATGGTGGTGGTTAACGTCCACTGAGACCAAATTGGTCTATCGGACCTATAATTTTCTTAGTTTCTAACTGTCTAGCTCCTCGTCTTTCTTGGCGAGTTGGTGCTGTAGCTTTAATTTTTTCTCTACGATCTTCCAACTTTCTTTATCTTGCATCTCCTTCAACTCTTCTAGTTCTTGGGACATTGGTGTCTTAGCGTCGCGATCTATTGTGTTCGTCCTTTTGAAGATAGTCGGAGAAGAATTTTGGTCTAAGAGATCTGCTTTGCTGTTAAATGAAGATTTATTTTGTGCGGTATTCGAATCCTCATAACAGTTGATGCTTGAGGGGTTGTCGAGTTCACTCTTTTGTTGTTGGGCGGTGCTTTCCCCCTGCTTGTCTTGAGAGTTGTTTCTTTCTTGCCCAATTACTTGTGATTCAGAGTTTTCTCGAGAGTATTCTTCTTTGATGACAGTGTAGTGTTCTTTTTGTGCTCCTTCCCACCATGTAGATCTGTGGTGATTTTTTCTAGTATAATATTTCTGAGAGGATTTTGGGCAGTTTTTAGCTAGGTGGCCTATCTCAAAGCTGTTAAGAAATTTACTGCATAACATAAATAATTACTGAGAGGAATAAATATAAAAATAACCAACAACAACCATAAACACATAAACACAAATGTTTATCTGGGAAAACCCCAAATCCGGGGAAAACCCAACCTAATAAGATATTATTAGCATTGGCCAAAACTCTGGCCAATCCGACCAAGTGAGCCTTCACCACTCACCTCCAGGTCTTGCCTTAGAATGAAGTCCTTCCAACCTTTTATAAGCTCGATTACATATAATACCATGGGCAGAATACCATGGGTGCACAATACCATGTGCCCCAAAACCATCACTATTTAATCTGGTCAACTTTGACTCTATCTCGAATCAAGTTTACCTAACCATTCCCCCCTTAAACTTGACTTGGGGTTCCTTAACTAACTCCAGCTAAACCTGCTAAGTGAGACAATCCCGCTCACTCTAGCCCTTACCCCCCTCAAATTTTTTACCCAGGGTATTATTAACTCGACATCCCCCCTATCACCTAGGTCTAACCCAGAATTTACTGGTGATCACTGAGGGGTACACATGCCTTACCAGGTCTTATAGTAGTATGCCCATTTTCATGAAATAATTTTGACTTCATTATTTTTTTTTTTTGTTTATTGCTGCTGCCATTCTGATCCATCCTCTCTCAATTTGATTTTCTCAAAAAATTCTATCAAACCGCCCCAACTGCAAGCCCAACGAGAACCTCGTAGATTCTAGCACCAGTGGCCTCACATAGTAGAAAACGAACAATTTTCGAAGCTGCATGAATCCCAAACAATTCGTTAGCATGTTCCAAACCAGTAAATATCACAAATGCACTACGATCCCTGGCAGTTATGGCACTATCTTCCGCACATTCTTCTTGAGGTTCCGCGTATGACTGTTCCACCATTATTTTCAGACCCAGATCTGTAAAAAACACTGCATTGATCTTATCAAGCACTATAAACCTCTGGCATCAAAGAATCCCTTTGAAGCCAAAATCTGGCTCTAATAACAGTTGTTAAGAAATTTACTGCATAACATAAATAATTATTGAGAGGAATAAATATAAAAATAACCATAAACACATAAACACAAATGTTTATCCGGGAAAAACCCAAATCCGGGGAAAAACACAACCTAATAAGATCTTATTAGCATTGGCCAAAACTCTGGCCAATTCGACCAAGTGAGCCTTCATCACTCACCTCCAAGTCTTTCCTTACAATGAAGTCCTTCCAACCTTTTAAAAGCTCCATTACATATAATACCGCAGGCAGAATACCATGGGTGCACAATACCATGTGCCCCAAAACCATCATTGTTTAACTTGGTCAAATTTGACTCTATCTCGAGTCAAAAAGCAAGATCGACATCTGAAGAGGACACTTTCATAATCGAGTTTCTGGCTCCACACATAGTCTTTACTTGTTAGGTGTATTTCAGCTGGAAATTCGGTGCTGAAATCCATTTCCACACAGATGCGTGCATAGGTGGTTCTGGCATATTCTTCTATTTCTGGGGACCTGCAGTAAAATTTCCAATGGCTTTTAATGAAGAAAAATTCTAGAGATGCAAGGGTAGGTTTGGCAATCTCACCCAAACTGGTGCTGAGATTATCACTGTTGCTGAAGGATCGAATGATGGGTTCCATGGCCTCATGAATAGGCCTGATTTTTCCCAAAACCAAGGGCCGGAATTTAGAATACATTGTCTACTTTCAAGGTTTCAAAATCTACTATAAAGAAACCCCTAGCATAGGGGTAGATATTAATTGCATCAAGAATTAGAGGCTTCCATACCTCCGAGATCCGATTGTGGAGAGCTGTTAGCCGCGGCCAAAAACCATTGAAACAACAGATTAGGTCACTTTCAGAGAACTTCAAAGCCTCATCGAGTGAGGCCTGGACCACCTGGACAGTGGGAGCTGGGGCTTCACTGACGATATGGGCAGGAGGTTGGCCCCCAGAGGCGGACAAAACTGAGCCAACAACTATTTTCGCGAAGCTAGGAGCCATCTGAGGAATGCTATTTTGGGCAGCCACAAGATCGACAGATGTAGCAACAATGCTGAGGGCCGCAGAAGGCCACAGAGATTTCCGAAGAGAAGTGAAGAGCCGCAGATTTGAGGTGAAGAGCCACAGATTTGAGGTAGAGTCACAGAGTGAAGAGCTGCAGATCTGAGCGTAAGGTGAAAAGCCGTAGAGTGAAGAGCCATAAATGTGAGGTGAAGAGCTATAGATCTGAAGCGTGGAGAGTCGCAGAATGAAGACCTGAAGAGCCGCGTGAAGATCTATGTGTTTGAAGAGCCGTGTGAAGATCCGCAGATCTCAACCTGAGGTGAAGAGCCACAGAGTGAAGAGCTGCAGATCTGAGCCTAAGGTGAAAAGCCGTAGAGTGAAGAGCCATAAATGTGAGGTGAAGAGCTATATATCTGAAGCATGGAGAGTTGCAGAATGAAGACCTGAAGAGCCGCGTGAAGATCTACGTGTTTGAAGAGCCGTGTGAAGATCCGCAGATCTCAACCTGAGGTGAAGAGCCACAAATCTGAGGTGAAGAGCCCCAGATCTAAAGCGTGGAGAGCCGCAGAATGAAGATCTGAAGAAACCACAGTGTGAAGATCTGAAAAGCCATGTGAGAATCTACGTGTTTGAGCCGCGTGACGATCTGCATGTTTGAAGAGCTGCGGGAAGATCCGCAGAACTCAGTGTTCCCTTCATGTAGGTGTGACACCTTTACTCTCAGATCATGTCATAAAGGCTCGTAACAAATACCAAACTCAGTCAATTTGCATTTCGTGGAGAATGATCGAGCACCTACGATGATCGTGGCCCACACACAGTGAAGATATATACTAGCCATATTACATGTCATGTCCTTTTATACCTTGATACAACTTATGGTCATTAACATTGGTTATTTCCATACCATAAATAGAGATTGATAATTGTTTCATGATGTGGTGTTTTAATTTTATTCTCTGATGTGAAATATTTTGGGTGATATGCAATTTTCATTATGGCATGAACTCATAAGAAAAACATATAGACCTCTTGCATGTAATTTCAATTAGCTACAATCCGAAATACATAAATATTAAATGGCTTGATCTAATGATTTTTTGCAGCTTGGGAATTTAACCATATGTAACATTCTCCTCGAATCAGAGTTGAAAATTTTAACGTTATATTTCCCGGTCAGGAAGGACCCCACCTACTAAATATTTTTTTCTTTCTTTTATGAAATTTGTAATTAATTTATTTATTAGGGAGAGAGGTAAGATATCACAATGCTTTGTGTTTGATATTGACGTATGGCAACACTTTCCATAGTCTTCTCATTGTCTCCTTATCTTGCAGTTGTCCAACCATTAAAGGTCAAGGGAAAATTCAACCCTTATTTTCTATCCAAACAAGGGAGAGCTCAACCCTTGTCTATTGTCTAAACATGGGAAAACTCATCCCTTCTCTATTGTCCAAATAAAGGAAACATTAGCCCTTATGTGCTATCCAAATAGGGGAAAGCTCATTCATTCTCTGCTTCTTAAAATGGGGAAAAATCGGCCTTTCTCTACTATCCAAACTAGGGAAAAGAAAGTCTTCCACAAGATTCAACATGTCTCCCATAAGCTTGTGCCATATACTTGTGTTGTGTCCTTCTCTTCATAGACCTATGACCATTCTTTCAAGTTTGTGGTAATCCTTAGATGTGTGGCCACTCCTTTAAGGATCATGCCTATCATTTCTCTGCTTCCCAAATAAGGAAAACTAAACATTGCTCTATCATCCAAATAGGGGAAAAGTCAACCCTTATCAATTTTCTAAATAGGGGAAAAATCAACCCTTATTTATCAAGCCCTTCATTGTTGTAACAACTACAACATGCTCAACAACATTACTTGGCCTAACTAAGGCCTCGTTCCCATAGGCCCACTCGACCCTCCATAGTTATGAGTCCTAATCGACCTTCTTCTCCACAAGATTCTCTCTTTCCAATGACATGAATGAACCACTCACCCTTGTACTTACACTTTTCCAAAGGGTGCAATACCATGGGCCTATACCATGTGTTATCAAAATATCATGGGTCATTAAAATACCATGAATTATTAGAATACCATGGCTTAATGGGTGTAAATCACCATCACTTAGCCCACTTTCCCCACATATGAGAATACCCACAATGCTACCAAAACATCAACAAGCATGGTGCACCAATGGGCACTTATCCAATCCTCAGCACTACCCTTCCCTCAACTTATTAGAAGATTCAACTCATCTCATATGCAAGAGAATTTCTGGTAGAAACCCACTAGAGTCATTGCACTATAATCCCTATATGACTTCCTTCTCCTGTTTCTAAGGTCTCTCTATATAGGCTTTTTCTAAAGTTGGGACAATGTATCTAGACACCTAGGGCCATGAGACGTTGGGAAGCTTATCTAATAATTAACGCCCATTCAACTTAGGAAAAAGTGGGTTGAGTTGATATTCTAATGAGTGAAATATTCTATAAATTTTACCTCCATCACTCCCATGCCAAAGGCATGTACGATACCTAAGTGTTAGGCTACCCCACTGCAATGGAGCAATGCTTGTCAGGATGATAGGCCTATGGGAGTGATGTGTTGATGAAAGTGTACAATCAAAGAGGGAGAAGGATGCATTCATTCCAATGATTTAGGAGGTTGAAATAGGGTTTCTCTATTTGACCTAATGTGGGAAAAATGAGCTATAAATTACTTGCAACCGAAGGAAGCACATTTCCAAACTCATGATCATTGGAAGCTACTTTGTAAAACTCTAATATATCTTGTTTTGTCGCACATGGTTATGATATAGGTGTATTTTTATAATCAATGGATACAATATTTGGAATAACTCCTTATCAACCAATTTCTTCTAGATTATACATGATCCATGGGTGACAAACTATTTTGCACCAAAAGCGAATTCTGGGAAACACCTCCAACTACTAGTTTTAGTTCTAGTTTATTTCCCAATCAGTAGGGTAATTTTGAGGTCTAAAATGGGACTCCTAAGGAAATTATAAAATAATAGTGGAAATAATAAAATAATATTATATTACATCATCAAATTTTAGAGGGAGAAAAGAAAAACTATTTTTTCAACTCGTATTTTCAACTTATCTCCCTATGGGTTTACTCACATTTTGAGCAGAAACACTCTTTGGATGCAAAATTTGATTCCAAATCCAAGGGTTACCCATGTTTCATACTTTCAATGGACCTTACTACATGAAAAATGATAAATACATGAAAAACATGATTGCAATCATGTTTTTCATGTATTTCTCAGTTTTCGTATAGCAGGGTCCATCGAAAGTGTACAACATGGGTAGTACTTGGATGAGGAATTAAATTTTGCATCCAAAAACTAATCCCACTTGAAATTTGAGTAAAACCTTAGGGAGATAAGTTGAAAATATGAATTGAAAAAGTAGCTTTATTACTTTATTATTTTTTAATCTTTTTACTTTTTTACTCCAAAAATGGTGAATCATCCCCCATGGTTGACATCATCATTTTGAATCCTATCGGTCCTTATAAAGTTTCTTTTCATTGTACATTTTTCTTAGGAATCCCATTTTAGACCTGAAAATTCCCCTAATGGATGATCTCTTCTTCAATCTTCGATATTCTCAATTTTCTTGTCAAAACTCATTCTCTTCAATTGGAGGTAACCCATTTGGTTAGGATGATGGAGAAATGGGATCATTTTCCTTGGAATTAAATATAAATAGGTTGGAGCTTTTGCATACCATACAACTATGGAGTAAGTTTTCAATAGTGATAAACTCATATACATCCAATTAGGCACATACATGATTCTTGCAAAGGAATCAATGCATATCACATTTAATCCTAAATATCAGTTCAACTCTAGCAACCAAGAATAGTTGTAACTTAAAAATATTTTATTTTGTAAGTTTCCTTGTATATTTTTGAACTTAAGTTGAATTTAATTGTAAACAAATGTTTTTTTGGTATAAGTTGACACCCTCATTGAGTTTTCCACATGGAGGATCATATTTTTTAATCTTTATCCTAGTGGGAATTGTGTAAATATTTTCATCCCCTTACCTTGTATGTAATGGGTAGAATCATATAAGTGATTGAGGGTGATTCTTTTATTTTTGAAATCAATTAGGTAAAAGAAATCCCAAGCCATAGCCAAATGAAAAGCCTCAAGCCTATGCTAGAGTTAGAGTTATAGTGAGAACAAGATCCATGAGCATGATTTGGTTTGTGGTATTCCTTAAACTAACATTTAGTTGAAGACTTACTACTTTTTCTAGATAATTATTTATAGCCATATTAAAAACTCCATTAGTTTGTAGTCATATTCAAATCACGTTTTGTGAGAACTTCCAGTTAGTATAAGACATCAACTTCTATCTAAATAGGAAATTGTTGTAAAAACTATTGAGCCTCAAAACCAAGTTCCACATTTTTTGATCATATTCAAACCACCATGATTTTTTGTTCATGTCGAATTTCCATTTGTTAGGACTTGCTATCAACAAAAGAAATCAAATTATCGAAAAATTGAGGTGTGTTTTGAACACTACTTAGCATTAGATCCGAGTTCCAGATTTGGTGGTTATTCTTAAACTATTTAATAGAGGACTTAAACTTCTGTGAACCATTGGGTTTCTGATAATCCCAAAACCATGAGATTTAGAGAGAACATTCAACCATTGGTATTTTCCCTAATCTATTTTCTTGGACTCATAAGAACCCCTTTAGATGAAGGAGGAAAATGTTACATAACAAATCCATTAAGGTTATGGAGAGGAATATGAACCATCATCAATAGTACAATAGAAAATGGGATATGAATCCAATGATAAAAATTATGTATTTAAACGTTTATCATAATATGAAAAATTAATTCACAGATTCTCTCTTACATTGGTGTGGGGTCTAACAAATTACCAAAAATATCAATTCTATGAATCTCTTATTATAATCCCTCACTAATTTATTTGGAATATATTTGGTTTCTTAATATTTGTATACCAAAATGCATTACATATTTATTTAAATAAAGCTAATGAACCCTTCATTATATCATCATTTTTTCTTATTTTTATCATTTGTGAAGTTCATGAACCAAGGAAAATATCTTCTCTTTAAGTCTCTAACAGATTGGGTTCACTTAATTTCATTGAAAACATTTGTTGTACCTCATATGCTTTCACATATAAACCAATGTCTCATGGGGTTTTCATCTCCTCCATATAGGGGAAGGTTTTCATTTTTATTATGTGCCATATCTGTTGATGGGGTTATTCCCATAACAGTTTTGGTGGTCTTGAAAAAATATATAAGAAGTTTTTTTTCTAAAATATTGTTTTCATTGTTATTGGATACTATTTCAAATCTGTCAAATTTAATTTGCGACTCACTATTTACTTATTCAATAAATTTGGTATTTGATTTCTCCAATCTTTCGTTTCCAAACTAACATGGCTATTAGTCAATGGAATTTGAGATTTTTCTTGTATTATTTTTTATAAGGGGGAACTCCTACAATATCTTTTGCTATAATTAATACATGGCTTCCACTACATTTTGAAACAATGCTTAGGAAGTTTAACTAACTTTGTTTCATGTGTACAATGTTTCCTAGAGGCACTTTATAACCTAGTATGGGGTATATGTTGTAGTGATGCATTATATAAGATGTTGTATTGAAGTTAATCTAGATTGGGTTATTATATTGTTTTTCATCAATCTGGATGTTGCTAGAGTAGAAAAAGTGGAGGAAACTCATAGGACCTTTTTTACTTGTGGAACCTAGTTTGGAAAATTGGGGTCTAAAACGTTCTGGGAGTAGTTTGAGGCATCAAAAAACATTTATTGGGGTGTAAAACTACAATAGTTAAGTGTGACACATTTCTTTGTTATTCATAATATGAAAAATTAATTCACAAATTCTCTCTTACATTGGTGTGTGGTCTAACAAATTAAAAAAATATCAATTCTATGAATCTCTTATTATAATCCCTCACTAATTAATTTGGAATATATTTGGTTTCTTAATATTTGTATACCCAAATGCATTACATATTTATTTAAATAAAGCTAATAAACCCTTCATCATCTCATATTTTTTTCTTATTTTTATCATTTGTGAAGTTCATGAACCAAGGAAAATATCTTCTCTTAAAGTCTCTAACATATTGGGTTCACTTAATTTCATTGAAAACATTTGTTGTACTTCATATGTTTTCACATATAAACCAATGTCTCTAAGGGGTTTTCATATCCTCCATATAGGGGAAGGTTTTCATTTCTATTATATGCCATATTTGTTGATGGGGTTATTCCCATAACATTTTTGTGGTCTTGAAAAAATATACAAGAAGTTTTATTTCTAAAATATTGTCTTCATTGTTAATGGATACTATTTCAAATCTATCAAAGTTAATTTGGCACTCACTATTTACTTATTCAATAAATTTTGTATTTGATTTCTCCAATATTGTTTTTCCAAACTAACATGGCTATTAGTCAATGGAATTTGAGATTTTTCTTGTAATATTTTTTATAAGGGGGAACCCCTACAATATATTTTACTATAATTAATACATGGCTTCCACTACATTTTGAAGCTATGCTTAGGAAGTTTAACTAACTTTGTTTAATGTGTACAATGTTTCCTAGAGGCACTTTATAACCTGGTATGGGGTATATGTTGTAGTGATGCATTATATAAGATGTTGTAGTGATGTTAATCTAGATTGGGTCATTATATTGTTTTTCATCAATCTGGATGTTGTTAGAGTAGAAAAAGTGGAGGAATTAACTCAGAGGACCATTTTTACTTGTGGAACCTAGTTTGGAAAATTGGGGTCTAAAACATTTTGGGAGTAGTTTGAGGTGTCAAACAACATTTTTGGGGTGTAAAATTGTAATAGTTAAGTGTGACACATTTCTGCGTTATTCTACACATATATGCCTTTTTTATGGCATAAGAATCACCTCAATCAGAGTCTATTTTCAAAAGTTATGTCACTCAAAAGTTGACCTTCTTGTTTTAACCACCATATTTTAAAAGGATTCCACAGTAGCCCCCATTATTCATGGAAAAGGGCAAACCACATGACCATCATGAGGAGGACTCTATAAGAGTCCATATTTTAACTCTAGTTTAGAGTTTAAGGAGTTAAACCTAACTACTAGTAGGATATTGGGATATGTTATAAACAGACCATTAGGAGGACAATTGTACTATTCTATTCAAGTGCTTTTTGTTCCATGGATGAACATAGTAGTCGTGAGTGGAGAGGGAGAGATAAAAGAGAGAGGATTTTTGTACTTTCATCCATTTTTCAATTCATAGGAGGAGAGAAGAGTAACCTCACCTTCTAGTTGGGTTTTCTCTTGAAAGGGTTTTTTTTCTTAAGGGGGCCTTATCTGGGTTCAAAGTTATTCACTCCAACCAAAAAAACCCTAACTAATGACCCTTTCGAAAACAACTCGCAAAACATAGGTTGCAAGCTCACTTGAAGCAGTATTGGGGGATTCTAGAAACAGGTTTCTGCATCCAGAGACCATGTGATGTGTATTCCTAATGCCTTATAGCTTAGATCTACCTTCACGTAGATCTATAACCTCCTAAGGTCTGCTACAACAACTCTATTAAATTGACCTCCATTTCTTTGCAAAGGGATATGATTATGCCTATTAGACCTATACGAGGTTGATTCAGAACTTTCGCTAAGTCAATAACAACCCTAGATATGCCTTCGTGCAGATCTACCCAATTGAAATAGTTAGTAACAAATCTACTTCAATATATTCACAAAAATAGTTCATCAAACTTTTCATGAATGAATACTAAATATTTAACAGATTCGCGTAGAGAATACACATTATTTCATAGAAAACAAATCATTAAGTGATAATGCAAAAGCTTAAACAAAATTAAGAACAAGGCACAAATACAATAGATTCAGTACAAAATCAGTCTTTATTAGATTCAACATTTAAATTACAGACTCTTCCACCCTACCCACGCAGCTGCAGGGGCCCACGCACTCAGTTGCAGACTTGCCAAGGTCTCCATGCACTCAGCTGCAGGAACCTTCCACTTTCCCCTAAGTACAGGAAAACGAAGTTTCACTACCTTAGAACATTTCCCTTACACTTGTTCTTCACCTAACGCTATTCTCCTATACTCGCTATTTATAGTATTTCTATTACAATACAATTTCCTGTGGCCTATGGGTGAGTCTCAAAACCATCCTATTATTTACCCACACAAGGGGCTAAAGACCCTTTGACTCTTACTTAGCTACACCCTCTGCTTCCATATTTCGCAGAGACTTTACATTCTTTACAAAATTATACTAAAAAATAGATTAAAATAACCCAAAATTGACCCTAGAGACCCTATCCCAACAGGCCCCCAACACAAATATGGTGACTTGCCATCAAGTCACTAAGTTGGCTTCTCTACTTTGTGGTAGAGTTCACTGAAATCTTGCTTCAATGCTTCTAGCTTTGGGATGCCTTGTACTCTAACCTGTTTCACCTCTTCGACCAACTTTTTTGTAGTTGGTCCCTCTACTGCAAGCTTCATGGTCCTATGAGTCTTCTAGAGAGATCTTAGCTTCTCCTGAATGGTCTGAGAAGTTAGGCTGGCCTCCTCTGTCCAAGGTTTAAGTAAAACCTTTAACACTAATTCTTTTTGTTGCAATTCCTGTAATTGCGCCTGTATAAGCTTCCCTTCCTACAGATGTGTGAAGCACTGAACTGGTGCCAATGTGCATATAGTCACCCCGATCTCATCATATCTCTATTGGGCCTCTTTGATTTTTATACTTAATATTTGCAAGTTTGGGTGCTCCTGCAAAGCGTCCCATAACTCCATGGCATTGTTAAAAAGGAAGTCACAGCCTTTGACTACTTTCTTGAGAGTAGTGATGTGCTCATTTATAGCTACAATGCTTTAATCCTTGACCTCTGGAGGAGTAGTCGATTGTTGCTTCAGCTGTAATTCTGATATCTTCATCTCGAAGTCAAATGTGACTCTTCCTATCTCATCGTTTGATTCTCGGAATGTAGTAGCCAATTTCCCGATCTTCGTTGTAGCTACGTCATCTTCCAGAATATGTAATTCTAGGACTGAATGACACGCCTATGTAATTGCTTCTTCTAGGCTCTGACTTTGTGCTTCTAACTCTTGATTTTATTTGAGGGCTTGAGCCTTATCAATGAATATTTGTTCATTGTTTACCTTAACCTCATTGATTGCTACAAGTGCACACCTCTCTCTTATTCGAAGCTCACTTGAGACACCCTGATGAAGTGCATGGAGGGTCTGAAGTGGTAGTGTGGCTAAGTTCACCCCTATATCTTTGATTGTGCTAAGTAGAGTGCGATCTTCCTCTATCTCTATGCAGATTGATCCTTATGGTAAGGAGATGAAACTGAGATCTAGATTCCTTTATGTCTTTAATATGTGCTCTCTCCCTTGCTCCAGGCTCACTTGTACCTCACTCGCTTTCCCTATGCTCACTTGAATCCTACCTGTTTGAATCTGTAGCTCGTACAAATCCTTTTAGATGCTCCCTAGCATCTTCATATATTGTTTCTCAAATTGTTGCCATAGATTTGTTGTGGTGTCTTTGACTTTTTCCTTGATTTCGTCGAGGTCCCCTTTTGTGAGGACCATATTGTCAATGTGCACTTTCTTATCTAATTTGTGCTTCTTCATTAGCCCCATAGTTGTCCCCTTACTTTGTTTCTTCAATCTGAACAGAGTGTTGTGCTCCTGCCCTCCATCTTTGCCCTGCTCAGAAAACTCTTGTTCCTCAGTATGCTAGGAAGCTGATGCTTGGACTTCCACTATGTCGGTGTGCTCTGTCTTAACATGCTCTTTCTAAATGCACTCTTTCTCAGCACACTCTTTTTCAACACCTATCTTAGTAGCAGCTTCTTGCTTTCTCTACTCGGGAAATGCCCAGGGCACTGCCGGTGCTACTTCCTTCCATTTCTTCATAGCTCTCATATACACAGTAGAGCTTTCTCCACCCTGACTGGTAACTACACCAACATTCGTGGGTTTTCGCCACTCTAGTTGCCAACTTCCCACAATTTCCTACACATCAGTTTCCAAAACTAAATATGGAAACTTGTACCAGATCTTCTTAGGGTCTTGCCTTGCCTGGATCAATACATTATGAAAGTCGACCTTAAATTCTGTGAAGGCCCGTAGTTGCTTCTTCTTCTTCCTACGAAGGAAATATTTTTTCCTCTGCCAGTCGCCATGCTACTAATACAATAAGAAAGAGGAGCCATACATAGTGAAACACCTTGCTCTCTTCCAGTGCTTTGTGGCAGTTAGCTAGGAATTCTTTACACAAGTACTACACTTAGTTGTACTGCACCCCCTTCGTGCATTGTGTAGCAAACGAAACTACTCGCGTTGGAACTTCGTCCGTGAAACATTTCCTCATTATCTTCCCGGCTAGAATTTGGGTAGCAGATTACACCACCTAGTATTGAATTGAGTAGATAAAGTATCTGCACGGCTTTTTGATCAGCCCAAACTCTATCTTAATTTTATCTGCTAGCTTCTTTTCTCTGTTTTTTCCTTCAAACTCCTTGGTAGGGTCTACCCCTTTATAGGCAAGCTTCATAATTCTATGAATGATCATATTAGTTATAGGGATGGGTTCACCGAGCCATAAGCACCCATCATGCACGAGTGTGAGCAACTAGTGCACACAAACAATTTTGATGATCGATTGGTGGAAGTGTGGCATGCAATGTAGTAATCTAGACCGCTCAATGCCTTTGACCTGTTTTGTGGGTTCCAGCCACGTGGCCCTCATTTCTTCATAATAAATCTTTGTCACATACTTTTTGGTAGCTAGGTGAGGGAAGTTCTCGTGGTTAGTGAGATCCCAATCCTCCATCTTTAATACTGGGATGCGCACTGAGAGAATTCCTTTAAAAACAACCTCCCATAGCAATATCGATGTAGAGATTATGAACTTGCCTGAATCCAGGTCCTTGAGTAACCTAGCCTTCCCTTTTCGTGGAGGGATATATGTTGAGAGTTGTGTGATAGGCTCGCCCTCCAAACCATCTAACTCCTCAACTCCATTGTGGAGTTCCTTTGCCTCCACGTCCACTATATTCTTCAGTTGCTTCACCTTGTCCTTGTTTTCTTTTTGTCAAACCTCTGAGTTCTTCATCGGTGAGTGCCTCACCGATACAAGTTTCTTCTGCTTCTCCTTAGTAGACAATTGCTTCGACCTAGGTGACCATGGTGTCGTAGGCACTGAGGGTGTAGCTTCCATGGACACAACTTCAAGGCCTTTTGGTTGAGAAGCAACGGCTTCATAACTGATTTGCATGGACATTGTTTCAAGGATGATCTTCTAGTTCCACTCAAGTAAGGTTGCAAAGATCGGGCTTGCAGCTGAATCCTCCCAAACCTTCCGACTCATATAGTGGGAAGAAGAGGGATCATACACAATCGTCAGAACGTAAAGTATTCTTTGGTAGACCAAGATAACCAATTTATAGATGATTTTGAATTCAAATCCGACCGTTCCCTCCATTTTCTAATCATAAATGCATTTTTGGCAGCATATCTCCAAATATTTTCACCATAAATGTCACATACCCACTCCTCCTAATGGTATTTTTTCCATCTAATCATGAATAGTCACTCTAACGACTATTTTTGGAACCAGGTACACAGTACCTCCCCCTGTGGCACAACTCATCCATTGCAACATCACTTGTCACACCGCTTGCCTCCATCACTCAGCCACCTACTATATTTTTCTCCTCTTCAGGTAGTGTAGTTTATAATCACACACTCCCTTGCAACTTCCTAGAGTGCTAAGAATGTTTTTCTACCATGTAGTAATTGTGTGGGGCCTTGATCTCCTATATACAACTTCAGCCTACTTCCATTCACTTTCCTAGGGAATGACTCCCCATTCAGTTTCGCAAGTTGAACTATGCCACCATCCGTGATTTCCTTAATAACATACAGCCCTAACTAGTGCATTTGAAATTTCCCAAGAAACTTTGTGAATTTGCTGTCACAGAGCAGCACTAAATCATCCACCTTGA
Organism: Pinus tabuliformis; assembly: GCA_031772625.1. Classification (NCBI taxonomy): domain Eukaryota; kingdom Viridiplantae; phylum Streptophyta; class Pinopsida; order Pinales; family Pinaceae; genus Pinus; species Pinus tabuliformis. The sequence goes on from CM062810.1 coordinate 984,459,960, forward strand.
AAGTGAGTAGCTTAATATGCCCATCGTGCAATGCTTTTTCTCATTCCTTCTGTACTTGCTAGTGAAATCCAGCAAGAAATCAGTCCTCTTCCAACTCCATCAGCTTCACAAGCCATTCCTCCAAGGTCCCACAATCCACCATCTTTGCCAAAGCTACAATATGTAGACTTGGCACAATATATTCCATAAGAATCATTGTTTCAATCCCATAGACCAACCTAAATGGTGTTTGGCTTGTCAACGTTTTGCAATTTGTCCTAAATGCCCATAGAACTATGGGTACGTGCACATCCAAGTCATTCCTCTGTCTGTTATAGACTTTCGTCAATGCATTCTCCAAGATAGTGTTAAACTCTTTCACCGTTCCATTCGCCTGTGTGTCATACTGCGTGCTATTTTGGTGGTATACCTAGAATTATTCAATCATCACACCGATCATTTCATTCAGGAAATGTGTACCCTGGTGGATCATGAACACCTTAGGGCAACCAAACTATGTTAAGACATATTAAAAAAAAACTTTGCAATGGTGGAAGATGTATAATCCTTCACTGGCTACACTTCCGCGCATTTGGTTAAATATTTTGTTACAGTAATAATATACCATGCACCTGTCTTCTGTCCTGATGGTTGTATTAGGCCTATAAAATCAACAACCCACTTATTAAATACCTGCAATGAAACTTGAGGATTTAAAGGAATTTTGTCTCTTCGCAAAGAATTTCCCATCCTTTGGAAAGCATCACATGCCTTGCAATATGCCTTAGAATCCTTATGTAATGTCGGCCACCATAACCCAGGGTGCAAAATCTTCTGCGCAGTCGCTTTTCTATTGTAGTGTCCTCCTATCGCTCCTCCATGTGCTTCGACGAGGATATTAGCGCATTCAAACTCTAGAACATACCTTTGTAGCATTTCATCTATTTCCATCTTGTACAAGCGACCTTAAATCACTAAAAAATCTGCAGAGCGGATTATTAATTCCTTCTTCTACTGAGTGGAATATCCTTCCAGAGCTATACATGTGGTTAAAAAATGAATGATATCAACAAAATGGTCATCTGCAAAAGAGTTGTGCATCTAGCAGTCCTTCCTCCAAACTATTTGCTTATTTGCCCTTTTCAATCATTGAGAGGTGGTCTAGTCCTGCATTCAGCCTTCCAGGCTTCACAATCACTTTAAAGTCATATTCTTGAAAGAAAAATAACCATCCACGAATTCCCCTTCCCCAACACAGGATTATTGACTAGGTACTTCAGTGCGAAGTGATCTGTAGAGATTTTAAAATGTCTGCCCAACAAATAATGCTGAAACTTTTGCAGTGCATGGACCATTGCCAACCCTTGGCACTCTGTAGTGGAATAATTTTTTTAGCCTTTGATAGCTTTCTGCTTGCAAAGGCTATCAGATGATCAATTTCTCCTTCTCCTGCTTGTGTTGATATTGCAATGAGTGCAATACAAGAATCATTTGCATGCACATGGAATTCATTCTTCCAATTTGGAAACACCAAAATAAGCACAGTTACCATATGTTCTAACATTCTTCATCCCAAAAAAACATCGTATCTTTCTTCAATAATTTTCCCATCGTCGCAGTTATCTGAGCATACGCCTTGATAAACTTTCTATAATACCCAGTGTGCCCCAAGGTTGCCCTTAGCTATTTCACATTCCTGTGAGATTTCAAATTCACAATCACAATGATCTTCATAGAGTCTACCATCAATTCTTTCTTACATACTACATGGCTGATAAAAACTCCAAATGGCACACATAATATGCACTTCTTCAAATTTAGAGTGATCTGATACCTTTGACATGTATCCATCATAAGGTGCAGACTTGCAACATGGTGCTTCACCAACCCAAGCACAATCCAATAATCAAAATAAACCTTAAAAAATTTATGAATAAATTCCTTGAACGTCACGATTACTACCCAAGAGAAGATGGTAGGCGCATTATTCAATCGAAATGGCATTACTTTATATTGAAAGCAACACCACTCCTTCATGAAAGTTTTCTTGCTTTGATCTTCCGACGTGATCTTTATTTCATGGTATCTTGAGAACCCATCAGTAAATGAATAAGCCTCCTGTCCGCATACATGCTCTAATACTTCATCTGTAAATGGTGTTGGAAATGGATCGTGCATGCATGCATCATTCAACTTTCATAGATCTACGCATATCTTGATTTCACCTTTCTATTTTTTCTCTTGGACAACCATTGGGCTTTCCTAATCGGGTTCTTCTACTGGTTCAATAATATTAGCATGCAACATCTTATCAATATCTTGGCACATCTTTTCTTTATACTTTTGACTTCTTCAATAAGGTCTCTCCTTAACGGGCTTCGCATCCAGTTTCAACATAATCTTCATAACACCCAAATTTCCAATGATCCCCTTTAGATCCAAAAACTTTGTTGGAAATAGGTCCTTGTATTCGCGCAACATTTCGTCCACATTATCGACTATATCATTGTCCCAATAGTTTCCTATACTTGTGAACTTAGGCTTTGCTTCAGATCAAATATTTACTTGTTTAGTTTTCAAAGGCTTTGACATATTCGAGTTTTTTACTTTCGGTCCTTCAACTTCGCACTATCCTCCTATCTCTAGAATGTTAATATTCGAGGGCTTTTTTCTTCCTCTTCAACAATTACATTGTAACATTCGAGCACATGGTGCAACTATGTACTCCAATCCTGCTGAGCCCATTTAATCGGCTCCTTAGGTATTCTGAATATAGCTATTTTTTTCTTCTGGAGCGCTTTGTCAATGCATTCAACCCATCCTCAAAGTTGAAAGTCCATAAGAAACTCACTCTAAAAATATCCCATTCAGTTGTCCCATGGCGAAGCTCCGTTTCCAAATACCAATTCAATGGGATTGTATCTAAGGTATGAAACAAAATGTGCACCCATTTTGGTTTTGGTTCCATTCCCTAGGCCCTGTCCATTGCGCCCAATGATCATATAGATCATACTTCTCACTGTACTTTTCTGTCATCTGGGCATTAACATACCCAAACCTTAGTCTCATCATTCTTCTATATTCCTTCCATCCAGTGAAGCTCTCCTCGTGTGTACACCACCAATGAGCAAGTGTAGCGCGCAGTGCCAACTCCAAGGCTTGGAAGCGATGTTATTTCGGTACTTCCTTTTCAAATTCATCTAAAAAGAGATCCACATCAGTCAAACCATCATAATGTGGAAGCCTCCTTACCTCAGTTGAGACACACCACAATGATTTGGTCATCATATTGCAATGCAGCATAGCTACTTCATGCAACCGATTCTACCATTGTTCAAGATCTTCATTTGAGTCTAAGGTGCAAGAACTATCCCTATCCCACGCAATTTGTCCATCGGCCATAGGATTGATCCAATTTCCGTTTCACGCTGTGAACTTGTATATCTGATCCATATCATCATCATCTTCCATAAAGTCATGAACATGTTCAGTATAATGCGCTCCCTCAACAGGGTCTAGTGGCACTATAGCCTTGAGCGCCTTCCTTTTAAATGTCATTTTCAGCTTATTCATGTTGATTACCATGTCCATATAAAAAGCCTAGTCAATGCCCAGTAGCATGGGGTATGGGTTACTATCATCCACTATCTCAATGACCTCAAATTTAGCCATTGTGCTTGCACCCTCAATGTCTACCGTTACACCATATAAGCATCCCATCAGAATAATCTTCTATTGATTTTCCATGCATAGCTAAATAGGAGACCACTACAACGCATGTCTCCTCATCCTTTCGTACGTCTACTTGGGCAGTACATTCACATCAGAACCAAAATCTAGGATTCCTTGGTCCATTTCATATTTTCCTATCTGCGCAATCAGCCTCATCTTGTTCCCTGTTTGCTTCTTATGCTTACCATTTTTTCTCACTGCGTGCTATTCAGTTATTTGCGCACTTGTTGATTAAATATTGTAGCCCTTCTACTACTTTCTTATCATTCAACAACTTCATACAAGTATTTATAAAGGTAGCTAATACCCGACGGATCTACCTCTTGTTTCATACTAGTTTTCAACATTTTCTTTTGCCTTCTGGAGGTGGAGGCCTTAGAGAAGTTCCTCTTTTCTTTGATGAAGGTCTCTTTAGCTCGATTAAGACCAAAGGCTAGTTATTTTTTAGATTCCTTGCGAACACACACATCAGTCTCATGTTACTTTCCCTTATCTACACCAGTGGTCATCCCACTTCTTATTACTATATTTATGCTATGATCTTCTTCGTGGGGCTCTGCTCTCATCATTTGGATGTTTTGCATAGGTTGTTGGGGCTGCGTCTTCTTTTCTTGTATTTTTCTATAAGGATCAGACAATCCTCTATCACATGGTTGAATTGTCTGCAATACTGGCATGAAAGATCCACGGGGTTTGGAAAATATCACGAGAAGTGTCCTGCTCCACCAAAATTATAGAAAATTATCTGCCCGCGTCCTCTACCAATTGCACTCCCTCTTCCTCATCCTTAGCCTTGGAATCCTCCATGCACTGCTCCTCCACCTTGATCTTGAGGCTAGTTTTCTACTTGCATTCGGTGTGTAGGGGTTCTATCCATTATTAACCCATAACTCCTACAATGTCGTTTGTCATGACCTACAGATTTATATAAATTGCAAAAAAAATGCTCGGGGGCCTGTATAAGCTTCTGTAGTAAATGGAAATTATTAGTCGCATGTTGTCCTGTAACCTGACAGATAGCATACCATGCCGTAGCTCCCGTGCTCAGCCTAATGGTATTTTTTGGTTTCAGGGGAACAAAACCTCCCTCAATAAGAAAGTTCTGATAAAGTGGGCAATGGTCCTTATTGTGCCCACAATCCTTGCATTTCAAGCACCATACTTCAATGCACCTCCATTTGGGCTTCCTTTCCTTTCTTTAGGCTCTGCAAATCCAAGTGCAGGCTTTCCAACCTTGAGTGAATCTGTTGCACTCCAAGGTTTGTATCATGTATGGGTGAGGCTTCGAGCCTCATCGTGATTTATAAGGCTTCTGCTTACATTGCTATATTTCATTGTGATAGTAGAAATCTTATGTGAGGTAAGAGCGATGCGATATACCAGTCTCGATGCTAGGAATATGTAATCACCATATTGGCTTTCTTGATCAGGAATTTCAACCTTTGATCGAAATCCCAGGATGACTCATCTATCTTTTGTCGAATTTCCTTAAACTCAGTCACCAACTGCGCCTCTGAATTAGGCTTACTAAACTCCTTGTTTAGAGCTTACTGGGTTTTTTCCAACATTGCGGTGGGGTTGTCAGTACAGTGCTTGATGTACCATGTCAATGCTCGATATTGTAAGGCTATGACTAGATTCTCTTGATGTTATCATCTGTAATCTGTTGTGCCATCCATACAAGGCCTACAAGAAACTATAATTTTTCGGGTTCTTCACTCCCTATCCCTTTAAAAACCAACATCTTCATCGTGTTCACCATGGCCCACACGATATTTCTTTTTGATGCTTCTAGACGTCGCACTAGTTCTAGGGTCCACACTCTAGGGCCGTCAAGCCTCCATGTTCCTTGACTATTTTCCAATTTAGACAACCATTTGTGTAGTTCGTAAGGGAAGAAACAAAAGATCGGTTTCGTCTCATTTGTGTACAAATATCTCTGCAACCACTGCTCCTTGGACAATTTATGGCTTCTATTGTTGTGATTAACAAACACATGCACTTTTTGGTCAATCCACTTCTTCATCTCTTTCTTTGTAGGAAACCATTTATCACACATATTTTATATAAATCCCGGTCCGAGCAACGAAACCATTTTTTTATGAAGGGGGCTTGACCGAGGTTCAGATTTATTTGTGCCAACCAACAAAACCCTAATTGTTGGCCCTTTCGGCAACAACCCGCATAGCACAGGCTGCAGTCTCACCCAAAGCAGTATTGTGGGATGTTAGAATGAGGTTTTTGCATCCACAAATAGTGTGATGTGTATTCCTAATCCCTTGCACCTCATATTTACCTTCGCATAGATCTATACCTTACTAAGGTCAACTACTGCAACTCTATTCAATTGACTACCAAATCTTCACGAAGCGATACGATCATGTTTATTAGACCTAAAAGAGGTCAATTCACAAATTTCCCTCAGTCAATAACAACCCCAGATATGCCTTCACGCAGATCTACCCAATTCAAACAATTAGTAACAAATATACTTCAATATCTTCACATAAACAATTCATCGCACTTTCATGCATGCATATTAAGTATTTAACAGATTCGCGTAGAGAATACACTTTATTTCATAGAAATCATATCACTAAGTGATAATGCATAAGCTTAAACATAATTAAGAACAAGGCACAGATACAATAAATTCAATCCAAAATCAGTCTTTATTAGATTCATCATTCAAATTACAAACTCTTCCACCCTGTGCACCTAGCTACAGGGGCCCGTGCAGTTGCGGACTTGCCAATGTCTCTGCACACTCAACTACAGGAGCCTTCCCCTTTCACCTAAGTACAAGAAAAAAAGTTTCCCTGCCTTAGAACCTCATCATATGGGTCACTGAATCTCATAGCATTGTAGAATATCTCTCGTGCCACTGAGGCATTGAATCTCATAGCGTCATCTCAAAAAAATCCCCCAAGTCCTGCTATCCACACGATGGGTTTGGATTGAACACAACAAGCCTCCCCTAAACTTCCCATGGTGCCAATGATTTGAAGATGTATGGGTTTTGATGGGTATGATCAAGAACCTGTGTGGATGCTCTCTAGTCGTCCCATGACTAATCCGCTCTCCCAACCTAGGTATCTCCACCCCAATGGCATGCCTATCATCCTCATCAAGGAACATCCCTGCTAGTAGCACTCCCCCTATCCATATTGCAACCTCACACACTACTGCATATGAACATGTATCCTCATGTCTCCTAGCATACAAATGCACCCAATCACACATCTTTATGGACTGCCAGACCCTGCTACATGCTTCTGCACCATCCTAGATCAACTAGTACCCCTCATGTATCGATCTGCCTGTCACTTCATGAGGAAATGCACTAAGATGGGAACCTCTCCTCCTACACCACAATGAAACCTTGCACACCATTTTTCACCATTTCACACCTCTGTGATCCTCTGCATACTATTGTGCACTGTTGCATACCCATATACACCCCTGATATCAAGGTCTAAGACTGAGTCCATAGGCATTGTCTTGCATCTTGTCAGGGTCACCATCTCTACTATCATTATACTGGTAAGCACTCCACAAAGTGAGCTATATCTCCTCATATGTCTAGATGGACCTAAGTGGCCTAACTCCTCACATGATAATGTGAATAAAACTACTGAGCCTATCCTCAATAGCTATGGTGTCCAATATCCCAGTGAGAGAGTATCGTCTCCATAAAATACCATGTATGGTGGCCTGTCGAACCCACCTCCTCCTACCAACTCCTACCAGAGTAGGCTAATCATTCTATAACCCCATGTACTCCCAACATGCCATGACAACTCATGAAATTTGCCTACGCCCCTGTCAGCCTGAACTATCACTAGTTCTATCCACAACTCTAATGGGAATATGAAAATGGGGGTGAATCCAATCACTGGATCCACCATCCCCCTAACACCATGACTAACCCAATCCATGGAGTGACGGGGAGTCCCACCTGGATCCCAATGATGATCTAACCCTCGAGCCCCTCTAGAAAACCATGGTCCATGTTGAACTATGCCCCTGACCATGGATATATCCAAAAACTGAGTTATCCCTATCCGGTACCAACTCAATACCTCTTCCCACCCAACCCCATGAGAGGGATCAAATGCAAGAGTCCTCGAGTACATAGCAAATCCATCATGTGAGTGTTGCTCCCTATGCAACTCATGTTGCCTCCTTGCACTAGCTTGGACAACATATACAATCTGTCTCGATAACTTAGGCACTCTCCCTCCAATGTGCAGAGGTAACCTAAAAGTACTGCAGGCCCCCTCTACTTAAGCCTGAAGAAAGCTACTGAATGTAAGTATTGTAGCTCTGCTAGTTGCCTACGCATCTATCTACTCTACATTGATGGTACCCAAAATATGACTTCTAATCCTCCTCCATCGTGGGCTCAACTAGAGAATACATGGTTTTAAGGGACCCTATAAACTGTTAAATGAGTTGAAAGATTGCTTCTGAGAAGAAGGCTTCACTTAAATCAACAAAATTAAAGTAGCTAACCAATATGTATTAAATCCTATCTACACTTCTTCTGACTACTCTAGTCTATGTCCTAACTATCCTAATCTATCCTGCAGGAGCATGACAAAGAGAGGTTAAAGATCATATATGAATTACAAGTCTAAATGAATCAATTACTAGTTCATATAAGGACAAGGGTGCATTAATACTTAATTACAATCCAATCATTCATACAGGAATGCACATTCCACTTTATGGAGGAGAAGCTTGCAACTGATGTCCAACAAAGTTTTGAGTCAGCAACCTTTCATGATTTAACCATGATATTGAATCATATTCAAATAACCATGCATAACCATGAACTATAAGTCATCAATATGCACAAAAAAAATATACATTTGCATTTATACCAGTGACAACATTCTGATCAAAACACATCATAAAAGAGGAAAATCAATCTAAAACACTGGCTCTTTATTGAGCTAAATAGTCTCCTTTTATTCACAATAATCAAAGATCTTCTTCCCAAAACAAAAAAAAGAGCTTTGTCTCCTATCTGGAGGTAGTATTTATGCCTCAGGCCCCTTGACCTTTCATCTTCCCTTGTTCCTTTCAATATACCGATCAGAATACATAGAGCTTGAGCCATCAGTGTCCCCGCTGACACGTAGAAGGGGTCTCCGATCACTAGAATGCTTCATTTCCTGGGGAAATGAGTAGGTGTTGATTAGAAAAGGATGATTGTGTGTTATCTCATCATGATGAGGTCTGGGGCAGTTTCGCTTTCGGAATACGTAAGAAAAACCTAGAAACCGACTGAACATGCCAAAGGCCGGCTCTTTCGACAGAACACATCCGCAGATAAGGATTCTCCAGATCTGCTTATGCATCTATTAATCCTTGCCTACAAAAATAATAGACACCAGTCATGCTTATAAAAATACAACATAAATGCTTTAAAACATAAGTATTGCCTCTATTGAATGTTTATTACATCAAACATGAAAGAATCGGCCCCAGATTTTTTTTTAAAGTTATGCACAGATTACGTCCTGCAATAAAAACTTGATTTATATTAAAAATCATTGTAAAACATAGAACCGGATGGTATTTCGGAAGAGGTCATAAGTGGTAACCAATATTGCGAGGATGGCCCCGATTCCATTCTTCAAACAAGACGTGGAAGCTAGGAGGAAAGAGGATACCGCTTTTTGGGCGGGTATTCCTCGAGCAACTAGCTCACCCGAAATCTACGTGGATTGTTGGATCCACGAGGGGTAGATAAACGGTGGAGGATCGGAGTGGGTGGACCCAAAATATATGTAAATGGCACTTAATATCCCTGGTGGGTCCGCAATATATGATTTCCCTTTGAAAAGCCCCAACTTCAATGTTTTTCGAAAACATAAGAATATACAGGGAAACCTCGGGTCTGGCCATTGGGCCGGACTTGAAAATTTATATGCCCAGCTTTATAAACATTGGCGGGTCCAAGTGCTTATTGTGCACCATATATATATCCTGGATCCCACCGATAGCGATAAGCGATGGGACCCAGACCCGACGTGTATATATATATGTGTGTTAATACTGCAGGCGAGTCCATAATAGTAGGGTTGCCTTTGAAAACTGGGACTTCCATGTTTTTTCCAGAAAACAAAAGAATATATAGGAAAACCATGTTCGGCCATAAGGCTGGACTTGAAATGATATACACTCCAGTTCACAGTAATCGGCGGGTCTGGTAAACAGTGGTGCACCTTATATAAAAGCTTTGGATCGGAACAATTGCGATAAGTGATGGGGATTTGGACCCAAAATACATGCATTTTGGTTAATGAAACTGTCAGGTCCAAAAGTCATGTGTTCGATTCATTTTAATGTTGATTGTGGTAAGCGAAAAGGGGTGATTTATGCATATTTATGCAGGATTTCCTTTGTAAATGGTTATATAAAGGAATAAGTCATGATAGGAGGTTTTCTTTGAGTTGGAAAGGTCCCAATAGAGGAAATGAATGGATGGTTAAGAAGGGTGATGAGAGGACCATACAACAAGGGTTAGGTAAAAGGGGGGTCTTGACCGTTAAGGATTAGAGACTTGGCTCGGAAATGAGTTGAACTCTCTGGGACTAAAAAAATCATTTGAAGATGTAGGAGACCAACTTTTAGGGGACCCATTCAAAATTGTTGCGAAGGCAGGTTTTGATAGGGTGGTGGTTGTAGCCACAACAAATGGTGAACCACTGGGCGAACCAATTATCTCTGTTTCCAAATAAACCTTGGATCAATAGGACATCAGGGTGTTAGGATAAACTTGAAATGTAGACTATATAGATGGACAAGCATGGGTTCCACTTCAACATTAATTGCTTCAGGTGGGATAAAGACAAATAGCTTTTACTTACTCATAGGATTTTGACAGGCATTCTCCAATGGAAGTATTATGGGGTTTATTGACCTCCCTTTACCTATTTCCCACTTTCAAAAATCCTTTTAGGGCCATCACTGGTCTGTCCATACTTTTTTAGGTGTCTACCTTGGCTCTTTATTATTCATCAAACTTGATATAAATATGTTTGTTTGCACTTTATATAAGAATTTTAGTGTTGTATTTTCATGTGATTGAATGGGGTGCAGTCATAGATCTTGCCATATTTTTAAACCACTTAATCAATGTTGGGCTTGTTGTATCAACTACTACTCTGAGCCCAGCAATAGCCCATACTCTAACCAACTTCCCAAACAACCTGTCCTTCCAGGTTGGCACAAGGACCTGACATTTAATTTCTTTTTAAATAAGTCCTTCCAGTTTCAGGCACAAGGACTAGAGCACAATTGGATTTGCCACAGGTATATGACAATGAGTTTAGCCCATGAAGGGAGGTTTACTCATAGATGATAGGTATTGGGAAACTTAGTTTGGTGGATGGAACCAATGGAGAATGATGACAAACCTTACAGCTAAGTATAGGCTAGGTCTAAGTGGGATTTATTCAAATGCAACATCCCTCCATGCCAGTCTAGTTGTAGTTACACATTTTTTTTATAAAGATTTCCCTACATGCTCCAGATATCTAGGTTATTAACAAATCTTACCTAGTTCTCAACAGATGCCAATGAGTGGCTTGGTCTAAATTCCATAGCAGATTTTCAAGTTCTCATGGGCTGATTGAAAATTTGTTTGATTTGCAAGGTAATGATGGATTTGGGAACAACAGAATCATCAACAGGTTAATGAGGAAGGGAAAGGCTGAATGTCGTGAATGTGGGAAATTCTGAAAGGCAAAATAAGGCTAGAGGACAGAAATCAGTTGGCTGGAAAAGGGATATAATTCAAAACAGCAAGAAAATAAACTTTTGAGAAAACAAAAGGAAAAGATAGAAATGCAACTAAACTAACAGCAAAATGAAATGAACTCTAACCTACTCAGGAGGTAACCACCATGCGGTGGCTACTGGAAGTATCTCTTCAGATGCTGGCCATTAACAAGGAGCTTTTCAGTCTCTCCTTGTAACGTTTTCAACCTGTAAGTTCCTTGACCAATTTTTTCAACAATTTGGAATGGGCCCAGCCATAAGTGTTGGAATTTCGTGTGTTTACCTTTTGGCTCACTCAACTTGTCACATTTCAAGACTAGCTCTCCTATTTGGAAGTCTTTATCTCCTGCCAGATGATGACCAGACCATCTTTTTACAATCATTTGGTGATTTTTTAATTTAATTCTGGCTCTATCTTTTAATTCCTCCAGCCTCATCAGTTGGTTGATCCTATCTTGAAGCAAGGCCGAAGGGGTCCCTCTTGAAGCTTGGGAGAGCTGTAAGGAGGGAAGGGCAACGTTTGGAGGAAAGATGGCTTCCTGTCCATAAATGAGGAAATATGGGGAGTTTCCTAAGGCCACTTTAGGGTTGACCCTATGGGCCCAAAGGGAATTTATTAGGGAATTGTTCCAGTTCCTCCGGGTTTCAGCAACAGATTTGCGAATTATGCAGATAAGGTTTTTATTTGAAGACTCCGCAACTCCGTTTCCCTGGGGATAATAGTTTGCTGCATACCTTATGTGGATTGATTTATCAATAGCAAACTCAATCAATTTCAGTGATGAAAAGTAAGAAGCATTATCAAATATGAGAGCATCAGGGATTCCATACCTGTTGATAATGAATTTCTCAATGAATGATATTACCTCATCTTCGTTCACCTTCCGAAGCAGGATGGCCTTGGTCCATCTCATGAAGTAGTCAGTCACTGTGAGTATATACTTATGTTGCCGTGAAGAGTTTGGAGTTGTTACACTAAAAAATGTCACCATGACTATTTGCAGTTAGTATGGCTCCATCAACTGTCATACTATCCTCCTTGGCAAGCCTCATACCTCTGCTCTCCATGTCAAACTCCAAAAAAGAGAGAAAGTCATTAAAAATCTATATATCTCTGGGTACGCAGTTTCTCTTAGCCTTACCTGCGTGTACGCACCCCAAGTTCACAATACCTGCGTACTTGTACGCTCTGTCTGTAAAGCAATGGGTGCGTACTCCTGTAAAGGTCAAAAGGCGCAAGTTTCACTCCAAAAAAGTTACTTGTGGTCATTTCTAGAGCATTCTAGAAGCTTGTTTGACGTGTATGAAGCGCCTCCAGATGGTTCATGTATCCATACCAAAGAGGAACTTATCCCATCAAGAGGGGAGCTATCCCATCCAAAGAGGGGCTTATCCCATTGATGGTGGATCTGAATAACTTCCTCTAGAGCACTATAAATACAGGCATTGGGCCAGAAGGAGGGGAGGTTGAAAGCTGAATATTCCTAAGGGTAGATGCTGCTGGAATTAGGACTCCCTTATAGAGCTTGAGAGGAGAGATTCCCATCCTTTCCTAGCCTTATTTGGAAGTGGGTGAGCTGATCAAAGTAAAGGAAAACTCTTGCTGGACCCTAGGAGGGACCTGCACAACACCAAGGCTCAGGTTGTAATGGTTTCTTTTGTTTCCACTTAATGAAAATAAACTCATTTTTCTCAACAGATTGTTATTCATGATTTGTTTCATATACGCCTTGGTCTGTATGATGAATATGTGTTATTTTATAAGTTTATCAGGTGCTATGTAATCTTTTGGCTTCTTAGTGAATGCAGGTTTCGAAGAGAAGGAGGAGCTCATCCGGATCAGCGAGGCTGGACTACTACAAAGCGTTGGACTAAAGGTATGTTATAATCACCTGATTACTTGTATTCTAAATGCATGTTTAGAGAAAAGTAGTGTTTATTTGTCTTGTTTGTCACTAGAAAGCCTTAGCTTCTAGGGAGGTCGGTTTTGTCCGCAAAATTGACTCTTTCCGCATGACAAAATGGCGACTCCGCTCGGGAATCCATTGATGTGAATGATTTTTCCTTTGTCTGAAACTTTGATCTGAGAAAAGTCTTTTTCTTTCTGGTTTTTGGTTGTCTGACTGTGTGTTTGGGTGGCTTAGCTTAGCGTTAAATTAGATTTTACTTTTTCTTAGTTTTGCTAGAAGTACGCAGCCTCTGAGTTCAGCACAGTGCGTACCTGTACGCACTGGGGCTTTGCGCACATAGCGTACCCGCACTTGTGCAAACAGGTTGCCTGCGTACCCTGTCAAAATTGAGAAAATTTCAATTTTCTCCTTTTTGACTTTTAGATTTTGTTTTTAATTTGTTTTTGCTGCCCAGATCCACTGGTTATCTGCCATAAATCTTCACCTAAGCTTGTTTCATTGGCATTCTTGCTCTCAGCTTTTATCAATTGGGTGTTTTGAGTCTCTTTTTTGAGAAATTATTGATTTGTTTTCCTTTGGTCATTACTTGGAGGTTTCTCTCAGTATTTTCACAATTTTGCATCTTTTTGCTTGTGTTTTTGCAAAAAAAATTCCCCCTCATTCGCCGGGGGGGCTAAATTGTGTATGAGTGTTAATCGCCTTTGAGTGTTTTTATTCTTTGATCTTTGGAACTCTCACCCAATTTTCTCGACTTGCACTTGATTGGTTCTTAGATTACATTAGAAACATCTTGTGTTTGAGAATTCTCTTGCATAGATCACATTTGCATAATTAGAATTCTCATTTTCAGAAAATTAATGAAAAATGTGCATAGATTACATTTGCATACTTTTCAAGTGAATTGTGCATAGATTACAATTGCATAGTTCACATTCTGAAAAATCAATCGTAGATTTAGATCAGTTTTCTTTGATTTGAATTTACACAAAAATAAAAATAAAAAAAATGGTTTGGAATTGATTTGCATTAGTTTTTCTTGATAAAATTAGTGCATTAGAGAATTTGTTATATTTTGTCTTAGTGATCAATTTTTTGCATTGTTGGAAGTGAATGGAAACTCTCTCCTTACTTTAGTTAGGATTCATCGAATTGAAAAGATTACATTATCATATTCGATTGCATTCAGTTGAGTCGGGTCATAACACCATTGGTTTCGTATCCATTTACCCATTCGAGTAATAACAGCCTTAATAACACAACGCTTAATTAAAATTCATCTAGTAATTTTTACATTTCTAGGGCTCTGATACACCAACATAGCTTAGGCTAGTGTCTTGGAGTAGGAGAGTAATTAACTCTCCAAGACAACAAAACCAAACAAGTAGCTCATCTTGTGGTAGGATAAATCCAACTGTTACATTTATGCTCTGGGAAAGCTCCTCTTAAAGGAGAAGCACGAGACCGTGTCCGAACCAGTGAGGGGATCAATCCTCCTTCATTGGGAAAGACGCCAGATACGCACGTACTACAAATGGTAAACCTCGGATTATTGTCGAGGAGCCTGGGGTCACTTGTCGGTAAACCTTGGATTATTGTCAAGGAGCCGGCAAGGGGATTGAGCTTGTTACTCTGCCCTTGCATGCTATCGGGTCGTAGACTGTTCCCCCAGGTGTATTTGTTGCTGTTGGTGACCTTAGTGACCATTAGCTTTAGGGTTCTACCCAACGTGACGGTGGAGGGAAGATCCCACTGTACCTGGAGCAGACGTCGGCTAGACTCACTTGGATTTTCTGGGGGGTTCACTTCACTCGAGACGGTTAAAGTGGAGGAACTTGGTCCAGTCTATTCATTAAGCAGGTTGCCGGGGTAACTGTTCCACCCGCCACTTCTGTACTGAATTCTACGATGTTGGATTTCATCCCCAACTAGTGTTTTCGGTCCGGAAGGTTACTGTTTGTGTGTGGTTTGACTCCTAGATTTGATAGCGCGTGTTAATTTGTTTGTTTTTTACTTTTAGAGACCATAGGCGTGAATTGTGAATTTTAATTGTTAAGTGTGAATTGTGAATTGTTAATTTTAGTTTTAAATTGTTAATAAAATTCACTGAAGTTGAATATAATGGCAAGTGTTCCGGAATTTACCAACCTAGGAACCCCTCCTAACGAGAATCCTAGTACTTTTCCTTACTTTGGAAATGTTGGTCCTCCTTATATGGCTACTTTGTCATTACCTGGATTTACAATAGGTTTACCGATATGGTTATTTTCAACTTCGTTGGCCCAAAGTACTCCAATTGTTCCACCTCAACCGAATGCTTCACCTCAACAGAGTTCACCATCTCAACATCACCAACCTTCTGTTGACCCTTTACCTTCTTCGCCTAATTTTTCTTCCTCCATTTCTTCCTCTTCGCTTGGTAAAAGCCTTGATGCTAGTAACCAGGTGTCTAAGAAGAAGAAGAAAGGGAAGAAGAAGAAGAAGAAGAAGAAGAAGCAAGATAAGAAAGAAGTCAACCAACCAACCACGACTGTAAGTGTTAGTTGTGTTGAGGAAAACTCCGACATGCATCTTAAACCCAAATACCCTTGCAGGCTTTGTAAGGGTGACCACTTCCTTGTCAATTGTCCTGGTATTCCAAAGGTCTTGGAAGTATGGTCAGAAAAATCTCATCAACTTTCCATTGATCCATCAACCAGTGATAGTCAGGTTCCTGGGAAAAAGGGTAAAGTTAGGTTTCCTTGTAAGTTATGCAAAGGGAGTCATCAAACTCACATTTGCTCTCACGTGGATGAAGCCTCAACAGTGTTGGAAAACCTTACTGTTCCACAGCAAGAATTTCCAACTGGTTACCATAAACTTTCTCCCAACCTACCGTCAACTGACGGAGTGATTGATCTAAATTCAAGTACAGTCGATCACACTCTCCCATTGGAGAGTGAAACTCATGTCACTCAGGTTGATGATCCATTAGTTGATCAAGTGGTTGATTCAATTTCACATTCGGTCGATCCCACTTTCCATTTAGAGAGTGAACTTCATACCGCTCAGGTTCTTCTTGTTACATTAGATTCTTCTATGCTGGGGGGCATTTCACCTGTGTCTACAGAACCCCCTCCAAGTACTGAGGTCTTTTCCTTAGACTGACAGAACCTCGTCTTCCTTCCTCCATCCCTTTCCAAATCATTGTCAAGGCTGGTGGTAGGGAAATACATCGTACTCAGGTAGATGAAGGTGCTTCTGTTAGTATTTTATCCTCAACTGTTTGGAAAGCTTTGGGTTCCCCTCAGCTTGCGCCTATTACGCAGAATCTGAAAGCTTTTAACAGAACCATTAGTGAACCTTTAGGGATCCTTCCTAAGTTTTCTATTACCTTGGAAGGTAAAACTGTCTGCATTGATCTTATGGTAGTTCGAGGTCCCTTGGATTTCAATTTACTCCTTGGGCGAGACTATGTTTATGCAATGAAAGTTATCGTATCGACACTCTTTCGCGTGATGTCTTTCCCTCACAATAGAAATATTGTGACTGTAGACCAGCTTTCGTTCCCTAGTCTTGTCTCAACTACCAATAATATGACACCCCTAAATGTTCCTGATTCTAAAGTGGTATCTACCCTGCCACGGGTTAATTATGTGGCAACTGGTCCCATGTTTTCAGTTACCGATGTAAGTGAGCCTCTCACTGTTTGCTCATCTTCCTTTGATTTAGATCCGGTAAGTGACATGGAAAACTCTATGGGATTACTTGAACACGATGTTCTTATCCCTTTTGAGTCCCTTGACATGTGTTCCTTCCAGAGAACTATTCTTCCTTTTGATGAAGACCTCTTGGAAGCCATGATCAAGGTGTGTCCATTGACATGTCTTTCTTCCAGTTGGAAGCCATGATCAATGGATACGAGGAAAGTTCCTTTTATTATGTCGACCTCGTTAAAAAATGAATCAGTGAGAGCGAGGATAGTTTTTTCTTGTATCAACCTCGTTAAAAAATGAAACAGGCTAGTATGAGGACAATTCTTTTCCTGTGTCAACCTCAGTAAAAAATGAATCAGTTGGTGTGAGGAAAGTTCCTTTTACTGTGTCAACCTCGTTAAAAAATGAATCAGTGTGTACGAGGATAGTTTGTTCCTGTCTCAACCTCGTTAAAAAATGAAACTGGATGCGACGAGGATAGTTTGTTCCTGTCTCAACCTCGTTTAAAAAATGAAACAAGGAGTCATGAGCATAGTTCCTTATCTTGTGTCAAGCTCATTTAAAAAATGAAACAAGGGTTGTGAGGATAGTTTTTTCCTGCATCAACCTCATTAAAAAATGAAACAGGCTAGTGTGAGGAAAGTTCCCTATACTGTGTCAACCTCGTTAAAAAATGAATCAGTGAGGACGAGGAAAGTTCCTTTTACTGTGTCGACCTCGTTAAAAAATGAATCAGTGAGTACGAGGAAAGTTCCTTTTACTGAGTCAACCTCGTTAAAAAATGAATCAGTGAGTACGAGGAAAGTTCCTTATACTGTGTCAACCTCGTTAAAAAATGAATCAATGAGGACGAGGAAAGTTCCTTTTACTGTGTCGACCTCGTTAAAAAATGAATCAGTGAGTACGAGGAAAGTTCCTTTTACTGTGTCGACCTCGTTAAAAAATGAATCAGTGAGTACGAGGAAAGTTCCTTTTACTGTGTCAACCTCGTTAAAAAATGAATCAGTGAGTATGAGGATAGTTCTTTTACTGTGTCGACCTCGTTAAAAAATGAATCAGTGAGTGTGAGGAAAGTTCCTTTTACTGTGTCAACCTCGTTAAAAAATGAATCAGTGTGTACGAGGATAGTTTTTTCCTGTATCAACCTTGTTAAAAAATGAAACAGGCTAGCATGAGGATAGTTCTTTTACTGAGTCAACCTCATTAAAAAATGAATCAGGTAGATTTTAGGATATGTAGGTAGATTGTAGAAACAAGGGTTTTGAGGATAGTTCCTGTTACTGAGTCAACCTCGTTAAAAAATGAATCAGGTATGAGGATAGTTCCTGTTACTGAGTCAACCTCGTTAAAAAATGAATCAGGTATAAGGATAGTTCTTTTCTTGTGTCAACCTCCTTAAAAATGAAACAACTCCCTTTTCAAGTTAAATATTGAAAGTAAACCTTCATTCCATCCATCTGGTTGAATGAAATGAAGCCTGGGGGGCATGTCCCTCGCTTTGCATCGTTATGCTGGGGGCATGTGAACTTCTGGAGCATAGTTCCTTGTCTTGTGTCAAGCTCGTTAAAAAATGAAACAAGGGGTCTTGAGCATAGTTCCTTGTCTTGTGTCAAGCTCTTTAAAAAATGAAACAAGGGTAGGTTAAGTAGGTAGATTGTAGAGAGTAGTCATGAGCATAGATCCTTGTCTTGTGTCAAGCTCATTAAAAAATGAATCAAGGATTTTAGAGCATAGTTCCTTGTCTTGTGTCAAGCTCGTTAAAAAATGAATCAAGGTTTTTAGAGTAGAGTTTTTTGTTAGGTAGATTGTAGAGAGTAGTTATGAGCATAGTTCCTTATCTTGTGTCAAGCTCGTTTAAAAAATGAAACAAGGGTTTTGAGGATAGTTCGTTTCCTGTGTCAACCTCATTAAAAAATGAAACAACTCCCACAAGTCTTTCCAAGATCTTGAAAGTAAAGCTTCATTCCATCCACCTCATTGAATGCAATGAAGCTTGGGGGGCATGTACCTTGATTTGCGTCATTATGCTGGGGGCATGCGAACTTATAACGAGCATAGTTTTTCGTTTCAAGCTTGCGTAAACATGAAACCGAATCCGAGCATAGTTCTTTTCCTGTGTCAAGCTCGTTAAAAAATGAAACAAATCCTCCTCTAATTAAGTCGAGAGTTTGACTAGATCTCATAAATGTTAAGTTGTATATTTAGGTTAGTTATTTCAGTTTTTTGCATAATTTTCTTACAGTTTTAGGTTGAGTCTTTCAAACGATCTCGTACATGAACCTTCATTCCATCCAGCTTGTACTTAGTTGAATGAAATGAAGCTGGGGGGCATGCGCTCTAGCAGTTACGCTTAGGGCGCATCAAGCATAGTTTTCTCTCTGTTTCAAGCTTGTGTAAAAATGAAACTGCTTTGAAGCATAGTTTTTCTCTGTTTCAAGCTTTTGTAAAAATGAAACCTTTTTCGAGTCAATTTCAGTTATTTTCAAGACTCGTTAAACTCATGAAAATCCCGAGATTATTTTGCTATCTTTCATTCTCATAAAACAAATGAAAATGCCGAGTTCTTTCCATCTTTTCCTGCTCGTAAATTAAATTGAAAGTCGGCCATATGAGTACATTTTTTATCATTTTTTCGAACTAATTAAAAACTTACGAAAAAGTGAAAACCATGAGTACATTTTTATCCCTTTTTCGAACTCGTTAAAACTTACGAAAAAGAGAAACCTTGGAGTTCTCTTTTAAGCCCTTTTCAGACTCCTAAAACATGAAAAGATTGCCGAGCATTTCTTTTTACACTCGTTAAAACGGAATTAAAAGACGGTCCTCTTATAGCCCTTTTCTGACCGTAAAAACATGAAAAGATTGCCGGATTTTTGTCGTTTCAAATTCGATATTGGAAATAAAACGACGTGTCCTTGATCGCTTTTTACTTTTCAGATCGGAGACACTAATCATGAAAGTACTCCTTGGTCGTAAAGATCAAGCGGTTCTCTCAAGTATTATTTTATACTTTTTCGGGCTTGGGAGACACAAATTTACGAAAAAGTTCAACTTGGAGTCTTCTTTAGTTTTTTCAGACTCTCTAAAATTGAAAAACGCCGAGTTTCTCCTATATTGGACTCGTTAAAATTTCACAGTAAAGGACCTGTTCGATTACAAACAGGAACGGACCACTCCTTCTTAGGGTTCGAATCAAAAATAAGTTGGACTCATCCGAAGGATGAGCTTATAATCAAGCATATGTTATCCTCCTCAAGCTTGTAAAAAATAAAGAGGTACTTGCCAGAAATGGTGGGGGAAAAGAGGGAAGAATGAGCCTATTTGTTATCCTTTGTCACAGAAAAACCTTATTACCACTCTTGAACATGACACTTTTCATTCACCTGGGTTGGGAAATCCTTTGTCTTAAAGTTGATTAAACCGCTTTGAAAGTCTTCAACCGTTTCTGGGTATTAACTTTGGGTCAATCGTCGCCAAGCCATCTGTCGTGTCGTTATGTGTTCAAGAGGTCTCTGCAAATAAACCATTCATATGCAAAATACTTGTCATCCATTTTGACCATCCCTGAGTCATTCCTTACAGCAACATTTCTTCAACTTGAACTATGATTTCGTGTTGTGGGCTTGCCTGCAACGGGTCGCTTTCTATCGACATCAGCACATTATCTAGAAAGATGACTTAGGAATCATCAGTACCTTGAAGTCTGCATGCATCAATGGCAGGTTTCTCGCCTTCGACGACAGTTTACATCATTGACTTTCGATCGAAGGATTCCGTGACGTGTTCGACATCAACCCATTCATTCGCATCTCATGGATTGTACTGGGTACTTTGAGAACCATTGACATCATTGGTGGTCTCTCTCACGCTTGTTAACAGTTTACATCATTGACTGGTAATCAAGTGGTTTCTACCATGTTCGACATGAACTCATTTATTCGCATGGATAGAATCATACCAATTCGGGAAGTAGAAATGAAGACCCTGGATCTAGTTTCCACCATCCAGGCTGTGAGGAGTTTTGTATTCATTATACAGTAGACTAATCATAAACAGATGGCTGCGTCCATACTGTGTCTACAAAAGTCTATGATTATGATGTACTGCAAAATCATTCCTGTATCAGAACAGTAGATAGTCAATTAGTTAAAGTTTTCAATCTGAGTATGGGAATGCCTACCTCAGCGATGATATGATCTTATATATGTATTTTGTGTTGAATACTTGCAGGTTCTGACTGGGCTCTCCACAAGATAATCCTTGAAATGATAAAGTACTTCACCCTTCCTAGATGATATAAAACCCTAATCTACTACAGGCTTCGCACTTTAGGGGGCAATCTGTTACACTAAAAAATGTCACCATGACTATTTGCAGTTAGTATGGCTCCATCAACTGTCATACTATCCTCCTTGGCAAGCCTCATACCTCTGCTCTCCATGTCAAACTCCAAAAAAGAGAGAAAGTCATTAAAAATCTATATATCTCTGGGTACGCAGTTTCTCTTAGCCTTACCTGCGTGTACGCACCCCAAGTTCACAATACCTGCGTACTTGTACGCTCTGTCTGTAAAGCAATGGGTGCGTACTCCTGTAAAGGTCAAAAGGCGCAAGTTTCACTCCAAAAAAGTTACTTGTGGTCATTTCTAGAGCATTCTAGAAGCTTGTTTGACGTGTATGAAGCGCCTCCAGATGGTTCATGTATCCCTACCAAAGAGGAACTTATCCCATCAAGAGGGGAGCTATCCCATCCAAAGAGGGGCTTATCCCATTGATGGTGGACCGGAATAACTTCCTCTAGAGCACTATAAATACAGGCATTGGGCCAGAAGGAGGGGAGGTTGAAAGCTGAATATTCCTAAAGGTAGGTGCTGCTGGAATTAGGACTCCCTTATAGAGCTTGAGAGGAGAGATTCCCATCCTTTCCTAGCCTTATTTGGAAGTGGGTGAGCTGATCAAAGTAAAGGAAAACTCTTGCTAGACCCTAGGAGGGACCTGCACAACACCAAGGCTCAGGTTGTAATGGTTTCTTTTGTTTCCACTTAATGCAAATAAACTCATTTTTCTCAACAGATTGTTATTCATGATTTGTTTCATATACTCCTTGGTCTGTATGATGAATATGTGTTATTTTATAAGTTTATCAGGTGCTATGTAATCTTTTGGCTTGTTAGTGAATGCAGGTTTCGAAGAGAAGGAGGAGCTCATCCGGATCAGCGAGGCTGAACTACTACAAAGCGTTGGACTAAAGGTATGTTATAATCACCTGATTACTTGTATTCTAAATGCATGTTTAGAGAAAGGTAGTGTTTATTTGTCTTGTTTGTCACTAGAAAGCCTTAGCTTCTAGGGAGGTCGGTTTTGTCCGCAAAATTGACTCTTTCCGCATGACAGGAGTGATCTCGCCTATGACCTCTAGGCCCTATTGCTGGAACGGTTGATAAATCATAATAGGCCTGAGGGGAACAATAGGATTTATTTCTCATCCTGCGTCAATTTGACGCACCTTCCATTTGCAAGCATAGGTATGTGAGTCTCTGAACACTGTGGGCTTAATACTCAGCTATTAATATTTTGTGAGCAGTGGTCTCTCCACCGTAGTAACCACCTATCGAGCCATTGTGCATTTCTTTCAATACATGGTTGGAATCATCCTTTTCCAAAGACCTCAGCCAGATTCCATCGTGATTTTTTCTATATAAGACGTTGTTCGCCAAATGATACTGATTGGATCTCAATGTGAGTGCTCTCCTCTATGATGCATCCATGTGTTCAGGATACGATCCCCGTAATAGATAGAAATGTATGTTGTAGTATCACGATTCAGGGTCAGAAAAGGCTTTCGATGTCTCTCGCTCATACATCAGTACTTCATTAATCCATAAGGGATCTTCCTTGAGTTCCATTTGTGCATATTGCATGCTAAATGTTTTTGGTTCTTCGGACTCCCCTTCTTTGTCCACCAGGGATTCTCCTGCTAGCCTGCAAAGTCCCTGCCCTAGAGCTATCTATGCCGGCTTTACCTCAAGGTCAAACTCTTGAAGGGCGGTTATCCAATTCCCTCTTTGTTCGCCCATTTCCTTATGCATGAAGAGGGCTCTTACACTAGGATGGCGGATGATTACTTTGGTCTTGGCCTTTAGCAAATAAGGGCGGAAATGTTTTACAGCCTTAAAAACTGCATAGACCTATTTCTCCACGTCTGGGTAGTTGAGTTCTGCCCCTTGTAAATTAGAGCTCATATAAGAAATAGGGACTTCGTTGCCATTGTTTTTATCTGGGTGAGTATTGTGGCGTATCAAAAATTAGAAGAAAAAGTGTATAAGAAGAACTCCTTTCCAAAATTGGGGCTGACCAATGCAAGAGCTTCAACGATGGCTTCCTTGATTCACTGAAACGCTTTCTTGGCTTCATCACTCCATTTATACACAATGTCTTTCTTCATCATCAGTTGCATGGGGCGCACTATTTTCGTGAAACCTGAGACAAATTTTCTAATGAAATTAATCTTCCCGAAGAAAGATTGCATGACTTTTCTGTTGGCAGGGGGTTGTATTCTGATGATGGTCTCTATTCTTTCAGGATCAATAGCAATCCCTTCTTTAGAGAGGATATGACCTAGTAGTTTTCCCCCTGTGACTGCAAAGATGCTCTTCTTGGGATTCAATGAAATTCCATACCTTCGGCATCTTTCAAAGATCTGTCTCAGGTGATAAATATAATCCCTTTTGTGATATGAATACACAGTGATGTCATCCATGTAAACCACTACTGATATGTTAATCAACCCTCAGAAATCTATGTCCATAGCTCTCTGGAACGTGGTGCCCGCGTTAATGGGTCCAAAAGGAATTTTATGATATGCATAGGTGCCCCATTTAGTGTTGAAGGTTGTCTTAAGCTGATCCCCATGAGATACCAATACTTGCTTATATCTTGAAAACCAATCTAATAGGGACAATATTTTAGACCCAGAAATGCACTGAAGGATGTGTTCCAGAGAAGGGACAAGGTAGTTATCCTTTTGAGATGCTTTGCTCAGGTTTATGAAATCAATACACAACGTGATGTCTCCATTTTTCTTTCTTACTGGCACGAGATTGGCTACCCGATAGGTGTGTCTGACCCGGAAGATGATTTTAGCATCCAACATCTTGTTTAGTTCTTTCTTCCCCAATGGTTCTAGGCTTGGATGCATATTACGGAGCTTTTGTCGGTAGGGCCTGGCCTATTTTTCCAAAGGGATTACATGTTGCATAACACTGGTATCGAAGGTATTTAGGTTTTCATATGTCCATGTGAAGACATCCATGTATTCTTTAAATAGCTTGACAAATGCAGCCTTTTCCTGTGGAGAGCACCCCAAGCCTAGATTGACAATTTTTGGGTCTTCTTTTGTCCCAAGGTTGAATGATTCATACTTTATGGGTGAGCTATGCATTTTGCAGTTAGTCGGCTTCTTGAATTTTTCATGCAAGTCATACAAGTGCTCCATCTTAACAACTGACTTGGGAATCACATTGGGCTGACCCTTTTCCTCACCTTCCCTCTCATTCATAAGCTTGTCGTTCTCCTTTTCCTCAATGACTGCATTCTTGAATTTTTTCTCATAGTGCAAGAACTCAAGGATTTGCTCATCATCTTAAAACACCTGCCAATTCGAGATGTTATCAGGCACTAATGGTATGAAAATCAATTCAACAGAACATTTATTTTTCTTCAATCTAAAATCAGGCAAAAGTTTAGCAGCCATATTAGCCATCAGATCAACATCTTGGTTTTTCCCTCGAGGTATGTATGTGATATTAAAAGAATAAAAAATGTCAATTAAGCTACATAACTCATGTTGGTACCTTACCAGGTGTGGTGAATTGCAATGTATCCTTTTCCTTACCTGATCCACGATTATCAGTGAGTCACCAAAAACTTTAAGATTTTTTACATTCATATCAATGGCTTTCTTCAGGCCTTGCAGCAAGCCTTCATATTCTACTGTATTGTTGGTGCATGAAAACTCCAATCGGCTGGCCTTTAAATTTTGGATCCCTTGCGGTTCAATGAGAATACCCCGAGCACTTTCACCTTCAAGGCAGTTAGAACCATCAAAATAGAGTGTCCAAAACATAAAATCTAATGTTACATCAATTGAACTACTATATAAGAAATTATTCCTATCATCTACTATAATACAGGTTAGTTCATCAGTTGGATTATGGGAGGGAATTTCCAACTGTGTGTATGTCAAAGTTTTTTCAATTGTTCCTACATGGAATTCTCCAAAACAGGTTTTTGTAGCATAAACATTGAAACTATAGTTCCCAAGGATGGAGTTGGTAAACATTACAGGTTCATTGGGACCATTTAGTTCCGTTACCACATATTTCATGTATGTTTCTCAATTAACTCTCAGCATATCACCTTTCCCCTTCTGAGGCAACAAGAGGTGGGACCAATCAGTTGAGAAATATCCATTGAGTTTTGTTGACCAAACCCTGCTAAGCAACATTCCATAGGCCGTGGGTATATCGACTACCACTATATCAATGACTTGTGCATAATATGGTTTAGAATCCATCCTAATCAACACATCTTTCAATTCTCCAATTATTTTCACAATTGTCCTGTACAATTGTATGGTTTGAGTCCTAGTTTTCTTAGGTATTACATATAGTCTTCTAGAATCAACATAAGGCATCATAGTGGACAAGACATCGGAATCTACCAGGCAATTGTGTACATTCATGTTGAGGATTACAAATGTGATAAGGAAAGGTGGGGTCATGGATTTTTCTTTTCTCCCTATCATGGCTGCACTGACATCTTGGGGTTTTCGATTCATTTTAGACATAGTGACTTCCATAGCTGATGGCATTTGGGCTGCAATGGAGGTGTTGATAGGTCTGGACACTGAATTCTTGGTTTGGCTGCTTGGGATGGTGGGAGTTTTGAAATTTCTCTCATTCATAGCTTTCAAGAGCAAATCTCTTTGCTACGTTAATTTCAGCAAATCAAAGTATGTGATATTAGCCCTAGATTTCTTAAGATCATCCATAATATTGTAATCAATGTTATAAAGAGGATAGGGTAGAGTCAACATACCAGTTTTGTCATTCCTAGGTGGGAGTTTACCATCTTGAGTAGACTTCGTTACAGCAGGAGATGCATTTTCTTTCTCTTGATGGTTTGCAATAGGGGTATTCTTGGACTGACCACTAAGTCTACTCTTCTCAAAGGGAACTTTGGGAGCAGGTGCCTTCACAGGCCGGACATCTTTCTTGATCTGATCCACAGGCTTCATCACATCTGCAAGTGGCCCTTTGCTTCTTGTGTGGATTTCTACCATACTGTCTCCTTGGTCATCATCGTTCTCATTCGTATAGAAATACCACAATACATTGATTTGAGATTCTTCTTCCAAGGGCTCTTCTACTTGGTATTCTTCCTCATCTTCTTACTCTGGCTCTAGATCCACTAGAGGTTCTTCTTGGTTAAGGAGTGATCTGATAAGAGCCTGTTATAGACATTTTTGGGAACTGCAACCCCAATCATACATGTCCATAAACCAAGGGCTCTTAAGTCCCTAAAAGTGTTGCTTCACACCCTAAAGGAACAAGGTCAGCTGATTACATCATCTCCCAAAAGTTCTCCACAGAAAACTACTCAGAACTGGTCAAAGCCGGACCATACAGATTGCCCAGTGCAGAGGGTGCGATGCATCTCACCTGCTCAGTGAGAAGGGTGCGATGCATACTGGAAAGCCCTTCTATAGGGTGCGATGGGTGAGAGTAGACAAATGGCAGAGACAGTTTGCAAGGTGGATCGTCATGGAATCTTCCAGAAACTTCTCCTGTGACACTTGCCTCTCTGAATTCGCCCAGGGATGAGTAAGAAATCATCAATCTCCAAGTGGAATCAAGAACTATCAGAGAGAGGACACTAATCAAAATCCTAGAAGCTGACTCACCCCCCTTGCAATCATCTATATATGGATCCCTCATCCCAGAGATCTAGAGGCTGGAATTTTGTATCTTGTAAGGAAGTGTTGTTGGTTTCTTGGTGGAATATCATAGTGTTGGGTGATCTAAGCTTTTCATGAGGTGAAGAATGGCTTTCATGCTGAGAGGATGACGTTGGGTCAGAACAATTGGTTGTAATCCTCTTTGCTATTCTTGATATTAATAAACCTATTCAAGTTTTCCTCCACATTCTTGTATGTTTGATGATATAAGCATTTGTGTGGTCAATATATATCTGGTCCTATATTGTTTATGATTGTAGATCTCTGTTCTTCGATAGTATTAGTCTACTTTGATTCCACAGGTGCTCTTTGAAGCTGGGTAGATGAAAGAAAAGTGGCAAGGATCTGTCAGAAGGGAGTGGAACCAAGCAAGGAACCAAGCACAAGACTGAGGTTAGTGTCCTTTGTTCCCCTCTTATCTACCTTTCATAAAGGAAAGAAAAAGTAGTTTTAGTTTGTTTGTTTCTAAGATAGCTACCAGTCTTAGTGGGACTAGCAGCTCCGAGTGGACACTAGATTTCTCGATAACAAAATGGTGACTCCACTAGGGAGCGAATAGATTGTTTGCTTGTCTATATTTGTTAGTTTTATAAACTTACAGACGGAGCCTGAAGTCAAGCCAGCTAGCCTTTGAACTGCATTTGATATGCAAGTGCAAAGTAGATCAATGATGCTTCAGTCTATCTCTAGCTTTTGTTTATAAACTGAACAATCGATTTTCAAACCTTCTAATTTCCCTAGTGGTGGCTCTAGTAACCTCATTAGATCAACCCTTGTGATTTATATTTACTAAACATCACTTGCTCGGCCTAAATCCTTGAACTGAGCTGCAAATTGTGACCTGGAACCAAGTCGAAGTCTCGTCCCTGGACCATCGCACTTTCTCCTCTTGGGAATCTGGATTCATCGCACCTCTCGTGTGCAGTAGGTGTGCTGCATCGCACTTTCCCTATGTTGTAAGTGCACTGATCAGACAAGACCTCTTCCACTCTCAAATTTTGGTTTCTGTGTTCACTCTCTTCAGCTTTATTCAGGAGTTTTGCTGCCAGTGATCAGTATACCACTGTGGAAAATCCCTTCCTTTTCATGATTCCACCTCCATTGTGCAAAGAACTGTGAATGTTTTTATGTATTCTGTGCCATTTTCAGTTCTCTTTTACAAAGAAGTAGCATAATCAAACTGTCGTCTTTTGATTTGAAAGTGTCGCAAGTGTCATTTTCAGTCAAAGAAAAGAATTATATTGTTCTTGATGGTTGATTATATGATTACTCTTGTATTTGATTTGAATTAGTAGTTTTTCAAGTGTCGAAAGCAGTTTTCAATTCAAAATAGCAAAGTGTCGTCATTATCTTCCTTTCGTTTTTTAAGAGAAATTTGTTAGTACTGTCGCTTTGAAAAGATAATTAAAATTTGTACTTAGCATTCTTCTTGTCATTCACACCTTAAGAAATCTGAAAACAAATACATGCATGTGCATTTGCATTTAGACTGCTTGTTGGTTTGATTTAGGACAGTGCATCTAGTGTGTGCTCTCTGCTTTATGTTGAAAGAATATCATCTCTCTTTCTTTAGTAGCTAGGATTTTCATTGCAAAAAGAAGATTAAACGATTGTTTATCA
Source organism: Pinus tabuliformis (assembly GCA_031772625.1). Taxonomy (NCBI): domain Eukaryota; kingdom Viridiplantae; phylum Streptophyta; class Pinopsida; order Pinales; family Pinaceae; genus Pinus; species Pinus tabuliformis. Next base: position 984,488,704 of record CM062810.1, read on the forward strand.
TTTTAGATTGCATTTTAGGAATTGTACATCTACATCACATGGTGAACCTAAAAGGAAAATTTCTTAAGAAATATCAACTGTAAAATAAATTCAATGAACATAAAAATGCTTTGGAACCTAATGCACAACATTTAGAAGTCTAGGCTAGAGATGTATTCCGGCGTCGTAAAGCCTGGTAACTATCGGTTTCATTGTTGGTTGGATGATTTCTCCTCTTTGAGACGACAAGTGCCAGTAGGGACTTGTGCTCCCACGTACCATCGAGTATATATTGGGAGACCATAATAAGCTATATCCTTTATCCATAGGAAGCCGTGTTTGCCGCCCTATCGATCTCAATGCACTGAACACAGCATTGAGGAAGATTTACCGCCGTACCTTAAAAAGTATTCTACAGCTTTGCAATTGGTTTGTCAATCCCTCTGTCTAGATTTCCAGAGTAGTCTCTTTCGTTCCTTTTCTGACTCCTTAAAGGAAAAGGTCCATCTGAGCACTTTTCACTTCAGGCTCATTAAAAATCGAAGGCAACTAGAGTCATATTTTGTTTTTTCTCGACTCTTAAAATTGAAAAACAAGTTGTGTCAAAGCATCTAAAACTTATTTTAATTGGAATAATATCACCATTCCCGCGTTGGTCTTAGGTTGAGAAAAATGGAGCCCACAAACCAAGGATTTCCCCTTGGAGGAAATCCTAGTCCTTTCTCCTCTTGGGGAGATGTTGGTGCACCTCATATGGCCACATTATCACTTCCAGGATTGACGATTGGCTTGCCAATATGGGTCTTCTCGACCTCCGTCGTTCAAAACACCGTGATTCCTGAACAATCAAGTTAGCAACTAGATGATACTAAAGTTACCCCCCAACCTTCTACTTCATTCGATTCTCCCTCTCCTCCTTCCCCTTCGCTTGATGAAGCTAGTAAAGCCAAAAATCAAGTAACTAAGAAGGAGAAGAAGGGGAAGGAGAAGAAAGAGAAGAAGAAGAAGGAGCCAAAGGTGAAAAGGGGTAACCGGGCATCGTCTAGTGAAAATCCACAAACTGCACCGTCCAAGCCTAAATCTCCATGTGTCATTTGCAAAGGAGACCACTATCATTGAGATTGTCCTTACATCCCTTGAATCTTAAGGCACTAGTCTCCTCGATTGCACAATCTGGTGCCATCAAGCTCTAAAGATCATGTTGAAAGTACACCATCAACGAGTGAAAGCAAAGCATTTGGATAGGAAAGGAAATGTAAATTTCCTTGTAAACTGTGTGAAGGCGATCACGTCGTCCATCATTGTCCCTTCCTAGACGAAGCTAAAAGAGTCTTGGATAACTGTCCTGCTTCACCGCTACAGCTTCTCCTGAATACAAGAAACTCTTGCTGAATACAAGAAAATCTGACCGACACGCCATTGTGGTCGGTCGAAGCATCTGTCATTGTAGATAGACCCGCTGAATCCATACCAGATGAAAGTCAAAAGGTTGAGGCGGCAGTCAACTTGGTCTTGTCTTCGGAAGGTCCATCTTTAGATGATACAATCACCGAAGAGAATGAGAATGACACCATTAAAATTCTTTTCGTAAAAACAAACTTCGATGAATACGGGGGCAATCTACCAGTTCCTTTACCTCAGGAAGGAAGTTCGTCAGAGTCATATTCGGCTATCTATTCGGTCCCACCTCCAAGCAACCTAGTTGTTTCCTTCGATTGGAATCTACTAGGTAGACCCCATTTACCAGCTAATGTACCATTCTGAATCATTGTACAAGCTTAAAAATGATCATGGTCGGTACCATCATAGATGAAGGGGCTTCTATGAGTATCCTTTCCTCAACTGCTTGGGAAGCGCTTGGTTCGCCATCGCTTCTGCCTGAGATGAGAGATCTGACAGGCTTTGACAAAGGAACCAGTCGACCGTTAGGGATCCTTTCCAATGTGCTCATAACGTTGAGAAGGAAAACCATTTATATGAACGTAATGGTAGTCCAAGGACCTCTAGATTATAATCTACTCCTTGGGCGCGACTATATTTATAGCATGGGAGCCATTGTCTCCTCACTCTTTAGAGTAATGTGTTTTCCGCATGAAGGCCGAGTGGTCCAGCTCGTAGACCAGCTTTCGTTCCCCGACTCACACATAGATAATAGTAAAATGCCATCCCTAAATGGTCTTTTCACACAAGGAATGTCTCATCAATTTCCAGTCAGTCCACCTAAAGAGCGCGAGTAATTCGGGAGGGCATGACTGAAACCCAGGGAGCATGCACCCTGGTCTGTTTCGGCAGGAAAACCTTGGGCATAGGGTAGGTTTCCGTGGAGGATATATGACTAGTCTAACACATCCGTCCGTTTAGGAAAATGGGATTAGACTGGAATAAGATTCCCTCGTCAAAGTTATGTGAGTGGAGGCGACCGCGCCGCTCACCTTTGTCTATTTCGGTAGACATCGCCAAGGAAGTGTTTTGTCTGCAATGCAGATGGAGCGATCTTACATATGTGAGAGCTTTCATATGGTAACCTGGAAACTCTACTTCGCTATGCCTGGGGGCATGCAAACCTTTTTGCCTGAAAGTAAAGAGCGACCATTTATTTTCTTAGTTTGTAGTTTCTCAACCCTTTAAACTCATAGGATTGGTCATTCCTAGCTTGCATAATGAAAGGATCCGGAGCAAAGTTTAAAATGGTGCAAGCTCCCTAAAAATTGAACCTATCGATGAGACATCCTTATTATACAACTGGAACGAGCAGTTTCCATGCGAAGTTCAAGCTCGTTAAAAATTAAACCTTAGCGATGAGCAAACGTTCCCCTAGAGTTTAAGCTCATTAAAAAATGAACCAACCTCTGATAAATAACCATTTTGAATGCATTATCATCAGCTTTTGAGCCCTGGTCATGTTCTCATCATCACCTCCACTCTGTTTTAGCCGATCATTCACCTCCATTTGATTGTTTACCCCTTTTTGAGGAAAAGTTGCGAAGAGTGATCCTGTTAGCCATCCTTGTGACACTGCCGTGATTGGAAAATTCCAAACCTTACCTGGAATCAACTGCTAGCTGAAATTATCACTCGTTCCTCAAAAACGAGTCTCCTTTAAGCTATTTTCATCTGACTCGTAAAATATGAAAAGATTTCTGAGCAATTGGCCTCTTCATCTCATTAAAGCTACCGGGAGTGCTATCCCTCCTCTATATTTTAATGTTTTTGGACCTGAGGGATTATTACACAAAATGATCAAGAGCTTGTTTTGTTCGGCTCGTTAAAATTACTGAAAATTCATCCCTTTCATATTATTTTATACCTTTTCGGACTTAAGGGATTATATGACGAAATAGGATTATTGGGGTTTCCTTTATGTCCCTTTTAGACTCTCTAAAATTGAAAAGGATTGAGTTATGTTTGTTGTTAAACTCATTAAAACCAAATAGCGACAAACTTGTCCATATAGACAAGAATGAGTTTCACTGTTGCTAGGCTTGTTAAAACATAGCGACAGGATTGCATGAAGGGAAAATTATAGAACAAGCATATGGTATCCTCCTCAAGCTTGACAAAAATAAAGAGGTACTAGTCAGCAATGAGTGGGGAAAAATTGGGAAGAAAACTTGAAGAAACTTTATTGGTAGCAAGTCGCTCTTGAACATGACACTTTCACTCCACGTCCGAGTCGGGTTGGGTTATTTCGTTCACTAGTCATATCACCATTGGTCCATCGCACCATCCATATTTGGGGTTAACACTACCAATCCATGTCAGTGTCACCGGTATGTTCAAGAGAAGTCGCTCAGAGAATTCACTTGTGTCTCATCCGCTGCAATACATTCACGCTCCATTCTTTCATGACCGCCACCCTGAACCCTGTATCATCAGATAGTTTTAATCTCCGAAATCATTTACTTCGTTCCATGTCGTAGATGTGGGATTCATTAAGGCCCTCCTACGACGGGTCGCTTCTTGTCGACATTAGCTCATTATCCAAGAAGTCGACTTAGGAACAACCCTTTCAGTACTTTGAAGCTTGCATGCCTCAATGGCAAGTTTCTCACTTTTGGCAACAGGTTTACATCAATGGCCTTCGACCGAAAGATTTTACGTGGTGTTCGATGCCAAGTCCCTTTTCACACTACGCAAATTGTACTGTAGTACCTTGAGGGTCATCATCATTATTGGTGATTCCTCTCATGCTTGTTAACAACTTACATCATTGGCTGGTAATCAGGCGATGTCTTTCCATGTTCGACTCCAGAACATCTTTTACATGGATCGACTTGTACTCTGAGTGAAGATTAGACGAGTTTGAAGACCCCAGATCCAGTTTCATCCATCCACGCTGTGATATATTCAGGAAAATAAAGACATCAAATGCACATCATTGCTGCACAGATGATCATCTGAATCAAAGGATGATGGCTCTACCAGAATCATCAGTCTGCCACACAGACGGTTTTCTGTCTTATGTACATGAAAATGAATTTATAAAGCTGAACATGGGAATGCCCGCCTCAGCTAGATCATGAAAAATATTTTGAAGATACTGTATTGTATTGTATCTTATTACAGGTCGCCTTCCAGCTCGAAAAAACTTTGGATCCTCATGATAAATCATTTCACCTGACATCAAAAGATTAACAACCTCATGTTTTAGGGGGCAACTGTTATAGACATTTTTGGGCACTACAACCCCAATCATACATGTCCATAAACCAAGGGCTCCTAAGTCCCTAAAAGTGTTGCTTCACACCCTAAAGGAACAAGGTTAGCTGATTACATCATCTCCCAGAAGTTCTCCACAGAAAACTGCTCAGAACTGGTCAAAGTTAGACCATACAGACTGCCCAGTGCAGAGGGTGCGATGCATCTCACCTGCTCAGTGAAAAGGGTGCGATGCATACTGGAAAGCCCTTCTGTAGGGTGCGATGGGCGAGAGTAGACAAATGGCAGAGATAGTTTGCAAGGTGGATCGTCATGGAATCTTCCAGAAACTTCTCCTGTGACACTTGCCTCTCTGAATTCGTCCAGGGATGAGTAAGAGATCATCAATCTCTAAGTGGAATCAAGAACTATCAGAGAAAGGACACTAATCAAAATCCCAGAAGCTGACTCACCCCCCTGCAATCATCTATATATGGATCCCTCATCCTAGAGATCCAGAGGTTGGAATTTTGTATCTTGTAAGGAAGTGTTGTTGGTTTCTTGGTGGAATATCATAGTGTTGGGTGATCTAAGCTTTTCATGAGGTGAAGAAGGGCTTTCATGTTGAGAGGATGACACTGGGTTAGAACAATTGGTTGTAATCCTCTTTGCTATTCTTGATATTAATAAAGCTATTCAAGTTTTCCTCCACATTCTTGTATGTTTGATGATATATGCATTTGTGTGGTCAATATATATCTGGTCCTATATTGTTTATGATTGTAGATCTCTGTTCTTCGATAGTATTATTCTGCTTTGATTCCATAGGTTCTCTTTGAAGCTGGGTAGACGAAAGAAAAGCAGCAAGGATCTGTTAGAAGGGAGAGGAACCAAGCAAGGAACCAAGCGCAAGACTGAGGTTGGTGTCCTTTGTTCCCCTCTTATCTACCTTTCATAAAGGAAAGCGAAAGTAGTTTTAGTTTGTTTGTTTCTAAGATAGTTACCAGCCTTAGTGGGACTAGCAGCTCCAAGTGGACACTAGATTTCTCGATAACAGAGCCATCTCTTCTATGTTAAAATTCCCTTCATTAGGTGGAGCAGGAAGTGCAAGTGGACCATGACCACCTTCTACCTCCTTACGATAGAAAGGTTTGAAAGGTTTTCTGTTGTTATACTCTCCTCCACTCCTGCTTGTACTCTCTATAGAATTCCTTTTCATATCGATAATTGTATTTGTCAACTTCTTAATGATCCGATGCAAGCCTTCTACATATGTGGTATCCCTTTCTTTGGTTTTAGCCCCATTTTTATCACTTCCGTTATTTTTCTGGATGCTTGAGAGACTTTCTTTTCACCAGTTGTATGGTGTCATGCTCTGAGACTGAGCATTTCATTCTCAACTTTTACTGCTTCATCGATAGCACCTTGTAAGGTTTATGCGTTACTCCCTTTGACCCACATCATAGTAGGGACAAGGAGAGCAGTGATGTAGAATTCCATGAGCACCTCCTTAGTAGGTCTAGTGGTGGCCAAGATTTTGTTGAACAAGGTGTTGAACCAGATATTAAAATCCTTAACCTTTTCCTTGGTTTCCATTTTCAAACGGGATAGTTCGAGAACTAAGGCAGCAAGGGTTTTGTCATCACCATACTTGTCCAAAAAGGCTTGTTGAAAGGCAACCCACGAAGTGATTGATCCTATTCTCAAGCTAAAGTACCATGTGGAAGCTGCACCAGTTAGGGTAAAAGGGAATAGGCGACAAACTATATCTTCCTCAGCTACCCCCAGCATGTGCACAGCTAGGAAGAACATATTGATATGGTTTTAAGTGGTGTCTCCCTGCTCAAGGTTGAATTTAGGAAATACCTTTTTTGCATTCTTGGGTAAGGGATGTTGCTGCCCAGGTATCACTATGGCATCCTGAGCGAGCCAAGGAGGAAGTGCTCCTGGCGAACGTCGGAGTTGGTTCCCACACGGTTAAGGAATATTAGCCATATCAAGGATAGGGATGTTCTAGTGGAGGATTTCTCTGTTATGATTTTTCAAATTAGGCCAAGGATTGCTTTCAGAAGGGGAATCCTCATGAATTTACTCCCAAGGAGAGTCGACACTTTGTAAAGAATCAAGCACAATATCTTTAAGAGAAGGGGATTCGGATGTCTCTTTATTTATGTGATAGACCCTTGGCTTTATTTTTTCTATTAGAGGTAATGAATGAAAGATAGGGAGCTATGATAGGGAATGAGCGTAAGCTTGACTGGGTCTTCTAATTGGTTGTTCCTGAGTGACAGGATACTCCTACAGTGTCTCTTCTTCGAAATGAGGCTTTTCCTAATAAGAGGAAGGGTCTTTTCGACCTTCAAAATCCATGCATTAATCCTTTTGAATCCATGTGTGGCACTTATAGATGAAATCTTGAAAAGGTGTGGATAGCGGTTCAGGCCCTCCTTCTAGCGCCAATTTATTGACATGGCAAATTTTCGCTATACTGATAAAGGGGAACTAACCTGATCGCAGGCCCCAATTAGACCTGCTTTCATTTGGAATGGCTAGTTCCAACAGGTTTTAAGGGACCCCGTAAACTATTAAATGAGTTGAAAGATTGCTTCTGAGAAGAAGGCTTCAATTAAATCAAGAAAATTAAAATAGCTAACCACTATGTATTAAATCCTATCTACACTTCTTCTAACTACTCTAGTTTATGTCCTAACTATCCTAATCTATCCTACAGGAGCATGACAAAGAGAGGTTAAACATCATATATGAATTTCAAGTCTAAATGAATCAATTACTGGTTCATATATGAACAAAGCTTCATTAATACTTAATTACAATCCAATCATTCATACAAGAATGCACATTCCACTTTATGGAGGAGAAGCTTGCAACTGATGTCCAACAGAGTTTTGAGTCAGCAACCTTTCATGATTTAACCATGATATTGAATCATATTCAAGTAACCAATCATAACCATGAACTGTAAGTCATCAATATGCACAAAAAAAATATACATTTTCATTTATACTAGTGACAACATTCTGATCAAAACATATCATAAAAGAGGAAAATCAATCTAAAACACTGGCTCTTTATTGAGCTAAACAATCTCCTTTTATTCACAATAATCAAAGATGTTCTTCCCAAAACCCAAAAAGAAGCTCTTTTTCTCCTATATGGAGGTAGTATTTACGCCTCAGGCCCCCTGACCTTTCATCTTCCCTTGTTCCTTTCAATATACTGATCAGAATACATAGAGCTCAAGCCATCAATGTCCCTGCTAACACGTAGAAGGGGTCTCCGGTCACTGGAACGCTTCATTTCTTAGGGAAATGAGTAGGTGTTGATTAGAAGAGGGTGGCTGTGTGTCATCTCTTCATGATGAGATCTGGGGCAGTTTCTCTTTCGGAATACGTAAGCAACACCTAGAAACTGACTAAGAATGCCAAAGGCAAACTCTTTCAATAGAACACATCTGCATAGAAGGGTTCTCCTGATCTACTTATGCATCTATTAATCCTTGCCTACAGAAATAATAGACACCAATCATGCTTATAAAAGTACAACAGAAATTATTTAAAACATAAGTCTTGCCTCTATTGAATGTTTATTACATCAAATGTGAAAGAATCGGACCCTAATTTTTTTAAAATTTATGCACAGATTAAGTCCGCAATAAAAAATCGATTTATATTGAAAATCACCATAAAACACATAATCAGATGGTATTTTGGAAGGGGTCATAAGTGGTAACTAGTATTGTGAGGATGGTCCCGACTCCATTCTTCAAACAACACGTGGCATCTAGGAGGAAAGAGCATACTGCTTTTTGGGTAGGTATTCCTTGAGAAACTAGCTCACCTGAAATATGCGTGGACCATTGGATCCACGAGGGGTAGATCAATGGTGGAGGATCAGAGTAGGTGGACCCGAAATATATGTAAATGGCACTTAATACCACTGGCGGGTCCACAATATATGATTTCCCTTTGAAAAGCCCCAATTTCTATGTTTTTCCAAAACATAAGAATATACAGGAAAACCCTGGGTCTGGCCGTTGGGTCGGACTTGAAAACTTATATGCCCAACTTTATAGACATCAGCAGGTCCAAGCGGTTATGGTGCGCCATATATATATCCCGGACCCCACCGATAGCAGTAAGCAATGGGACCCGGATCTGATGTGTATATATATATGTGTTAAAATTGGCAACAGGTCCGTAATAGTAGGCTTGCCTTTGAAAGCCGAGACTTCCATATTTTTTCAGAAAACAAAAGAATATATGGGAAAACCATGTTCAACCATAAGGCCGAACTTGAAATGCTATACACTCTAGTTCATAATAATCGGTGGGTCTGGTAAACATTGGTGTGCCTTATATAAAAGCTTTGGATTGGGCCGATTGCGATAAGCGATGGGGCTCTAGACCCGAAGAACATGCATTCGTTTAATGAAACTATTGGTTCGGAAGCCATGTGTTTGATGTGTTTCAATGTTGATTGTGGTAAGCGAAAAGGGGTGATTTATGCATATTTTTGAAGGATTTCCTTTGTAAATTTTTATATAAAGGAGTAAGGTGCGATAGGAGGTTTTCTTTGAGTTGGAAATTTCTTGATAGAGGAAATGAATGGATGGTTAAGAAGGGTGATGAGAGGAACGTGCAATAGGGGTTACGTAAAAGGGGGGTCTTGACCATTAAGGATTGGAGACTTGGCTTGGTAATGAGTTGAACTCTCTGGGACTAAAGAGATCATTTAGAGAGGTAGGAGACCAACTTTTAGGGACCCATTCAAAATTGCTGCCAAGGCAAGTTTTGATATGGTGGTGGTTATGGCCACCACACGCCCCCTTAGGGATTGACCCTCTTCCAATGCTCATGCTCACTACGTGTAACTGAAACTATTGTAACCTACTGCTATAAGACTATAAACCACCGAAAATTAGACTCCCAATAATCTCTCCACAACCCAGCTCCCAAATCGACTTGCTAAACCTCCAACCAAGATGTCCCTCTCTAGTGACTGTGTAGTCCAAAGTGGGGATGATGTAGTCCCTCCAACCTACAATTCGAATTGGGTGTATGGCTGGCTCTACTGCTATAAATTCTCCTCGAGAAGATGAAAACTCGATTTGGGCAATGGAAGCCCTCCAAGGGTGGCACTCAAAGTCTACTGAAGAGAGGGGTGGGCTTCACTCCTTGGGAAGATCTTGTGCTGAGCAACACTATGTAGCTTAGCTAAATAGCCAAAGCAACAATGAAATTCTTCAAATGATCAAAATCCCCAAATTCTGCTCATGTCCTTCTATTTATACTTGCTCCCTTGGGCCCCACGTGGGTCCTATCAAATATTTCGACCCCCCACTTAGGAAAATCAAGCTGCCTCTAAGAGGTGCATATTTTGGGTGGGTGAGTGGCCCCCATAATCCACTAAAAGTCACATAAGCCCCCTTTCTCCTAATTTCTTCCATCAAAATTGCATTAACCCAGAAGTAACAAAATTTCCAAAAATGGTTTCTCCTAACCTTGGAAAGAAAATTAGGAAGGGACATTACAACGCCCCTCCACCTAAAACAAGTGGTAAGAGTTTCTAGTGGGGAAAGGGTCGGTATAGGATTTTTGAGAATTTAAAGAAAAGGATTAGTAAGGGACCAATTCTGTCATTGTCGAACTTGCAACAAGCCTTTGAAGTGTATAAATATGCAAGTGAGTATACTATGGGAGTGGTTCTTATGCGGGAAGGAAGGCTTTTATGCCACCATTCTAACTCTATTTTCAAAGGGAAGCTCTCAACTATCGTACCTACGACAAGGATTTCTATGACCTGGTGCACGTTGTGAAGATGTGGAAACACTATTTGATGGGAAATGAGACATAAATATGCACATATTACTAGCCACCATAGTATTTGTAGGTCCATAGTAAGCTACAACAGGTAAGCATTACAAGTGTAAGAGTTTTTAATAATAGTTTCGTTTAGTGAACAAGTGTAAAAAGGGTTGCACAAACAAGTTGATTGGCATGCAATCAAGGTCACTGACATAAAATATCACAAATTTGGGAACTATTACGGACATGGAGCCATTCACCTATGATGCATAAAAACAACAATATTAATAGGATGAGGAATTCAAGGTGGTGTTTCAATAGTTTCAAAGCAAGAGTCATGTGCACAATGCGTATAACACAATTTACTCCCATCTCTAGGATGGGTTAATGAACATGCTATATGAGTTATGTGTTCCTAGAGGTGAGGAAATGAAATTGATTAGAGAGGATCACACCTCCAAGTTTGTAAGGCACTTTGGTGTACTAATATAATGGCCAACTTACAAAGGTATGTGTATTAGCTAAAAATATAGAAATTATTGTGTAAATATGAAACTCCTCATGTAATTTACTAAAACACAAGACTCAAATCTACTCTACTCATTCGCAGAATTCAATTAACGATCGAGAACAAAAATCATAAACATGCACAAAGATTTATCACACATACACAAACATTTATCTAGGGGAAGGTAACTACTCAAAACCCCTTCCTATCGGTATTTCATTAATCAAAGAATAAATAAGCAATACATATGTTCCTCGAGCCTAAGCACAAAATGAAAGTGTATAGTCTATCCCTCTTCCTGACTCACTGAATCTGGCCAACAATTAGCTGATTTTCAAGCTCTCCAAGCTCCTATTTCCGAATTATGCCAACATTAATTAGGGAATTCCTCAATTGGAATTGTGCAATCCATCTAGGCTCATCCTTTCGCTGCATGCACAACCTATACACTTAGGAATAGTCTACAACTAATAATACACTACCTTGAAATATCCATCTCAACTGGGTAACTCGAATTATCTACATGTATTAGTAATTTTGGGTTGGTTGAAAAGTTAACTCGTTGATCATTGAGTGAGTTGAAGTTACACTTCCACAACTTGGCCTTCCACTAGTTCTTCCAATAGTTATAACTAGTTTAACAAACCATAACTCAATTTAACTAAAATATATTGCTACAAATTAGAAATCAACCATACTGAATTGATGTCAAGGTTCCCCAAATCGAATACTGAGTTACCTGAGTGACAAGCGCCATGTCACCTCACTTAATTACCTCCAAGATTTCTGTTGAAATGGAAATGGAAATTTTCTTTAGTTTGTCCAAGGAAAAGTCAAAATCAGATTTTCTTGCTTCATTTTCAACACTCTGTCTCAACAGAAAAGGGATTATTAGTTACCCTGATCCTTCCTCCATGGAACTAAAATTTGAATCTTGAAAAATCCTTTGTCAAAATATTTACATCTTGTTCCTCTGTAGGAATGTATTCCAACAACATAATCTGCCTCTATACGCAACCCCGTAGATGGTGATACCATATATCTATATGCTTGGATCGATCATGAAATACAAGATTTTCAGAGAGTTTGATACAAATCTTATTATCATAATAGATCACTGTTGGACCCATCATCTGAGTGAAAAGTCCCACAAGAATATTCCTCATCCAAATCGCCTCACATGCCTCTTGACTCGAAGCCATGTACTCTACTTCTGTTGAGTTAGGTGCCACATATATTTTCTTCTTGTTGTACCAAGAAACATCTACGGACCTAACACTTAAAATTCCTCTTTATGCACTCTTTGGTTCTGATGGACTCCCCGCCCAAACTGCATCTGTGAAGCCTTGCAATGTCACTCCCTCTCTCCATCTTCACCATAGTCCAAACTTGGTGGTGCCTTTGAGGTACCAAAGAACATGCTTAGCTTCCTTCCAATATAGTTTGTTAGGCCTAACCATATCTTCACACAGCTGGTGGGATGGATAACATGTATTTGATTGTGTGTTCACAAGATACCAATAAATGGTAGCTTCCACTTCCTCACCTTAAGTGACATCATCTTTCCTCCAACTTCCTACTAGAGGAGTCTCCATTGGTTTACTACTCTCCATGTGGAACTTCTTCAATATCTCATTAGCATACTTTTGTTGAAAGACAAATAGTTTCCCATTTCTTTGCCATACTTCCAAACCAAGAAAGTAGTGCATGAGTCCAATATCCTTCATTTCAAATTCACTTGCAAGGTCTTCCTTGCAAGATCTGATCAACTTCTCATCACTAGTTAAAATCAAATCATCAACATATAAGACAATAGCCAATAATTTACCTTCTATCACAATATGATAAAGGTTTTCATTTGCTTCCCTTTTGGTGAGGCCCAACCTAGTGATATAGTTGTCAATCCTAGTGTACCAAGCATAGGGTGCTTTCTTAAGTCCATGCAATGCTCGATTGAGTCTGCACACATGAAATTCTCTGTCAAAGGTCTCAAAATCTTCTGGTTTCTCAATGTACACCTCCTCCTCAATAACTCCTTTGAGGAATTTTGTCTTCACATCCATATAGTGGATCTTCCACCCCATCTGTGGAGTGAGTGCTATAATTTATATGATGGATGAGTACCTTTCTACTAGAGAAAATGTATCCTCATAGTCAATGCCCTCAACTTGAGGAAATACCATGCCAGAAATCTAGCCTTTTACTTCTCTATGCTTCTATCTGCTACATGCTTTACCTTGAAGATCCATCTTGAACCCATCACTGATTTATCTTCTGGTCTTGGGGCCACTTCCAAAACATTTTTCTTGAAAACGGAATCATATTCCTCTACCATTGCATTAACCCACACAGGTTTCTCCACTGCTTCCTTCAACGAGAATGGCTCAATCCCTACAAGCTCATTCATCAGAGCCATGTATTCAATGTATTGACAAGGTGACCTTCTCTTCCTATGCTATGAGGTGGGTGCTCCCACATTCTCTCTAACATTATGCAATTATCTCTCAGATTCCTTGGTTCTTTTCCTTCTTTCTATGGATGTTTATGCTTGAGTGATTAGGCTTCAATGGAAGCTCACTCTAAAGAGAGCACCTCATTTCCTTCCCCTCATCAATCTTCACATCCCTTCGCACAACTGTCATTCTGAGGGATGGAAAGTACACATGGTAGTTGTGAGGAGTTTCTATGTACTCGATATATATCCCAATTAATGTTGTCATATCGAGCTTGTTCCTTGATTATTTGGAGACATGACAGTAAAATGATGCTCCAAAAATCCTGAAGTACGACACATTAGGCTTCCTTCAAGAGAAATCTTCCTCAAGTGTACTCATGCCAAAAATTCGATGAGGACTCTTGTTCTACAAATAGACCATTGTGTTGCATGCTTCATCCCACAAGTGCAGTGATAGGCCTTGTTCATGCAACATCACCCTTGTTTCTCCCACAATTCTACAATTCTTCCTCTCAACCACCCCATTATGCAGTGGGTTGTGGTGTGTTTTCAACTCTCATCAAATGCCTTTCTTTTCATAGAAAATTTAAAACTCATTCGACATTTACTCACCTCCATTATCACTCATGAGAGCCTTCCCCTTCTTGCTATTTTCTTTCTTAAGAAGTGCCTTGAATTCAATGAACTTGGAGAATTTCTGATCTTTGTTCTTCACGAAGAAGATCCAAAACATATGTGAGAAATAATCTACAAAGATAACATAATATTTGTACTTGGTAGTGGAGGTTGTCGAGAAAGGTCCACAAACATTAAAGTGGATCCTTTCAAGGACTGCATGCACCTTGATATCCTAACCATGGAAAGTGGATTTTGTGTACTTCCCCAAGGTACACCCTTTGCATGTATACTCTGCTCTAGTGATCCTTTGGGGAAGCCTATGGTAGTATCTTTCATAATCTTCAAATGTCATTATGAAAATGGCCTAGTATTCTATGCCATAGTTCACTGAGATCTTGGCTCTACATCTTCTTTACCTTTGTGCTCAATGCAACACAGTATTCCACATCCATCCTGTATAGGTTGTTCACATGAACCTGGATCTACTTCACTTGTCCTGTGGCTATATGTCCCAAGAATTATTTTCCTTTGCTGAAGATCAAATCATAATCCTCGATATTAAAACACTGCAATGGGGATTAGATTTTTCTTTAGACGCAAGACAATCATCACATCCTTGATCCTGAGAGGGGAGCCTGACTTCCTCTGAAAGGTGACCATACCAATCTTGGTCGCGTTGTACCTTACATCATCTCCCATATCGATGTGCATTTAGAGATCTTTCTCCTCCAATTCACTGAAAAATTCTTTGTTCCTCGTCATATGGAATGAGGCACCCAAATTCAGGTTCCACACATTGCCCATCACTATGCTTGCCATGCATGCAACGAGAGTGAAGTCAAGATTGAATTTTGATGATGAATATTCACTTTCCACTCCTCCTGAGGTATTCTTGCTTGTCTTCTTGTGTGGAAACTTCATGACATAGTGCCCAAGTTCATGACAATGTTCTTCTTTCCCCGTTAACTAGATTTTGACTTGGATTGGGATTTATTCCCTTTCCCGTTCTTTGCCTTTCTACTCAAGGCATAGTTTTCTTCATCCTCAGACTTGGCTGAAGTCTTGTCTCTGGTATTCCACCTTATTTCCTCCTGTACCAAAGCATAACAAAGGCGTTCCTAATTTGATAGTTTCTCACTCCCATTTATCAAATCTTGGTAGTTGTGCGAGCTCTTGGGAAGGCCTAGAAGGGCTAGGATTACCAGCATCTTCAATAACCGTAACACAAACACTACCAAGTTCATCATGACATTATGTGAACCTGCTCAGTTACTGTGGTATAGTCTCATTCTTCTACGTATTGATATTTTGAAGCTTGTCCTTGAGCACCAGCTTCCTATGGTCATTACTCTTCTGGAACAAATATGTCAATTCTTGCCACATTGCATATGTAGTCTCTTTCCCATGTATATTTGAAACAATATGATCTAGTACTTCCTCTAATATGATTCTCCTCACCTTGGATACACACTTTCCATTCTTGTATATTCTTAGCATCAACTTCTATCAGTTTTTGGGTATCATTATCCAAAAATTCCTTCAACCCATTATCTTCCAACACTGCCTCGATGCGGTCCTTCCAAGCAACATAATTCAAGATTCCCTCAAGGGAATACTTGAGTCTTAGTCCATAGAAATCCATCCTTGTATTATTGAAGAATTGATCTTGCCAATTTGATCCTCTTGCAATAAAAAATTCGAAATATTTCCTCTACTGTGAATCCTTCTTTGATACCATGTAGAAATTATTATGTAGATATGAAACTACTCATGTAATTTACTAAAACACAAGACTCAAATCTACTCTACTCATCTTCGGAATTCAATTCACGATCTAGAACACAAATCATAAACATACATGGAGATTTATCACACATACACAAAGATTTATCTAGGGGAATGAAATTTCTCAAAACCCCTTCCTATATGTATTGCATTAATCAAAGAATATAGATGAAATACATATGTTGCTAGGCTCATTCTCTAACTGCATGCTCCACCTGTACACTTCAAAATAGTTTACAACTGATAGTACATCGAATTTGAATCTCCATCTCAACTAAGTAACTCGAATTATTTGCATGAATTAGTTATTTTGGGCTGATTGATTAGTTAATTGGGTGATCACTGAGTGAACTGAAGTTACACTTCCACAACTTGAACTTCCACTAGTTCCTCCAATAGTTAGAACTAGTTTAATTGACCATAACTCAATTTAACTGAAATAGGTTGCTACAAATTAGAAATCAATATTGTTGAACTGAACTCAAGGTTCCCCAACTCGAATTAACTAATTTGTCTAAGTGACAAGTGCCATGTCACCTCACTTAACTACCTCCACGATTTTTGCTAAAATGGAAATTCAAATTTTCTCTAGTTTGACCAAGGAAAAGTTAAACTGAGATTTTCTTGTTTCATTTTCAATACAAAATGCAAGAACATGTAGCTATGTTGATAAGAGGATGCAATTTTTTTTGTACAAACAACCTTAGCAACTAAAGATATTATTTTTATTATCCCTTTCTTGTACCACCTTTTAAAATCATTTCCATGGACTTTGTGGGAGGTTTACCAAGGACTAAGAAGGGACATAACTATCTATTAATGGTAGTTGATAGATTCAACAAGATGTGTGGTCCAGTGACCTATAAAAATACCATTAGTGGACAAGAAGCAACAAATTTTTTTCTTCGAATAGTTCTAGGTGGACTTTGGGATACCAAGGATCATCATTTCATATAGGGACAGAAAATTTATTAGTGCATTTTGGGCTACATTGTGGGAGAAGATGAATATGCAGTTAAAAGGTCTACAATATTCCATCCATAGACAAATGGGTAGAGAAAAGTAGTCAACATGACTTTAGAGCATCTTTTAAGGGGTTACGATAAGAAGCACCTGAAGAATTGGGATGAAAATATGATATATATATATATATATATATATATATATATATATATATATATAACTCTTTTATAATAGAGAAATCCAAACCTCTACTCGAAAGTCCCCATTTAAAATTTGCTTTTGAATATTTTCCACCATCACATTTTGATATTGCATATGGGCGGCAAGGAGGAGTGAAGGAGGATCTTATAGGGGATTCCTTAAGGGAACAAAAAATTGTGGAGAAGATCAGGAAAATCCACATATAGGTACAAGAGACACTGAAGAGGTCATAGGGAAAATACAAGGCCAAGCATGATCAACACAAAATTGATAGGTCATTCAAGGTGGGAGTTAGAGTATAGTTACAATTGAACAAGGAAAGGTTATAGGGTCCTGGTAATAAAGTTAAAGCTCTACAATATGGTCCCTTTCATAGATTGGAAAAGATGGGAGATAACACCTATAAACTCAGTATACCCCCATACATATTGTTATGAAACCAGCTCACAAAAAGATAGAAAAGATAGGTCAACGCCTTAGAAATAAGCCTCTTCGAGGGGGAAACCTCCTTTACATTACACAAATGAACAATTCTTGGATGATACAAATGAAAAGACCTCCTTTATATATATAGGAGTGTAAGGCGTCATAACATAATCAGAGCTGACATAACAATAATAATGTAAGGGCACAATAATAACAATAGTGGGCTTCTATGGGGCACAATGGTAACAATATGGGGACTACATGGGTACAAAAATATAATAAGGGGGTTGTACTAATAACAATAAGGGGTTACACTAGTAGTATAGGGGCCTAACATGCCCTTCTCCTTCAAAAAGTGTTGTCCTCAGTGCTTGAGTAGTTCTTGATGCTTACAAAATTCTTGTCCTCCCATGTGGAATCTTCAGTGGGTAAGTTCCCCCACTTGATGAGATACTCTGAAATTGATTGATTTCGTAGCTGTCAGGTTCTTGTTTCTGTGACTGCTTCAGGGTCCAATATGATTTTTCCTTCCTCTTCAAGTTCTGGAAATATTGTTTGTATTGGGATCTTCTGCAACTTTTGAATGAGTGGCCACACTTCTTCGTGCTTCTTCCATTCATCCCTTGCTTTGTTTATCCAATCTAGTTGGATAATAGAAATAGCACAAAACAATGCTTCTACATCCTCATCCTTTCTTGAGAGTGCATCCGCAACAAAATTTTGCTTCCCTTTTATGTAGATGATGTCAAAGTCATAACCCAACATATTTGTGATCCATTTTTTATGTTCTTCTAAAGATAATATTTGTTCTAAAAAGTATTTAAGACTATCATGATACACTTTTACCTTGAAGTGTCTTCCTATTGGGTAAGGTCACCATTTCGTAAGTGCATGTAGTATTGCTAACATTTCCTTCTCATGAATAGCTTGCTTGAGATGTAGCCGTAAAAATACCCAATCACCTACATCAATTTTTTTTTCACTACGATGTTGATCTACCTGTTGTTTCATTCGATTCTGCACCAAAGTGGCATTATCCTTTAAAAGTTGGAGAATGTGTTGTTGATGCTCAATGTGATCTCTCACTGCTTGAACCTTTTTCTTCTTGACATGTCCTTCTATCTTGAGAGTTTGAGGAGTGGTAATTTCTTCCAATGCTTTACAAGATATGGTCAGATTCATTTCTTGATGCTCCATGTGATCTTTTACTTCTTAAACATTTTTCTTCTTGATATCTCCTTCTATCTTGATAGTTTGAGAAGTGGTAATTCTGTCCAATGAATTACAAGATATGGTTGGATTCATTTCTTCTTTCTTAATGTGATCTTTCACTTCTTGAACCTTTTTCTTCTTGATATTTCCTTCTATCTTAAGAGTTTGAGGAGTAGTAATTCTTTGTAATGCTTTACAAGATATGGTTGGATTCATTTCTTCTTTCTCTAGGGTTGGTTCTTGGTGTATATAATCTTCTTTTGACGTTTCTTGATCCTTTTCTTCCTCCTCTCCACAATCAATGTAAAATAATTTCTTCTCAGCACACTTATTACCTTTAATATATTTGTTATAACAATTGTAACAAAGCCATTTTTCTCTTTTTTCTTCCAACTGTTGTGGTGTAACCGTTGTAGGTTGTGGAAGGCTAGGAGAAACAACACTCCATCTTTATAGTTGTGAGGGCTAGACTTGTTGCCCTAATTTTGCTTTCCACTTTGTAACAAATCCCTCTTGCTCTTTTTTCTTCAAATTGTTGTGGTGTTTCTCTAGAGAAGGTGTTGCTCTTTCTATCCTCATAATGGGCTATAATTTCCTTCGTGAAAATTGACCACGTAACAATGGGTTTATGAGAACAAAGCCCTTTATACCATAAAAAATGATCTTTTTCTAAATATGAAGATTCAATACATACCTTTCATAACAGTGGTACACCATGTAGATCAAAATATTTCTCCATCTGTAGTATCCAATTTACCAGATCCTTGCCATCAAACTTCCTCATCTTGATTTTTCTTGATTTTAGGAGCTCGATATTGAAACGACTATAACTCTGTAATTTCAGATCTCCAAGTTCTGAAATTTATTCTTGCAGTAGTTCTTTGAATTCTCTTTCTAACCCCGAAAGTCTGATTAGAATTTGACTATCCAAGAAAGAGTTATGCCAAATCTCCCATGGTGACCTGATTATAGATTAGTTCAGTACAACGAAATTGTATGATGTGCCGCTTCTCACTGTTTCAACCTTGGTACTTGAAACTAACGTATAGAAAACTACAAGAATTTCTCTTTCTGAAACTTTTGACACAATTTAAATCTGATGCTCAAAACAAAAGTTATGACGATTTTCCCCTGGTCACCTGTTTGGAATGTAATTCAGGAGTCTATAAAATCTCTAACTTCCTCAGATCATATCTATGAAAATGTAGTGAGACAAGATCTGAAATTCAGACCTGAGGTTCAGAACGATTTACTCTCAAATGGTTTTTTTTCTTCGCTTATGAAACAACGCAGAAAAAAGCTATAGCGCAAATGCCACGATGACCTGTTTTAGATGAAATTTTGGAACTTGCAAAAATCATAAATTCCTCAGATCATATATCCAAAAATATAGTGAGACAAGATCTGAAATTTAGACCCGAGCTTTAGCACGACTTCGTCTCAAATGGGGTTTTTTTGTAGCTTCTGAAACGTTGCAGAAAATAATTTATAGTGAAAATTCCAGGATGACTTGTTTGGAGCAGCGAAACCCTAGAATCCAAAGCTTTGATACCAAATTTTATGGAACCAGTTCACAGAAAGATAGAAAAGATAGATCAACGCCTTAAAAATAAGCCTCTTCTAGGGGGAAACCTCCTTTACATTACACAAATGAAAATTTCGTGGATTGTACAAATGACAAGACCTCATTTCTATATATAGGAGTCTAAGGGGTCATAATATAATCAGAGCTGACATAACAATAATAACGTAAGGGCATAATAATAACAATAGTGGGCTTCTATGGGGCACAATAGTAACAATATGGGGACTACATGCGTACAAAAATATAATAAGGGGGTTGTACTAATAACAATAAGTGGTTACACTAGTAGTATAGGGGCCTAATACATACACATTTATTTATTAGTGAATATAGAGAATCTAAAACTATGTGAATCCTCCATGCTAGCTCAGGAAGAGGAACATGTCCAACATTCTACAGAGTATTTGGAATGAGATGCTTAGGTAGAGTTGAAAGAAGATACTAGTATTCAAAAGAGGTCCAAAAATATAAGACAAGTGCAACATGAATTTTAGCAGATTGGGTTGAAAGGACAATGTGGAGGTAAGGCTAAATGATACACTTGAGAAAAAGGGATGGAAAAAATTCCTCACCTAATTTAGCAGAAGCATTATGCAACCAAAATCCTCCCAAAATGAGGATGTGTGATTTGGATTGGATCATTATATTGTTTGTCATTCATCTCAATATTTTTAGAATGGAAAGGTGGAGGAATCAACTCACTAGACCATTTTTACTATTTGGGACCTAATTTCACGAATTGGTATCTAGAATCTTCTAGGAGAAATATGATTCAATAAAGGGTGATTTTTTTGGATTAAAAATTTGTCGCTTAAATGTGGCACCTTTCTATTCTATTCTACAGACATATAACTTTCCTATGATACAAGAATTTCCTCAATCAAAGTCTGTATGCGAAATTTATGCCACTCAGAAGTTGACCTTCCTATTTTTACCACCATAATTCAAGAGGATGACATATCAACTCCCATTATTTATGGAAAATGGGATATCCATGTGATAATGATGATGAAGTCTCTAAAATGGTTCATAATATAACCCATTCAAAATCTCCCAAGAATGTTAGTTTACTTAAAAAAAAAAAGTAACTATATGTATTTTTGGGTTTTTATAAAATTAAAAGTAAAAATGATTATATATATGAAAGTTATATATGATATAAATAATATTATTAAGAACTAAGATAGATTCATCTTAACTTTATATTTATCAAGTGTTAAGAGTAATCAAATCTCTCGAGTTGCAAATTTTTTATCAAATTTTACACTTAAAATGAGATTTACATTTTAGAAAATTTGATCACTATGTATAAAATCAAAGCTAAATTTTTTTAATATTCTATCCATTTATTTAAATATAATTAACTTAATATAAATATTATTTTTGTTTATTTTATCCCCTTATAGCCATAATCATTAATCACCCTATAGTGTATATTATTTATTAGTTTAACAACTCCATAACTAAAATTCATATTTCTTAATAACTCTTCCATCTCGAGAATCGTCTGTTCCCTTGCACAAACAATTGTTTCTCTTGAATCCACTAACGATCCATTGTTACTTCATCGTTTAGCGATCATGGAGCACTATTATTTCTTGATTACGAGTCTCTCGAGGCAGTCCCTTTTTTATGTCTAAATTTGAGTCTTTATTTCTTTCGTTTATATTTTCTATGGTGTAATCAATGGTATATGGGGACAATAAATGGTAATTCATAGTAATTTAGATACCTTTGTCAAAAGTTTTATTCTATGACCCATTTATAATTTTTTATATGTTAATCCATGATTATTAGATTTTAAATTAGTGAAGGAGGAGAGTACTTTCTCATCATCTACAATTTGTGTGCTTAGTTTCAAATGAATATTTGGCTAAGACTTTTGGATTTGCATATTGAGTTTGTATTCAATGACCTTGTTCTTTATTATTCCATTCTTACATATATATAGGGAAGGTTCTACATATAAGAATACACAATTTGAAATAATATAATGTGTTATTTGAAATAATATAATGTAGGGATATTACTAGAGTTTATGGTTTATTATAAGGTATGCATATTTTAAATATAAAAGAAAAATAAAAAAATAATTGTGGGTATAATGAAATAGAAATAAGTAATTAAGCTAAAAAAATTTAGAGGAATAAGTTTTAAGTTGTAAACTATAAGGTATAAAAAATATTTAGTGAAATACATGAAGAATTTAATGAATTTTAAAGAGAGGAATGCTATTAGTTTTTTAGCGGAGGGACTATATTTAGTATTAGAGATCTACATATTGTGTGATGACATATCTTAATTTAATTAACATAAGAGTATTTGTATTTACAAAATCTAGCGAAAAACATAAAAACATGAAATCCATCTAATTAATTGAGCGTGTGAGAAGTAAGATAAGACGCAACAATAAGGGAAATGTTGTCATAAGTAATGCACTAAAAGTCATCACGTGTGCAAAAAAGGCATTAAGGTTAAAAATAGAATAAAACAAGAAAGAGAGGATTTAGGTTATTATAGCATGATATTTTGTTTTGTTTCTAGTAAAGGGAGATTAAAGGTCAAACGAATATGGATTGTTCTAACCATAGTAAATAAAAAAAGGGAGAAGAAAATAGTTTGGCTTGGATTTTATGAATTAGAAGGTTGTTTAAATGATATTAGTTAGTAAGAATAGAAGTGATTTGTGAGAAGTTAGATTGAGGAGAAAAACAAAATTTAGAGTATAAGGGTGATAGTAAGACATGGTTTTAGGAAGTGAAGCTAAGCTATTGAGAATCCAATAATACTTATATAGAATTTTGTGATCCATATGTATTTTAGTAGACATCAATGTGAATAGGACACACATTATATAAATCCATGAATTATTGTATATTATATCTTGAATAATATTTTCATTTCAATTTCATTTTGTCTTTCATATATATTTTACACTATTACAAACGAATAAAACTATTGCTTGATCCTAAATTCTCATATTTTGGGGATCAAAACTCATGTTGATTTCAAAATAATAACCAACTAAAATGTAATAATTTTATAGCTCCTAACCACCAAATTAATATTAAAAAATATCTCCTCAACTCTTTACGATTAATGCTAATATAACTTTAACTCTAATACATATTCCCTACCTTTTTATATTATTTTTCTTTTTATCTTAAATTTTATCACACATGATTTTAATCAATCTTGGATTTCCACATCCATCGATTTCCACATCCATCCTCTTCTCGTTTAAGATAATATTACTAGCTTTATCCTTGTTTCTTTGGTTTTGATTTAGGTTTATCTTGTTCAAGTTTGACTTAAATGATTACAATTTATTGCAGTTTTAAATCTATACCTTATTTGTTTAGTCCATCGTTCTTTTGATATTTTAACATAAAAGGAAGGCTTAAACTGTTGTATGTGAAATTGGACGTCCATCCTTACAATAAGAAAAACTATTATTTCTATGTGTATCCTTCCTTCTTTGCTTTGATTTGGATTTATCCTCTTCAAATTTGAGTAAGGTGGTTACGTTCTATGATAGTTGTAAATATATACCTTCTTTATTTAATCCATCATCCTTCTAATTCTCTACTTAAAAGGAAAGCTTAAACGAGTGTCTGTAAAATGGGATGTACATCCTTACATTAAAAAAAACATGATATCATATTATTTTAAATTATATGTTTTATTTTCTTTTTGTTTTTTCATTTATGTAAATGTAGAGAAAACATACCCATTAATTATATCTCGAGAAGAATAAAGATATTTGAACGTAAATATCTATCTTAACCTTATTTTGAGTTACAAATTGTTTCCGTTCCATAATAACATTCCAAGAAATTTGATAACTTTACAGGATGTGATTCATTTCAAAGAAAGCATTGATGATAATATATGCCAACATGACCTTTCGATTATGATAAGAAACTTCAACATCAATGAAGGTATTCCACCATTTTGTTATGGAAACTTTTTTTCTACAACAATTTTCACATTACTATGGATCCAACCGTTTATGGGTCATGAACCTTACATACATGGGAAAAAGGAAGGAATGGGTGAGATCATATATAAATATATAGGAATTAATTTATTAAAAGTGAGATTGTTCATTTTCTCAGTGTTTAAAATATTTTTTATATTTGAAAGTAATAAAGTACAAAAGGATTTAAATAAAGTAAAAACAAATGGTGGGTAGAATAGTAGGAATTTTACCAAGGTAAAAGGTAGTTTTTGGGTTTCCCATATGGGGTGGAGGAGGTGCGACAAGTAAGGGGTGGCATTCTGATCATCCTACCCAATATTATTTGGAGAGGATCTACCAAGAAACACCAACCCTCGTACCCCAATAATAATTATGCCATAGGTCGGTGGATATAATCTTGAATTATATCATTATTATGATATGAAACCATTGTCATTCAACCACAATCATTGTGTGGGAGGAGTTATTGATTTTTCTCCACACATAGTTACGATTCTCCTCTAAATTTATTATTTTTGGAATTATAGCATTACATCTCATCTATTCTCATAGTGATCAATCTCTTCAACATCACCTCTATGTTTCTTAGTCACCAATTTTATTTTGTTTGTTGTTTCCCATTCTAGAAACAACATGCATTGATTCATTTAGTAATCATTAGAAAATCTCTCTACCTCTGCCTAATTTTTTTAATGTCATTCTTTTATATCATGATTTTTCAAAGATTTGAGTCTATTCATTTGGAATCACTTACACTGGGCTCCAACCTCTCCTTTCATCTTTTATTCTCAATCTCGTCATTCTCCCTACAATCCTATCATTCCAATTTTTATCCATCACCTTGAAAGTATCAATCTTGATTCGATGTGGTTAGTCATGTTGTAGAGGAGGGATAGAAGTCATCATGGGGTAGGTTATTAGGAGGTGAGGGGAGGATCCCATGCTCAACAGGTAATGGAATCCTCATTCATGATATAAAACACAAAAAATCCACATAATATTCAAGTAGAGTTGGTATAGGATGAGAGGGATATAAAAAGCGAATGATTTTTCCCTTCAGACACACGTGTACTTGATTAAGTTGCAAACTAGGTGCTCGATACATGTTAGACAAAAGGAAAACAAAATTAGTATATGTTAACTATGGATGTATATCGGGACATGAATACATTAATGGGAAAAGTTATATTTAATATAAATGAAGGTAAGGAGGAAATCCTCCTCATTCTTGGTGACCTAAAAGTATTTAAGAACACTTTAGACCAACAATTGAAAAGAATGGAAGACCGTATTGGTTTCCCACTTGATCTGGGAAAATCCCCTAGCAATGGCATGTTGAACAATGTGTTGTGATCAAAGATAATAGCATTGCAACAACCCCGAGTTGATTTTACATGTAAATAAAATAAGACCAAGGTCATGGGACATGTATTCCAATCCAAATGTAGGGAAAAAAACTATAGTGGGGATCACTTGCAATTAATTAATGGTTATGTAAATTGGCAAAGACATTAGTAAAAGAAAAGAGGCAATAAATGGAAATTTAATATAAGAAATAAAGGAAAATAGGAGAAAATTTAGATGAAGAGACATAAATATGCATGTGAGGGAAATTAGAGACAAATGAGGAAAAATGAAGAAAAAAGGAAAAATGAAAGGAAGAGACTCGACATTAATCATAAAAATGAATCAAAGAAATAATTCATAGATTTTTTCAGTTTTAGCTTTTCATCACTTTAAAAAATAGAGCTCTAAGAGAAGAGAAAGGAAGAAATTGGACAAGAAAGAAATCTAGCAAAGGAAAGCAAGGACGTACAAGGAAAGGTTGGAACATTAGCTACAACAGGAAGACATTGCAGGTCATATGTTGCATGTGTGATTTCATTGTTGAGATTTGGATGCATGGTACGTGAATTTGGTTATTTGGTTGTTTTCTATCATTGTCATGGGATTTTCCTAGATTAAGAATGGTTTTCATCCTTGCCTTTCCATTTCCTGGGTAGCCATGGTGTTGTGGGTTCCTTGTTTTGGTTTAATATTTGGATGGTTGGTAGAATTTGGGTCCTAGTGAGGTGGTCTCGGGAAATTCCCAAGGGTCAAGGTGTAAATGGGATTTCTCCTGGAACTCTTGACAAATGGGTGGAGATGGGAAAATTCCTTTGGGTATGGTGAAGAAAGTTGGAGGCATCCAAGCTTGTTTTGTGTTAGTGATTTTTGGACTAGTTTAGGTGAAATCATTGTGGTTGAGTGTTGATGTGGTTTGGCCTCTAGAATCCCTGTTTGATTCTGTTTTCATTTATCCCATGAGATCTCAGATCCATGATTGGAATTTGGTATGGGGGTGATTGACTAAAAGGAGATTTGGTTCAGCCCAATCTATGGTAAGGTGGTATGTGTAAATCCTTGACTTGGTTAACATTTTCATATGTTAATATGCAATTTTTTCTTATTGTGATTGATGAGAACATTTACTGGTTATTGCATTGATTTTATGACTCGTTTGTCATGTATTCATTCCATTTATATGCTCGTTATAAGCCTGGTTAAATCATGTGCTCTTTTTATGGATCCTATTCATGATTTGATAAGTTATTGAATGGTTATGTGAATGCACAAACTAACTAGTGTTGTTGCAACTAGTTTGAGAGGGCATGAGCCTTCTTGATGGTTCTCTCATGAACTTAAAAAGTAATTGAACATATATGCATTCTTGAGCTATAGTTACTATGTTTACCATGTGATTGATGAAATGTTTCCCATGTGTTTGGAAATTTTTGAGCAAGATCTAACCTTACTACTTATCATTCAAACTTACTACCATCTTAGACTAAGTTCTAGAGAATTCTGGGTTGTTCTAGGTAGCTGGTCTATAGCTAGCCCTAAAAATTAAAATTTGAGTTGCTAGGCACACCCTCTAAAATAAGGGATTTCGGTTGCAACTGCATGGACGAAGGCATGTGTCTACGCTAGAGCCTTCCAACCACATGCATAGCTTGGCATGCATGTGGTTGAGGTGTAACGTCTAGAAAAAAGTTAGTTTTGGCCCAGGGAAAGATCATCAACATATGTTGTTTGGTATTTGAGTGATGTGGTGCTCTTGGGAGGTTGCAGCATGTTCAGGTTTGTAGACCCCACTTCCATAAGTGGAACTTGGATGTTTGGTCATGTCATAGTAACTTTCATCTCATGTTTACCCTAGAGGGCTTGTAAAGTGAGTAAATGTGGTATGGGGTGGTTATAGGGTGGTATCAAAGCAAGGTTATAGCACTAGACCTCACAGTAAAGGTAGATTGCTATGAATGCATGTTAGTTTTCTATGTGTTTATCATGCATGAATGTTTTTTATTTATTGTTATGGTTATGATATCCATGTATGAGCCCGTGTGCTTTCGATGTTGTCTGATGTTAATCTAATTAGCCTATGAAAATGAAATATCCTCCCCTGAAATAGCCTTTGGCTATGGGCCTACAACAGTGCTCAAAAAAATTCTGTTTAGGGGGTCAAAACTTCTCTAGGAGTTTAGGACCCGAAAAATAGCTTAAAATAGTAAATGCTGAAATAAACAAGGAAACAAATGACACTGACTAGAGGTCTAGGTGGGATAGCTGGGTAGCTAGCAATATCCAACAAGATCATTCCTCCCCCCTTAGGAAGAAATGGTCCCCATTGCATGTAGAGCCTCCTTTAGGTGAGGAATCTTTTGTTGAACCTCGTCCTTGGTGAGCCACTTTCCTTGGTGAAGGAGTTTGCCAACTTTGACAACTTGATATAGTCGGATATTTTGCTGGTGATTGTTCTTGAACTGTGTGTCCATAACCTGATTAGTTGTGGCCTATTCCATGTATTCCGGGTTTAACTCTGTTGGTGTGAGTTGTTCTGCAATGTCTGATGTGTCCAACAATGGTGGGAAGTATGGTCGAAGGCAGTCCACATTAAACATTGGGTATAGGACAAGGAGTGGGAAAACCTTGGTAATGGTGTAAGGACCATATCAGAGTGGTCTGAGCTTCTGATGGGCTCTGGTAAGGCATTCTTTTTGCAAATGCAACCATACTTTGTCACCCACCTAAAACTTGTGTGGCACCCAATGTTGATCATGTCACTACTTGTACTTGGCATTTGACTATCCAGGATGTCGTGAACCTATTGTCAAATGTGTTGGATGCATCCAACGAATATGGTCACTTTATCATCCTCAAATAGTACATGTGTGGATTCTATCTTCATAGTTTCATTAGGCATGACAACATCAATCAGACACAATGGTTGAAATATTATATCCATATGAAATGGACTGCGACTAGTTAAGCTATGGAGAGCGCTATTATAACTATGCTACACATATGGAAGACTTCCATCCCTGGCTTCAGGATGCTTGGAGTTGTACATGAAGAGTATGTGCACTATCATACTATTGATGACCTCCATCTAGCCATCATTCTGGGGATGGAAGGTAATCAATTTGGAGCTTGGTGTCCAATAGTGTCCATAGGCTTAACTAGAATGTGCTTAAGAACTTGCTATCACAATCTGATATAATGGTCTACAGGATCCCAAAATGTACCCATACTTGTTCAAAGAAGAGTTTTGCAATGTACTCTACTGTGATACTATTCTTGTAGGCTACCAATATAGTAATCTTAGAAAATTTGTCCATGACCACAAATACACAGTCATTACCATGTTTGGTAGAAGGGAGGCCAAACATATAGTCCATGGAGATGGATTGCCACAGCTAGATGGGAGTAGGTAGAGGATTGTACATGCCTTTCTTCTTGATGGTTGGCTTGGGGATGACGCAAGCAATGCATGATATGATATATTTCCCAACATCAAGTCAGTGTTTGGGCCAATAAAATTACTTTTGTAGTACAACCACAATTTTCTCCACAACAAAGTGTGTTACGACCAAACTGTAGTGTGTGTCCCAATTCAGCTTGGCACGCTTGCTTGAAGGAACACAAAGGTGGCCCATGTAGCATAATAATGCACCCTTGAGGTGGAAATTAGGAACTTTCTTGCTAGATACTAGCATCTCATATGTTGAGGCAAACTATAGATCATTTTTGTAGAGTTGCGACCATCCAGAGGTCTCGTGACCACAAGAGTTGAGAACCGTAGTCAGTGTTATAACTAGGGGCTAGTTGAGGTAGTCTGCAACATGATTGGTGGTACCTTTTTTGTATTTAATGTTCAAGTGGAATTGTTGCAGATATGTAAACCAATTCTGATGATGATTGTTTTGAAACTTCCCTTGTGTCTATATAAACTGAAGAGGTCGGTGACCAGTGTGGATGACCTTCTCCTTCCCTAGAATGTAGTGCTTCCATTGCTGGCAAGCTTGCATGATGGAATAAATCCCTTTATCATGGGTGGAGTACTTCTGAATTGTATAAGAAAGTATCTCACTATGATACGCCACTAGATGATAGTGGTGGGTGAGAACTGCACCAATAGAATAGTCTGAGGCATCTATCTTGATTTCAAATGGCTCTTGCAAGTCTGGCAATGTGAGTACTAGTGCAGAGCAGAGGCAGTGATTCAACTCAATGAATGTCTTCTGTTGGGACTTGGACTAGGAAATATTTTCTTTCGCCCCGCCCGTAACAATCTGACCCAAAGGACAAGTGATATGGGAGAATCCCTACATGAAACTCCGATAGAAATTTGCAAGGCCCAAAAGGCTGCGAAGCTCTGTTAGAGTGGTCGGGGCTGGCTAGTCTTGAATGGCTTGGACCTTGGGTGGGTCCACATGCACACCATGCTCATCTATGATGTAACCCAAGTATTGAACCTGGCTCATGGCAAAAATGCATTTCTCTAATTTGGCACATAGTTTTTGTTGCCGAAGGGTTTGAAGGACCTATCGAATGTGTTGCAAGTGTTCTTCCCAACTCTTGTTGAAGATGAAGATGTTCTCTAGATAAACCACCATGAATGAGTTAGTGAAGGGCACGATATGTCATCCATGAGCCTCATAAAAATAGCAGGGGCATTTGTCAACCCGAAGGGCATAACCAACC
This sequence comes from Pinus tabuliformis, assembly GCA_031772625.1. Classification (NCBI taxonomy): domain Eukaryota; kingdom Viridiplantae; phylum Streptophyta; class Pinopsida; order Pinales; family Pinaceae; genus Pinus; species Pinus tabuliformis. The sequence continues at coordinate 984,518,905 of CM062810.1, forward strand.
ATTCAAAAATGAATTCCTTAGATTTAAAGGTAGTTTTCCATACATTTGTGGGCTCTATTAGAACTTGGTGATAACCAAATTTCAGATTGATGTTATTGAAATACATTTCCCCCTTGATTTGGTCCATCAGGTCGTCAATACGTGGGATTGGATACCCATTCCTAATAGTGATTTTGTTTAGTTCCCTATAATCAATGAGATCCTTGAGGTCCCCTCCTTCTTCTGTACAAGTAAAATCGGGCTCCCACAAGGAAAGGAACTTGGTCGAATGTGCCCTTTCTACAGAAAATCCTAAATTTTCCACTTGACCTCTTCAATTTTTAGAATGGAGTGGCAATATATCGACCCGTTGGGTAGAGGTACATCGAGATTCAGATCATTTGAATGCTTGACTTGAAAATGCAAGGGTACCCCTGTGGGTGAGAAGAAGATGTGCATGCATTCTTACACAACTATATCCACATGATTCTGCTTCTTGGAGGAACCCTTCTCGGGGGCCATGGATGTGGCTATGAACATCCCCTTACTTTTAGAGCGAATCAGAAAGAAAACAAATTTCCCAGTTTGAGAGATGACAATACTACATTTGTTAGTAGAGATCAAAGAAATGGTAGTAGGTGGGGCTACCTCTGATGTGCTCTATAACTTAGTACCCAAATAAATAATAAGATAGTGAGGTCTAGACTCATAAAAAACATGGCACTTCTATAAGTATGATTCTTCTAATAATACATCACAAAATTCAAGAGGAACAACATCACACAATACCTCATCCGTGAAGGGCTTCATGCTGTAGGGAAGGCGACATTGTTGGCTGATACAGAGATATCATCCTTGGTGAAGCTACCTGATGGTATATGACTGTAGATGTGCTATATTCGGTAATCCTATCCACTTCACAACCTTTGCTGAAATGAGGTTCTTTTGGCTCTCCTTGTCGACAATGAAATGTTGCAGAAAACTCTTCACCCAAATCTATGATGGAATAGGTTCTCCCCCTCTTTTGTGTTGGGTGTGGTGCCTAATTATTTTTATATTCAAAGGTATCTCCACATTTGACCCAGGTAAAATATTCGCTGCAGGGGGGGTCCAGGAGGGGCGGCTGCGACCTTTGGGGAGCCCCCCCTTGGCGGGGGGTTTCGGGGGTAGCACCCCAGAAGCTAAGAATAGATGTAAAACTTCCTTGTAAAAGTACAGTAATTTCTAGTCAATCTGGGTTGTTCATTAGGCAGAGATCTGACGGTTGAAGTTATGTTTAATTTAGGGTTTTTTGCCCTAGAAGGCAACCCATCACTATATATGAGGGAATTGTATTGTGTCTATGTAGATCTGTATTTTGAGTGAGAAAGAGAGAGGAGATTGAGAGTAAAGAGGGTGTTACAGTGGATCTGTTGTAGGTTGTATCTCTTCAGTTTGTTGGATAATATAAAAGGAGGGACTGGTTGTTTCTGCGTGGACGTAGCCCAAACTGGGTGAACCACGTATACCAGTGTCTCTCTTGTTTTATACATTTTCTATGTTTATATTTCTGCAATGTTTTATGTGTTCCATTGCTCTGTAATATATAATTTTCTAACATTTTGGATCTTTAGGTTCAATATTCTGGATCTTTTTCGTGGCCATATTGACGATGGGCTCCTCGTCAATGATCTACTTCCCTTTTTCATTCCCCTTGTCGGGTTCTGACTCGGAGTCAGAACATGCATCGGACTCACAAGCCTTCATCTCATCCACCAGTGACTGCTTAGCCCGACACTCACTTGCATCGTGAGTGGAGCTCTTATGAAACTCACACCATTTTCCTGTGTCCTTCTTTGTCTTCGTGTTGTTGTTCTTTTCTTGCAGCTTCGATAGGTTATCCTCAGTCTCCCCACCTTGGATTTTCCCTTTTCTCTGCAATTTGGGGGTGCCTTTCCCATGCTTCAGATTTGCAAATCCAAAGTCTCAATTTTTATGTTTAAGCTTCTACTCGATCTTGATAGCATATCGATATGATGTGCCAAGCGAGGAGATGTCCAGAACTCCATCTCATCTTGTATATACCTGTGTAGGCAGTTACGGTACTCGAGTACCAAATATTTCTCAAATTCCTTGATACCCAACTTCATGTGAAGGGTATGAAAAACATTGGTAAACCCTGCAACATCTTGGTCCCTTCGCTATTACAGTGTGGTCCACTTTATGTATTTATCATCATAGCTCCTGACATGGTAGTACTGCTCCTTGATGGCGTCCCAAAATTAATCCCAAGTGGGTGTGTCCAAAAATAGTGAGGGTGTACTTTTATCCTTCTACTCACAGTACATTTCCCACTAGCCTTTGACATGGGGGGCGACTTTGAGAAGAGAAAATGTAATATTTTCCCAGCTGGAAAAATCATGAACAAAAAAATATTCTTCTAACAAATTTAATGATTTATCTACCGCGTCCGTATCTATCTGACCCTTAAATATGGGAATATCAAAGTTAACTTGTACCTTAAAGGGTGTGGCACTTCCAGAGTAGCTTCTAGAAGTAGATGCGTTAGCCTTGGGTAGCCATTGAAGGACCTGGGAAAATTTTTCCATCATCATGTTCCTCTATTGCTCGAGGTCTTCTTCGAGCAAGATTTTTAAAAGATATCCTACCCCTTTATCTTTTTTTTCTCCCCCCATGGGATACCATTGGGGTTTGTGAGGCAAGTCTTGCAAAGGTTCGACCAGTTCAAGCCCTAACTCCTTATATCCCAACCTCTTTGGGGACATGCAAAGAAAAATAGAGAAAGATAAAATCACTTTGATACCACTGATTTGAGTTAAACAAGAACGAAAAAAATTACAGATATAACCATAAATACAAAGATGCAACATGAATACCACTTCATTTCATTAATATCAAATACTGAAATATGCTTACAAGAAGAATGGAAATAAGACTAGCTCGGGCGATGGTATCTTATCTTTCCGAAGAGATGTGGCGGATACATGACTATGAACCGTGTTAGAACGAGGTGCAAGAGCTTATTTATTATTGAAAAACATGAGAAATCCCTAAACAACCAAAACTCTAACCCAGGAGATATAATGCCAAGAGTTTGTGGGCCTCGTTTGGGTTAGTTAGGCAGCAACTTCGAGTGGTCATAACTTGGTCATATTATCTCCGTTTGGTGTGTACGATACCTTGTTGGAAAGGTATCTCAGAGTACTAGAAGATTTACTGTGGGTCCTTTCCTACAACCATGGGCCTACAACAGCCCTTAAAAAATTCCACTTAGGGGGTCAAAACTTCTCCGAAAGTTGAAGACCCGAAAAAAGGCTAAAAATAGTAAAATCTGAAATAAATAGGGAAACAAAGGAAAATCACTGCAGGTCTAGGTGGGATAGGTGGGTGACCATTGATATCCACCTAGATACAGAACTAATGGATTTTATTCGAGCTCTGATTCCATGAGACATCATTTTCATCACCGTCAATATCCTTACAACAAGAGTGAGAGGGGATATTTGCTATAAGAGTTCAAGAAAGCCAAGCCTACTACCTTTGAGTGAGAAATTAAGAAAACAGAATATGTAAAATCATGGATGATTCAGATGAAGAAGTTCTTCAAGTTTCATGAATATTCAAAGAACATGAAATCTAAGAAAGCCACCTCCAGTCTCAAGGGAAAAACAAATATTTGGTGGGAAGATGTTAAGCATGTTAGAGGCATCAGGGAAGAGGAGATGTTTTGGGATGAGTTTCAAAGACACTTTAGGAGAAAATATCTATCTGAGATATATTATGATGGAAAGGCCAAGGACTTATATGAGCTCAAGATGGGTGGTGAGCTTCAGTATTGTAGCAATAATGCTACAAATCCTGGGGCTTCCTGTCTCTTAATTTTATCAACCCGGTAGTTCGTACAAACTTGGAAGCGGCGGTGCTATATGCACAAGTACTAGCTCTTGTCGCAGTTGTCACTTGGTCAGCTGGCACAAGTCCGCTAGGGCTCAAGCCAACTTCTATAGGCTCTCAGAAGAAGCTTGCTAAATGATGGACGAAAGCTAGCTCAGAGAAAACTAATCTACTTGGCGAAAATGAACTGAAAGCAAATCAAAGCATGTAAACCTAGGAAACCCTAATTTGACTAGTCTAACCTCTACAATGCAAAGAATGTGAATAAAACTTCTACCAATGCTGTCATTACTTCTAATAAGTGAAAATGCATGAATCTAATCTACTTGCATCTTAAAAGACATGTTTTTTTATTTTTTCTTTAAGTGGATGGAGTGATTGTGATTTTGTGCTTATTAGGGTTTGGTTGTGCAGATGGGATGGAGAAGGAAGGAAAGCATGGGAAAGGTTGGGGAGGTTAGGAGAGGTCCCTAGGGATCCTTAGCATCCATCCACAGAGGTTCCTCACATTCAGAGGCTCAGCAACCGAGTGAGTGGCCTCCTACAGGATGTCTGCAGGGGTTTCTACAGGAAAGTCCTGTAAGTCTTCTACAGGATGTTCTGTAATTCTTCTACAGGATATTTACGAATTGCATTTTTGATGATGGATGGTTGATGGAAGATGCATGGATGGTTATGGAGGTAGGATGGGGGTCTGAAGTGACCTAGGAACTGATGGATGGAGTGATGAGATGATATGTGGAAGGCTGATTTGGCTTTAAGGTAGTTGAGACAACAATGGAGAAGAAGGTAAGGTTACTTGGCAAAAGAGAAGATGGGAGATGAGGGAACAGACTTGGTGATGGAGGAGCTGACCTGAACGAGGCTCAGATGAACGAGGAGGTGATGAAGGTGATAGAGATGCCCTGCACAATGCTTATTCAAACAAATCAATGAATTCTTGCAAACAAACCAAGTCCTAGCTAACTCAATCCAACTATCAATGAAATGAATAAACAACAGCTTTGTTTGCAAAGAGAAACATATATATCATGTGAGCAAGAACATGCCAAAAGGTCTAAATGCATAACAAACTCCTACCAATCTATTATAAACATGAAAAGCTGCTTGAACCATCAAAAGAAACCTAAGTAACAAAGCACGAATTAAGTCTAAAGAGCAGATTTTATTTCAAGAACGCAGCAAACACATAAGGATAAACAAGGGAGGTACTGGGCGCTTGAGATGGGCCCAACCCCAAGAGCTACAGCCTCCCATGAAAGATTTAGAGCTGGTGCAAAGCTGGATCCATCTTTATTAATCAAGAAATGAAAAGTTACATCAAAACTGTCCATAAGGAGAGCTTGAGAATGAGCTGAAAGCAAAGCTAATCCATGGCCTAAAAATCGAACTACAAGCTAGCTAACTAATGGCTAAAACAAAATGACTAACTAGCTACAAAAATGACTACCAACTAGCTAACCAAAATGAGGCCCCAAGCCTTCTTATTTATACAATTTGAGGACCCAACAGTCCTCCTAAAAGTTAGGGACTTGGCTGCCCAAGACTTGTAGTTAACAGCAGTCCTACTTGACTTGCTTGGCTGCCCTTGTGCTCATTGATTTGGTGGCCTTTGAACTCCGAGCTGATGGTGGAGAATTCGAGGTAAGGGCCCATAAATGAGGGGGACACCTTCCTACAAATCCTCTAGCTTGTTCTCCCACGAATTTGGCTGCCAAGTGCTCATTAAGACCTTCAATTTTGTCTCCAAGTTGACCAACAAGGCTACACAAAGCACCCATTAGACTTGTTGGCATAATGACTAACCAAATTCACTCTATTAACATAAAAATAATAAAAAACATGCAATAAACAAATGAGAATGGTGGATTAAGTCAAATTAGGAAGTTGAATGAGCCCAAATAATTGTACATTGTTGGGGCTCATCATCACCCCCCTACTGAAAGTGTTGCTCATCCTCTGAGCAACCAAATCTCTCCCCTTGTCTTTGATGGCCTTGGTGACTTCCTTGGCTAGCATTTCGGCCGATTTCTCCTTTGGCTTCCCGCTTTTCAGACTTTCCTGTAGAAACTGTTTGCTGGCTTCCTGTAGAAACAGTCTCTGTCCTCTTGTAGAAACAGTCTGCTAGCTTTTCTTAGTGAATCCTCAGCCTTGTTATGAGTGCACAAGTTTATGCAATCGTATGGAAGAAATGGTGCCCTCTTCTCTGTCAAAGACAATTTACCAGCATTTTGTGTGAAAGCAAATATACCATCAAACTATCACCTCTCAGCTCCAAAGTAAGACCTTCACAGAAATCACCAAAGATGAACACCTTGCCAACAATTCCTCAAATGCTAAGTTGGACCAGTTAGCAGAATGAAGCTATCACCAAATCACCCCACTTTCAAAGGCTTTGGTAAGCAGGTTATTGTGCTTAAGCATATTAGTAAATTGAATAAGTAGCAATATACGAACACACCCAAGTCCCAAGTTGAAAACACCTTCCTCTTTTCTAAATTTCACAAACATCAGTGAAATAAGGAGACACAAGACAATCAATTAGAACCAAGCCAAAATAGTGTTTTCAGGACTTCCTGTAGAACTGTCTCAGCATCCTGTAGAGAGGCCTTTGTGTCCAACATTTTCATTCTTTCTCTCTAAGTGGATGTCTTCGGCCTTCCCTGTTCATAGCTGATGGATATTTTTGAAGGAGGCTCCTCCTTTTGTTCCGATTTCGTGTCCTTAATGACAATTTGCTCCTTTGACAGTGGTTTGGGTTTGCCCACTTTTATTTGTGTGCTCCTTTTTTTTTGCTTCAAAGTACATGAAGGTTTGCCTCTTTCCCTTCCTTTTTGGTCTTGGAGGTGTGCTAATGGTGGCAAGTATGGCTGCTGCCTCCTTTGATAGGATGTCCACCTTCGTCTCTTTGGGTTTTACCTTTTTGGGGCTTCCTGTAGAAGCCTGTTTCTGCAATTTCGGGCTTCCTGTAGAAGCCTGTTTCTGCAATTTTGGGCTTCCTGTAGGGAAAAAAACAGCACCACTATATCCTGCTCGGCTGTGGGTGATTTTCCTTTCAGCTTGGCTGTGGCTATCCTTCATCTTCTCCCCCTTTCTTCTCTTCTTCCTCACGGTTAGAAGGACTGATATCATAGGTGAGGGCTGTTATGTCACTTTCTGCTATCATGTCCTTGAAGGCTTCCCAATTTTCTTTCTAACTGTATGGTGTTCCTGTAACCAGCTTACAGAGGAGCACTTCCATGAGACTGTTTGACCCTTTTTTCTTTTTCCCTTTTTTTTGTTGTTTCTGAATCAAAGTCAGAGTCTAACCCAACGTGTATATTTCAATATGTATGGTGCAAGCCCTGCAAACAAATCAACAGTCATGTAGAAAACACAAATATGAGCATTTTCTTTGATTGGTGTTGTCCTTGTACGATTGGGCAGATTTGAAGAGACACTGTTTTGAGAGAAGGGTTAAGAAGGGAGCATTCTTAACCCTTGTTTCTGATGCCTGCTGACTGGGTAGAGGGAGCGCACTACTTCAGATCTACTTTACCCATTTGCTGTGATGCCTCCTATTTCAAGCATTAAAACATATTCTATTAGCAAGTGTTTTTCAAGAAAATTCATGCATGGTCACCCTCCAATTCACAACAGCTCAATTCACCACTCTTTTGGAGTATATGGAAGAGTGTTTTCGATCCTACCACTTTCGGGATTCCCAACTTGTCGAAGAAAAATCCGAGCTTTTCTGCTCTAGAAGGCTCTGCTGTTCTTTCCTGTAGAACGTCTTCCTGTAGAAACACCTGTAGAGTGCCCCCACGCCTCTGAGCGAGCTTGATACGTGGGATAATTTTGAAAACAGGTAGAAACCAGTGGAGGATGACTAGTTCATCACTTTTGGAATCGGAGGATGCATACTTCAGTCAAGTGCAAATGGACAGCAGGTGGTGTGAGGTTCAGCCGAGCATTTTACACTGCTGCGTGATTCTTGGTGAGGGAGTGATGTGGCCAGGTGTACGTGGCCACATGCAGACTGCAGTTCTATTTATTAACTGTATGTCTCCTTCTATTTGTTAATCAATTGAAGCCCTATGCACTGAAGTTCAACAAATCTTCCATTAACTGTGTTTTTCAAATTTCTCATGAATGACCACACACGTATGCTGCGTGATTTTTCCTTGAGCGCTAGAGAACTGGGTGTCTTGCTACCTTTCTAACTGAATCTCACCATCTCATCCATTCATGCAATGCTTTAGATTAGATTTATGCAAACAGAGGAACAAGTTTAGTCACGTACCTGCAAGTCGTGCGTGGTTGCTTTGCTGCATACCTGTGTTGATCTTCATTTGCTGCATGCATGTGTTGATGTAGTTGCATGGTGGCTTGATTGATGATTCATGGTTTTTTTTCTTGTGCAGGCGTCCTTTGGCCGGATCCAAGCTCCAGACAATTGTTTCCACGTTCAAATCTGCACGTCCAAGCTGCTGTTGCTGCATCTTCACCAAACCAGAACTTGTTTTCGACATTTCTCCCAAACGCCAAAGCGGATCGAGCTGAAACTTGCTGAGCATGTTTCTATCACCATTATGCATCTCCCATAGCAAATTCGTGATCAATGGATGCACGGATTTCGAGAAAAATGGAAAATGACTGAATATTTCAGAGGTCGATTTCTCGGAAACCGTGCATCGGAATCGGCTGAAACTGCTTGGGTAGGCTACTATCACCCATGTGCATCTCCCCATGAAACAGGTTTTGAAACGGATGCACGGTTATGGAGAAAATGCAAAAATGGCTGATGGTGATGGAGGCTGATTTCTTGGAAACCGTGCACCGGAATTGCATGAAACTGCTCAGGCATGTTGTCATCGACCTTGTACAATCCCCCATAAAACGGTTTGTCAAAAGGATGCATGGTTTTCAAGTTATGGCAAAAACAAATTTGGTTCTATGGATTTTTGCCTCAAGGCTTTTTGCATGTGCTTGCATGGGATGACAAAATGAATTTTGATTGTGATGCAGGTGTGGAGATGATGGAGGATGAGTTGGAAGACTGCATGAGGACCTCTGAACCCTTGAGGAAGCTATCATGCTCGCCAAACCACATTTTGAAATGCATGCCTAGTTTCCCACAATTTCTACAGGAAGATCCTGTAGAAGCACAATGAGAAGCACAAGGAGGTGGAAAAAATGATGGATGAAGGCAAGGGATGGACACACAAGTGCTTGCAGGCCTAACCAATAGACTCCCACCATCAGATTCACTTTTGAAATTGGATTTGGCTCGTCCAAAGGTTCTACAGGATGTTTCTTGTAGAAATTCAGAGCTTTCCTGTAGAAGACACAGTTTTGAGGAAAGAAGCTTAATGACATGAAAAAATGATGGAAAAGGGGTGAGGAATGGAAACATGGATGAGTGTAGGCCTCATGGACATATTCCAAGCCTTCAGGTCCTCTTTGGAGATCAATTTGGCTTTTTTGTAAGCTTCCTGTAGAAGATACGAAACTTCCTGTAGAAGGCACAAAAACTCCTTTGTCTTTGATTTGAGTGCTCCCCCTATCATGAAACGTCCTCCTTTAACCTGCAATGTCATTGCTGCAACATGAACTTATTCAATGGAGATTAGCTTCATTTTTCTTTCTCTTTTTTCTCTTTTTTTTTTTGAAAAACAACTAGGGCGCCTCATGGAGGTTTTCACCCTAATTGCCTGCCTTGGGCGCCTCCAAGGGAGGTTTTCACCCAAAGATCTTATTCTCTTTTCTCTTTTTTTCAACCCATTGACCGCCTCATGGAGGTTTTCAATCAATGAGCCAATCTAAGGCGCCTCCGAGGAGGTTTTCACCTTAGATTTCTATTTTCCTCTTTTTTCATTTTTTTCCTTTTTCTTTTTTTTCTCTTTTTTTTTTTCTTTTTTTTTTTTTCCTACCCTACCCTACTTGAAAAACAAACTCATTCTCAAGTATAAGAATACTTCCAATGGAGCCATGTGCACATCGATATTAGAGAAAAAATGATGTGGAGGCTCGAAATGCATGCTTGGATAGGTATCCAGATCTCAGAGACCACATGATCTGACTTTGAAGGGATCAAACAAAACTGAGGAGGAAAGTACCGCTGCAACTTAGTGACCTTCTGAAACCATATCTCAATATAGCTTTGATATCCTTGGTTCTTTTGCTGATCTGGATCATTCTTCATGTCACCTTCTATCATGACTTTCTCATCTTCCTCCTTTTGCTGATCTTTCTCTTGAATACATGGAAGATCTGATGGTAACCATGAAGGAACTCTCTCGATCTCTGATTCTGATGTCTTCTCTTTATCAAGTGCAGCCCATGGTTCTTTGATCTCATCACTTGAATCTTCTTTTGCTGGATGTGATCCTTCAATGCTTTCAAGATGATCTCTTTTTTGCATTACTTTCCCTGAGCTTTGGTGAACATCATTGAGCTCACGAGGAATCATTTGCACATGTTGTGCCTCAGATTTGCAATTAGGTTGAGCTGCTCCATTGCATGGTTTTGGAAATGGAGGTACGGGTAGATGAGTGGAGGTGTGAGTTTGAGATGGAGATGGATGGCATTGTGGTTGGGTAGGCATTTGGGGTTGCCTTGGTGGAGGAGGAGGCGATGGTTGTGGATGAGCAGGTGGTGGAGGAAAATGAGCGGGATGAGAGTTGTACTGGGGCCTCCACTCCTGATAAGGTGCATTCCACTGAGGCTGTGGCTGAGCATAAGAGTGAAATGAATGAGCAACTGGTTGGGCATAATATGGATCTGTGAAGGAACAAGGAGGATATGACCAAGGAGGCAGTGTAGACCAGAAAGGATGAGCAGGGGGATCCCAAGAAGGCATGAAAGTGGCTTGATAAGGGTCATAATAGGTCTCGGGTATCCCTTGTAGTTCCTGCTGGTAGGGTACGGGCCCATGTGGCCTCCTTTGGTTCATATAACAGAGTGATTCAGTGGCTCCCTTGGCTCTTTGATATGTAGCTTTGATTCTGGGCAAGGAAGGGCACTGATCTGTAGGATGGTATTCTTCACAGATGAAACACACTTCTAAAGAGTGCCTTGGACATTCGTTCCTAGGATGCTTTTTAAGGCACCTAGGACAAAAAATGACCAAAGCCCTCTTGGCTTCCTCTTTCTTCTTTTGGATCCGCAAGGTATCCAGTTGCATGGCAAGAAACTGCCTCATATCACTCTTGAAATCTTTGATCTGATTTTCAAATTCATCTTTGGAAAAGATGTTGCTCCCAACATCTCTACTTGTAGCCATTTGCTTCAGAGGAATGTTTTCTTCTTCTTCTCCCCTATAGGTTCTTTAGATATGTCTTGATGTCCACCCAGGGGCTCTTTCATCACAACCATCGAAGAAGAACGTTGGCTGTGTGAAGTAGTGGGGGTGTTGTGCAATCATTTTTCTAACTTATCTCTACTCCTACAAGGCATGAAATAGATTGAACTGCAACTAACTATCTTGCGAAATTGAAATGAAAGCAGGAAAGGACTAATCTATTTTGCTCAAATGAAATTGCAAGAATGAAATGCTAGGCTACGCTTGCGAAATTGAAACACTAATCTACGCTTGCAGAATTGAAATGCGGAATTGAAAGGCTATTCTAGGAAAGCAGGAAATGCTAATCTATGAAAGCGGGAAATACTAATCTAGGAAAGCAAGAAAGGCTAATCTACTTTTGCATAAATGAAATTGCATAATGGAAATGAAATAAACTACTTAGAAGAAGGTTGTAGTAGAAAATAGAAGAATAGCAACAATCACCAATACTCTGCCGCTTCCCCGGCAACGGCGCCAAAAAGATGGTGAGCTTCAGTATTGTAGCAATAATGCTACAACTCCTGGGGCTTCCTGTCTCTTAATTTTATCAACCCGGTAGTTCGTACAAACTTGGAAGCGGCGGTGCTATATGCACAAGTACTAGCTCTTGTCGCAGTTGTCACTTGGTCAGCTGGCACAAGTCCGCTAGGGCTCAAGCCAACTTCTATAGGCTCTCAGAAGAAGCTTGCTAAATGATGGACGAAAGCTAGCTCAGAGAAAACTAATCTACTTGGCGAAAATGAACTGAAAGCAAATCAAAGCATGTAAACCTAGGAAACCCTAATTTGACTAGTCTAACCTCTACAATGCAAAGAATGTGAATAAAACTTCTACCAATGCTGTCATTACTTCTAATAAGTGAAAATGCATGAATCTAATCTACTTGCATCTTAAAAGACATGTTTTTGTATTTTTTCTTTAAGTGGATGGAGTGATTGTGATTTTGTGCTTATTAGGGTTTGGTTGTGCAGATGGGATGGAGAAGGAAGGAAAGCATGGGAAAGGTTGGGGAGGTTAGGAGAGGTCCCTAGGGATCCTTAGCATCCATCCACAGAGGTTCCTCACGTTCAGAGGCTCAGCAACCGAGTGAGTGGCCTCCTACAGGATGTCTGCAGGGGTTTCTACAGGAAAGTCCTGTAAGTCTTCTACAGGATGTTCTGTAATTCTTCTACAGGATATTTACGAATTGCATTTTTGAGGATGGATGGTTGATGGAAGATGCATGGATGGTTATGGAGGTAGGATGGGGGTCTGAAGTGACCTAGGAACTGATGGATGGAGTGATGAGATGATATGTGGAAGGCTGATTTGGCTTTAAGGTAGTTGAGACAACAATGGAGAAGAAGGTAAGGTTACTTGGCAAAAGAGAAGATGGGAGATGAGGGAACAGACTTGGTGATGGAGGAGCTGACCTGAACGAGGCTCAGATGAACGAGGAGGTGATGAAGGTGATAGAGATGCCCTGCACAATGCTTATTCAAACAAATCAATGAATTCTTGCAAACAAACCAAGTCCTAGCTAACTCAATCCAACTATCAATGAAATGAATAAACAACAGCTTTGTTTGCAAAGAGAAACATATATATCACGTGAGCAAGAACATGCCAAAAGGTCTAAATGCATAACAAACTCCTACCAATCTATTATAAACATGAAAAGCTGCTTGAACCATCAAAAGAAACCTAAGTAACAAAGCACGAATTAAGTCTAAAGAGCAAATTTTATTTCAAGAACGCAGCAAACACATAAGGATAAACAAGGGAGGTACTGGGCGCTTGAGATGGGCCCAACCCCAAGAGCTACAACCTCCCATGAAAGATTTAGAGCTGGTGCAAAGCTGGATCCATCTTTATTAATCAAGAAATGAAAAGTTACATCAAAACTGTCCATAAGGAGAGCTTGAGAATGAGCTGAAAGCAAAGCTAATCCATGGCCTAAAAATCGAACTACAAGCTAGCTAACTAATGGCTAAAACAAAATGACTAACTAGCTACAAAAATGACTACCAACTAGCTAACCAAAATGAGGCCCCAAGCCTTCTTATTTATACAATTTGAGGACCCAACAGTCCTCCTAAAAGTTAGGGACTTGGCTGCCCAAGACTTGTAGTTAACAGCAGTCCTACTTGACTTGCTTGGTTGCCCTTGTGCTCATTGATTTGGTGGCCTTTGAACTCCGAGCTGATGGTGGAGAATTCGAGGTAAGGGCCCATAAATGAGGGGGACACCTTCCTACAAATCCTCTAGCTTGTTCTCCCACGAATTTGGCTGCCAAGTGCTCATTAAGACCTTCAATTTTGTCTCCAAGTTGACCAACAAGGCTACACAAAGCACCCATTAGACTTGTTGGCATAATGACTAACCAAATTCACTCTATTAACATAAAAATAATAAAAAACATGCAATAAACAAATGAGAATGGTGGATTAAGTCAAATTAGGAAGTTGAATGAGCCCAAATAATTGTACATTGTTGGGGCTCATCAATGGGTTCCATGACAGATGAATAATACACAACCAAATTTCTAGAGCTATTGAGATATGTTCCTTATATCAAGGATGAGAAAGACAAGATTCAAAGGTTCATTAGTCGACTTCTAATAACATTCAAATATCATATTGAGTTGGATGAGCCTCGGTCATCAGAGGAAGCCATTAGAAAGCTGAAGCATTGTTATGAGCAGTCAAAGCATAAGCCTGAGTTCAAGCAAGACTGGAAAGTTAATGAGAAGACTAAAGGAAAATGGCCTAATAAGCGAGAAATATCTCAAGATGTAGGTAATAAGGAGAATGTGACAGCTCATAAGAAGTTCACTGCAGTTGAGAGAGGACATGCATGTCAGCCTAAGAAATAGTAGAATAAAGGTGACCACAAAAAATCTTTGAGGTGTTTGACCTATGTTGGAGAACATCATAGGAGGTATTCTCCATCACTTGAGGGTAGCAGGCCTAAGATATACAGTTCTCATGAGGTGCAGATATTTGGATATGTAGGCCAAAGTATTCCCTAGATTAATGTGACAGTGGATAATATGAAAGTAGATAATCAGGAATCCATTATCGAGATGGAAGGTAAGATTTTTTTATCAAGTTTTTTCCATTTTGATTGATCCTGGATATAATTATAACTATATTAGTCATGACCTGGTGGATGAATTTCGGTTGAATAAGCAAGTGCATGCAAAATATTGGTTGGTGCAGTTAGCTATCGGAACAATCAGAAGAGTTCATCACTGGGTGCGGTCTTGTGCATTTGAGCTTAATGTTATGCCTGAATCAAAAAATCTAAATGTGCTTCCTTTGGGACCATGTAGCATGACTTTGGGCATGGATTGGCTATTCATTCATAGGACCAAGGCGTACTGCTATGACAAGGCCGTTCAATGTCTAGATGATGATGGAGAAAAGAGAATCTTACAGGGAAAGAAGAATCCTACGTCAGTGAGAATGGTTATAGCTATGTAAGAATTTTCATTGCTACAACATGTAATGCCCTACTCGATCCTATCATGCTAATTTTGATTAGTGTTTAATTAACCTGAAAATATTGATTTATAATTATTGAAAAATATTGGTATATATCTACACTTATGATACTATAATTTTATTTTACTGATATGACTTTTAATATTGTTACTATTCAATTCCCAAGGTGCCATCTCAAAATTAATTTTGGATAGGATATGGTATCCTCCAATTTATTTCCAGCTTAAATATCCATATCCCAAGGTGTCTTCTCAAATATATTTTTGAGAAGATATGGTCTTTTCCGATTTGTTTCCAAAATAAATATCCATATCTCAAGGTGTCTTCTCAAATCTATTTTAAAATATATAGTCTTATCCAATTTATTTCCAAATTAAATATCCATATCGCAAGGAGTCTTCTCAAATCTACTTTTGAGAAGATATGGTCTTCTCTAATTTATTTTCAAGTTAAATATCCATATTCCAGGGTGTCTTCTCAAATCTACTTTTGAGAAGATATGGTCTTCTCCAATTTATTTCCAAATTAAATATCCATATCCCAAGGTGTCTTCTCAAATATATTTTTGAGAATATATGGTCTTTTCCAATTTAATATTAAATTAAATATCTATATTTTATTCCCAAAGTGTCTTCTCAAATCTACTTTGAATAGGATATGGTAAGAAAAGTCAATGATACTCAAATGAAAAGATGAGGGCATAATCATGATAGGTGGTCGAAGTGGATGGGAGGAAGAGACATAAAAGGGAAGGAGGATGATAGAAGAGGAGGAGAGATCCTTGTTTTTGGTTTTGGTTTTGGAGGATTTTGTTTTCAGGGAGGAATGTGGAGAAAGGGAAGGAGAGAATGGATAAATAAAATAGATAATTGAAACTTGGATCTATTGGAGAGTGTTGGTCTAACTTGGACACACTACAACTGGTTGGACTTGGGGTCGGGGGGCTAGGGAACCTGTAGAGGTTCCCTGGGCTAGGAAACCATTCCTAGTTGGCTGGGAGGTAAACTCAACCACGTAGCCAAGAAGAGCATCCCCACATATTCAGGAGCATCCTAACCAACCTACAAGAACGTGTATTTTTCCATATCTTGATTACTTATGTAAATCGCTGTAATGAAATTTCATACTTGTTAAATATGTTGAAAATAAATTTTATTTATATATTATCATCAAATAAATGTTGAGCTACAAATAATCTATTTCCATTATTATCGTATCTAAATTAGACGATAAATTTGGTTTAGTTAAATGATCTAGGTTGGGTCCTCACATATGGTATCAGAACCAAGTTTCAAAATATGAGTCCTAAATCCCACTAACCCAACAAATCCCTAGATAAAAATATGAATCCTAAGAAAACTAAGAACAAGTCCTTAAAAAAAACACAAATTATTAGTTATTGCAAGAAAAATGGATTCCTCATGATATTTAAAAAGTATCATATTCCAATAGATTTTTTAGTTAATTCCTTCTATAATATTATTTTTGTCTTCCTCTTATTTGTTAGAGATACATTCGTGAGTATAACTTTGTTTATCTTAACATACTATCTTATTCCTTCTTCTCAAGTTAGTAATTCATAATGAGATAATAAGATAAGAGTATATTCTTTATTATTTCTTTTTCTCTTTTTACCCTATTGAATTTTTTAATCCTTTCATAATATGTGATTCTTGTACTAGTTAAATAATCGTGTTGACTATTTAAACAATCATGTTGATCCATAAATATAGGAGTAAGTGGTATTGTCTTTCGAAAACACCTTGTCAAAGTGTTTATTTTTCTCTTTTTGCCTTAGTGAATTTTTTAAACCTTTCATAATATGTGATTTTTGTACTAGTTAAATAATCATGTTGATCCAGAAAATCATGTTGACTATAATCATGTTGATCCAGAAATATAGGAGTAGGTGGTATTGTCTTTCGAAAACACCTCGTCAAAGTGCTTGTGGAAGTATTTGGGGTTAGACTTTTCTCAAGGACCATAAATAATAACTTAAAGGCTTCGTTTCAGCTTGCCCAACCAGATAGAAGGCCTAAGATTGATTGCATTATAGGGGGATCTATAGCCTAACCTGCCCAACGAGATAGAAGGCCTACAATTGATTGCATTATAGGGGAATCTATAGCCTAACCTCCCTGCATCATTCCGTGCCATGGCTATAAAAAAACAAGAGAGAAAAGAAAACAAAAATGGATTGTGAGAACCACCAAATAGGCTGCTACAAGAAAACAAGCCATCTGGGTTAATGATTTCAACAAAGTTAAATATCCTAGCCCTGTGGGCGAAGTATGTAATGCCAATGCAACTTCACCATATACCCACAGGTAACAATGCCTCATTTTCTTTCCCCATAATTGCTGTGAACTTTATCAATCCTAGTGTTCTTACTGGTTCATGCGGCCATTTATCTCTTATGTTTTCCTTTTTTTTTACCCCTTCCAACAACAATCATAGAAAAAAATCACCTCTCCATCAAGTGGTTTCTGCTACACTTACGTCCGAATCAAAGTTTTTGGAAGCCATGGATTCATTAAGAATTCAAATAAAGTTACGCATCTCTGCAGAGTGAATTGAACCTGCAAAATATTTGTCTCGATCTATCTCTTGTATCATATTATCTTCTTGTATCCCTATTTCCGCGGACATACCAATTCAAAGATTTTTATGAATGCGTGATGGTACCCCAAATGTTTTTATATTATTACGAATGTGATTGTCTTAACATAAATATGCTTGCAACATAACCAAAGGTCATGGTACCCTAAATGTTTTTATATGATTCTGAATGCGATTGTCTTCTCGACGGTTGTCGTAAGTTTTTTTTCAATTACTTCCATATTATACTTTCTCTCCTGCAAAAATTTTCTTGTCCTATTTTCTAATTTGGTCTTTTGTTTTTGACTTGTGTTTCCGGTTTAAATCATTAAACTTACCAGTCTTCCGTACTTTCCCGTTTAAATCATTGGACTTACCAGACTTCCATACTTTTCCAGACTTTTCAACACTCTTTTCCTACCCTTTACTTTTAAAGATGTCTTTTTTTTCGTTAAGCGACTTTTCCAAATTTTCAACACTCTTTTCCCACCCTTCACTTCTAAAGACGTATATTTTTTTTCATTAGCTATATTTTGACCTTAATGGAGGTGCAAACTATAATGTTAGGACAACAATGCAAAACTAGAGTGTTAGTATAAAGATTACTCATATCTTTTTTAAAAGGATATTTTCTATATGGCAACTCGATTTCATAACGAAAACAATATAAAAAAGTGAAAATTTGGGAATGGTGAAAACTATGATGTTAGGACAAAAACTATAAAGTTTACTATCTAGACAACATATTATAGTTAGTTTTCAATTATTAATGCTTAATGGTCTCTTTTTTTTTTTCAATTATTACTTTGTGTTTTCATTTAGGTAATGTAGTTATTTCAAGGTGAGGATGAGAAATATTTTAACTATAGTAAAAAAATATTGGTTTTTTAAGCATTAAACTATTTTAGGAACAATCAAACATGTGCTCTCTCTCTTATATCAATTGGATTTGGTGAAGTTACTGGTGGTTTTTGAACTCCATGTTGATGAGAGCTCTCTCTCTCTCTCTATATAAAGTAAAATATACTTCGTGAAGTTATTGGTGGTTTTGAACTTCATAGTTATGAGAATCCAAGATATTGACCCATGGTATTCATGGGTTATATCAGTTGGATTTGGTGAAGTTACTTGTGGTTTTTGAACTCCATGTTGATGAGAACCCCTGGTATTTACCCATAGTATTCATGGTTTATATCACTTGAACAATAAATTTTATGGTTGATTTTGAAGTAATAAGAATAAATGTTATCGTGCAAATTAATGTATACAAGTGGTTATATTTTAAAATGAATTTGATAATTTAGAGTAAGTTTGACAACATATATAAATAAATAAATAATGCTTTAATTAAAATAATTTTAAAATAGATAATATTAACTTTTTGTGTGGATATGTGACTCTACAACCAAGTATATGAGCGAGATGTTGTCACGTAATGTAAAATTATTAAAAAAATATGAGACGTACATTAAAAAAAAGAGAGAGATGTTGTTAATGTTACATTAAAAAAATACGAGGAGATGTTGTACTTAACATAACATTACATTAAAAATAATATTAAAGAAATATGTGTTGGCTAATATATATTGTATATGTGGAAGATATGTGTAACGTTACTATATATGTGCCTGCTAATATATATTGTATATGTTGAAAATATGTGTAACATTACTTTAAAAAAAAAAAAATTATTTAAAATAAAATATATATTGTATATGGTGAAGATATGTGTAAAATTACTTTAAAAAAATATTATTTAAAATAAAAATGTGTCGGCTAATATTAACAAATACAATTTAAAAAGAGGTCGATTAGCTTATTCATTGAATAACAAAGAAAGTTGTGTTCATGTTTTCAATTGTAGAAAGGTAAACTCAATATAATAGATGGTGCTCAATAAAATTAGTAGGAGTGAGGGGAAATATTTAGTAGAATGTAATAGTTAGGGTGGCGTGTGACCTGAAATATTAGGTAAAATTTAATAATATGACATTTTAATTACTATTTCACCCTACCCCTCGCCATTGTTTATTAGGTGGGGGTGGTTATAAATATTTAGTAACATATAACATTGTAATATTATATTTTATGTAATCAATATATTTGTAACAATTAATATAGGTGTGTTACATCTATAAATTAAATTAATAAGCGGATAAAAATTTAATATTTACAATATGACAAGATTTTTAGCATGAATATTTACCATGGATATTATTAAATTCTAAGTAGGTTTTTTTACAATACCATGGGCCAATACCCACAAGAGAAATATAGAGATGGACAGGAGGGAAAAAAATTATAATACCATAGGCTACTACCATGATTTATCAATACCATGGGCCATCTATACTTTTGATTATTATGTTATGGATATAGGCTTTTAATTGTTACAATACCATGGGCTAATACCATGGCTTATCAATACCACATGCCCAAAAAAATAACTTATTTCAAAATAAAAATATTTTAATGTAATTTAATTTTATAACATTTTTTAATTAAATCTAAGAGAAAAAATGTTACAATTACTCTTGAGGTATATCGAAACCCTCCATCCCCATGACTACTAACAATATTTTCATAGAGATTAAATGGAGGTTTTAATAAATTAAAAAATGAGAATACTTTAATATATACATATGTAAAATTTATATAATATAAATAATATTATAAAGAACTAGGATAGATGCATCATAACCAAGGATCCAAGCAATTAGAAAGAAAAGTGATTAACAATGATAGAGGAAAGATAGTGTGTGATTCTTTTAATTCTTTTATTATTGTATTTTATTTAACATGATTGATCCAAAATATAGGTTTAATATTTTACAACCAATTATGTTTTTTTATTAATTTATATACTTTCTTAAACACAATACAATGGGATCATATTTAAGAAAGAGAGTGAGATGGAAGGTGGAATAGAGTGTGGGAGAGAGACATAGAGGTGAGAGACACAGTGAGAGAGATAAAGGAAGAGAGAGAGAGGAGGGGGAGAAAGGGAGGGAGAGAGATGGATTTGGAAGGGGAAATAGAGGGAGTGACATGGAAGAGATGAAGATGGAATGAGGGAGAGAGGAGACGAGGGAAGAGAGAGAAAAGGAGAGGATAAGGATAGGGAAAGAAGGGGAAGAGGGAGACAGGGAGACATAGATATGGAGGGGGGAGAGAGGAGGACAGAGCGAAGGAAAGAGGGAGGGAGATAGTGACAGAGCTCGAGGGTGTAGAAATAGTGTGTGTATGATGGGGAGGGAGACAGAGAGAGGTGGGAGAGAAGCGGATAGAGAGGAAGGAAAAAGATAAATGACTTCAGAGAGGGGGGGAGAGAGATGTAGTTGGAAGGGGAAGAAAGACATAGAGAGAGAAAGGCGGAGAGGGAGTGGTAAGGAAGAGATGGAGAGTTAGTGAGGGGGAGAGAGGAAAGAAGAGAAAGATAGAGCATGTTAGGGAGATGTAGATAAAATGAGATGGGGGAGAGGGAGGGGAAGAGAGAGAAGGAGGGGGGGAGGGAGGTAGACACATAATGGAAGGTAGAGAGAGAGGGAAGAAGAAAGAGTCTCACAGAGACAAATACAACCATAGAAGTTAGATCTAGAAAGTCATGAATATTTAAGATTTTCAATGTGGTTGTTGATTTACAATCCTATTTGATCACATGCACTATATGCATTGTCTTCAGTATAGATGTCTATTTATAATTCTATTTAATACCTTACACTAGAAGCATTGATTTTAGTGTCGATGTTGATTTTTACTCCTATTTGATTGCTTACACATCATGCATTGGTTTTAGTGTAGATATTGATTTCTAATCCTATTTATCACTTGCACTACATGAATTAATTTCAGTTTAGATGTCGATTTCTAATAATATTTAATACCTTACACTAGATGCATTGATTTCAGCTTATATGTTGATTTCTATTCATATTTGATAGCTTGCATTAGATGCATTAGTTTCAGTTCTAATCCTATTTGATTTCTTGCACTAGATGCATTGATTTTAGTCTATATGTTAATTTTTTATTTGATGCAAAAAGATGTATGATGTACATTAATTTCAAAGTAATTATATTAATAGTGTTTACTAATTCCAGTGTAAGAACATATCTACCTCCTCCATATATATCTCTATCTCCCATTGTCTCCCCTTATTGATCTCTCTATCTCATCCCTTAAGCATACACACTCTCTGCCCAGTGTTGGGTAGTGAAAGCCCCGCGGAATGAGTATCGGGTGCAAAGCCCATATTTTGGGTAATATTAGGGTAAAAGACTTCGCGGAATGTGAGGAGCGCAAGCTATAGGAGGTTGAGTCAAAGGGTAGTTTGTGCAAAAATATTGTAAAGAAATATTAATAGAGTTGGCCCGTGGTGGGATCACGGGCCAAGGGAAAGTATAAATAGAGCGAGGTTCTATGAGGGAAAGGCAGTTCAGTTTTGGATTTTTGGTCCTATGATGTAATGGGTGAATAGTCTATGAGCAGTTGTAAGTCCGAGTCAAGGGAGTAGGGTAGAAGGTAGAGAATCTGCAACAACGTGCGCAGAGGCATGGTAAGTCCGCAACTATGTGCGCGGACCCCTGTAGCTGAGTGCGTAGGGTGGATCTGGATGTATTGGTGAAAATTGATAATAAAGATAAGTTTCCTTTGAATTCTGTGCTAATTGCGACTTCACTGTTTTATGATAAATGAACTATTGTGATTTCTGCATTTGCTATGATTGAATACATGTGAATTGGGTTAATCTTGATGTGCGAAGTAACCAAAAGTAATAAATGTTTGCTTAAAGACCGCTTTGACTAGATCAAGCCAGTAATAAGTGCTCGATCTGTACTAAGCACGATTAGGATAGTCTGATCTATGCGGATTTGGCATAGCGCGAGGCTGCAGAACAGCGCGCGAGCCCCAACCCACATCCAAGACATCCCCAGGGTGTATAAACCTAGTTCTATCACCCTCCCCTACTACCCCGAGTGAGACCTCAGTCTGCACTTCACGAGCTGTTGCCGAAAGGATCGGTAGTTGCAGGATTTGTTTAGCTAAATAATTTTCCAAACCTAGGTCAAGCCCGAATAAGCCAACAAATGGTTCTGTTTCTAGGACTAGGATATGCCTAAGAGGTGTCTAATGTGGGAACATTGGAATACTACAAAGAAAGAGTTCGAAGATTGGTGGGATCTGAAGCTCCACGAGTTCACAGTTCAAGAAAACAAGAACTCGTAGATATCAGCGGAACAGTGGTTGGATCGCTATATCCTCACGGACATACATGAGATCTTCTTCGTAACATTCCCGATAGAATTGTATGAGTGGATCGCAAAGTTAGCTGATAGCATGGGAAGGTGCAGATTAGACCAGTCGATAGTGTGGACCCCAGAACTGGTGCATAGACTAGAAGCCACTGAAGACAAACTCGCGCATGTGGTCAATCACTGGGTAGATTGAATCATTGGGGGATTTATCACTGAATTCATAATAGATACCATTGTAAGCTACAGTGAAGTGGAGAGGCAATTTCTCCAAGGACCGCGGGGTCATTACATCAAGTCATTAAACACTTGGATTAAGATGCTTTTGTGCAAAAAATAGATTATGCACATACATTAATGTCTGGGGTAACATGAAGTGGAAGAGGGTACCGAGGAACGGGAGGAGCAGGGAACATTCTTCTGATTTCTATCTCATGGGAAAGCAAGGAAGATCTTGCTAGGTTCTCGCCCAAAAGCATAGTCCGGTTGATTACAGAACACCTTCCAATAGCACCACCTCCATCTACGCCATCACCCACATCACCCACGTCACGTTCATCCACCCCACCTCCTCCACCACCTCCTAGAACAGGGATGGTAGCCACAGTCAAGTTACCAACCTTTCAAGGTATAGGGAATGAAGATCCAAGCTGCTTCTGGTTTGTGATAAACTCCATATGGGACGTGCAAGGTATAATGGATGAAAACATCAAAAAAGCTACGCTTGCCAGTGCACTCTAGGACCATGCATTGACATGGTACATAAAACACTCAACTGACCATCTGAATGAAGGACTAGCAGCTATATAGGATGTACTTAATAAAGAATTTGGCTGACCAAATTCTGAAAACCAATCGGTCATTGGGTTGAAAGAAATAGCAATGCTGCCTGGTGAAACACCGTGGGATCTGGACCAAAGATTAAAGAGTACCATTCATAAAGCTAATATGATGTTGACCGATAGACAACATTGTGTGTGGTTTGTGGCATCATTAGCACCCCATCTGAGGATAGATCTGTCACAACAGAAGATCTCAACCCAAGCCGAGGCATTAGAGACATCAATGAGGTTATACACGACCCCGATACCAAACCCAGAGTTGGGATTTCAGCAACTCCACGTGTAACTTCAAAACTTAAGTTTGGAAGTACAAATCTTGAAGAAAGGAAGAATGCCTTGATCAGGGGTACAATCGGAGACATGATGTATTAAATGCAAAAGCCACGCACATGACAAAGACCATTGCCTGGTCTTCATGAACTATCTCGCGGGAAGAGGCCCAATTCCATTAAAAGTGGAAGCCCAGACAGGACTAAATGCCATGCCTGTGCTCTGGTGCGCGATTTTCCAGGACGGAGGGAAACATGCAACAGATAATTGCCATATATTATAGAAGTATACCCGACCTCACAACAGTTATATTGCAATTTCTGTCGATCAGTAGGACACAATGAGCGAACGTGTCGAAGTTATGACTTAATGATGTTACGGACACCAGACTACCGGGTATAGGCTGAAACACGGGGAGGATTTCAAGGACGAGGTCAGGGAAGAGAATGGGGATCTAGCCGAGGTCGCAGAGAGATAACTTGTTATAATTGTGGTGAACAAGGGCACTACGCTCGCGAGTGAACTAACCCAACTAGGCTCTCATGTCCTTATTGCGAACAGTTCGATCATGAATTGGTATATTGTCCAACCTTGCTGGCTCAATTGAGCGAGAAAGGGGTGCTTCAATCCCCGCTAACCCATAATATCTAGATGATGCATGCAGAACCCCGTGAAGAGGACACTAGTATAAATATGGTACGAAGGAGCAACGCAACGATAGGAGGGAACAACGGTGGGGAGTGAGGCGACCCACCTATGGCGAACTCTACTGCTGATCTAAAGCAGGGAAGGGTAGGGCAAAATGAAGATCAGTTGAACTTCACAAAAGTTGCTACCTCAGGTGGGAAGGACGAAACGGAAGCTGAAATGGACCCTTACATGATACCCTCCTTTCTTGATGCATGCATGAAATTGCTACGGAATCAGAAGTTTGTCCAAGGGTTACAGGAATTGACTACTAGGAGCGTCGAATTCAGCGAACCCTAGGTAGTCTAGAGGATAGGACGACATGCTTTACACGCTCGATGAGAAATGCAAATGACGGTGTAGATAAGAGATTATGAAATGGATCAATTCATCTTGGATTTAGGCTCAGATGCAAATATACTACCTAAGCAAACTTGGGAGTGTATAGGCAAGCCCGTACTGCAATGGTCCCCGATTCAACTACAAATGGCCAATCAACAAAAAATCTTACCAATGGGCCGATTGCAAGGGCTGACGGTGGATATCAATGGTGTAACGACCCAGACTGATTTCGAAGTCATAGAGCGTATCAATGATAGCAATCCTTACCATGCTTTGCTCAGGATTCACTGAGCCATCGACATGAAATAGCTCATCAACTTGAAAAGGCGCATAATGCCTTTTGAAAAGAAGTCCCTTTGCATAGCAGTTTCGCTAGACCTAGCGGAAGGGGAGCGCTACACAGAACCTATCTGCGATGAGGATAATAACAATGAACTGGATTGCATTTACTAGATAACAGCGCAACACCCTGGTTAGATGTATTACAATGACCATAGAAGAATTGCATGGGAATGTGAAAGTATCTACACTATCGATTTTGAGGAAGAGGTGGAGCACTGGTAGAATCGATTGCGGGAAATTACAACACTTAATTGTAATTGGGTGACTCAATCAGCACAATGTGAAGAAAGATGCCACCCAGAAGAGAAGGACGTGACCACTGAAGACCAACTCACATGTGTAGTCCAGGAACAACCCAGCGCATCGGCAGACAGGGTGCAGGCACCAATAGATGGATCGAGGAAGCACAAATACAAGAGAAGGTTTTGACTCCAAACTAGAATATATGCATGACAGTTAAGATGGCATAAAACAATAGCACGAAGAACCCGAGCGTATAAAGGATGACCAACAACTCAAACAGACTAGAGTGGACCACAGGATCACTAGGCTTGGGGGGACCTCCTTCCTACGACCTAATAAGTCACTATCGACATAGCTTCTCCTACCAAAGATGGCGTCTGTGACAAGGTTCAGCAACTGTGGGCTGCCATTCGACGTGCAAAACGATGACTTGATGAGTTGGAACAAATTGAGGCTAGAATCCATGACCAGAGTATGAACTTGGATAAATCCATCGAGAAAATTCAATTAGAAGTAGCCTCCCTAAATGACGGAAAGGAATTGCCCAAGGAAACCAACATGGCTGGCTTTCCTACCTTGAAGTCACAAGGGACACCATAAATCCATAATAGAAGTAGAAGGACATATCAGGTGCTCGCAACTAGGTCAGAGGGGAACTAGAGGACCTGCGGGAAGGGTTCGCCTTCTGATTATCTGTTGGAGGATCAGTCCCAACACCCCAAGCAGTTGTAAGAGGGTGCTCAACTATAAAATAGGTTGTGGTACAGTGGCACGATACGACCACTGGCTCTCTGCTGAAACTGCATCTATGTCCTTGGAGATACGCTGCTGCAAAGGAAAGATGGAAAGTGACCATTGAAAATATTGCTCACAGTAGGATGACGCATTTAAAGCACCTTGAAGCAGGCGGCGGGTCAGTAAGGCAAAAGCATCAGCACTCGAGTCGCATTTATGAGCTACCATGAAAACACGCCGCCAGATTCCAAGTTCCATCAATATATAAACAAAGTAAAGGTCACACCACCGCGTCATACTATCCGGCAAGCGAATTGGTTCATATTGCATACATCATGATCAACGAGGAGATTGAAAATAGTTCGTGGTTTCAGGAAGTGCTGCAACATTACAAAGATGTCATCTCGAAATCTCAAAGACCTACCACCGTTAGTCCACAACCAGAACCACCACAGGAAGCAGAACATTTTAAATCTCCCCGGATGCCGAGGACCAAGAAGAAACCTCCACTTCTAGAATCTGTTCGTCGATCTCCGCGACACCTGTGGGATAGCAAGTCCACAACGAAAGAAAAAGGTAAAACTGTTATCATCGATCATAAGGAGGAAACAGAAGAGTCCCCCACGAGGTTCAAGGAGGACATCCCTGAGGAGGACCTTGTACAGCCAGTGTGACGACCCAAGTATACGCCTCCAAGCAAGGGGACGAACAAGGTACCCACAAACCTAGATGAATTCAGCAATAAAGTCACTACTCCCCCTCTCCCAAAAGACGTCCCAGTGGAAAATTCGATGGTTGGCCATGTCACAAAGATGAAATTCAATGATTGTGATCTTTGCAGATCGAAATTTTTTTCCCCATGTAGCGATGGATACCTTAATGGACCACTAGATAGAAGGCATGGTGACAACTCTACAGCCAAAGAAGTGGCTACGAAAGGTGGACGAAGTTGGATTACTTTGTCTCCTGGCCATTCCACACTTTCTCGGCCCCCTATTACTATGTTAGTCATCAAGCAGTTGCTTTGTCTAGTGGAAAAAGATACACTGTGGGTCGGTAAACACGTCTGGATCACAGTAGAACTTGTTCACTAAGTCTCACATCTACCCTGCATTGGACGGAACCCTAGGGAAATTACGGATAATAGTAACGAGGTCGGGATGATAGAACGACTAAAGAAGACGTATAAGCTCGCCAAGGGACCGTGAGGGTATGTCATTGACAATATCTACGATGACGCAGTCTGGGTGGCCACTCAGTTGTTGGCAGCAAAAGTAATGAGGAAATGTCAGAGCTTTGAGGTCTCCGTCATAGTTATCGCACTAGCTAAAGAATGGGCCGCGGGTGTACGATTCAATTGGTCATAGTTTCTTTTATGAAGAGTTTCTGGCCAATTGTCGAGAAGTCTAGGAAGAAGGCAAGCCGCTCTATTATGCGTGGCTGCTATTGTCTCTCATGATGGTCACTACTGAGTTACCTGAAGACAGCCAGTTTTGTAGTTTAATCCCGGAATGGCCGAAAGCCGCGTAGTATGCGTCCCTCTGGGAACCCAAGGATGCAACCAGAATTCAAGGGATTAAGATCTTTTGGGTATTCATGGACACGAATGTGCGTCAGTGGATCAATAAGTTACCACGCTTAATAAATGAAGTTTATGAGAGTATGAAGCACATTGCTAAATTCAAAGTAGATATGCATCATGTCTACATCCGAGCGTAGAAGGACCCGGCCCAGACATGGACCCCTCTTTGGTTCATTGTCACTAATGACGTTGTTCACAAGATTGTCGAGGCTTGGCCCGCGGCTTGGCGAGGACCCACGACAGTGGAATGAGACGAGGTTGTTATTCAGAAACAAAAAGAGGCAGCCAAGTGCACCGAACAACAAAAGAGGAATGAACAGTATCCTACAGAGGTTAAGGCAGTGTAAGAGGCAAAACTCGCAGCAACAGGAAAACCAGTACCATGTGTGTAGACATCAGCAATGGACAAAGGCACTCAGAAGGAAACCGCTCAGCCAGCCGCAATGGATATGCCGTCCACTACTACGAGTACCCCACTAAAGTGCTCAGCCACACCTGAGCGACCGAAGGCACGAAAGAAAGCAAAAGCATCTAAGACTGACAGTGAAGTTACCATCCAAACAGAAGGCAATCTAAATGACATCAAAAACATTGTTCACAAAGCTACTCAAAAGGCAGTCGATGAGGCTATGTCGGAGCAACGCATTGTGTTCGAGGAGCTCCGGACGCAGTTACGTGAACTGGGATCAAGAATTGTGCAGGTAGGTCCTCACGTTTCTACAGAAGCTGCCAGTATAATAGCTACAGAACCATTTCTCAGAGCCCAAGTTGATCATTCTACTCCGATTTCGGCAGGCGCGTTGGTCACCAACCAACCAGAAGACCGAGTAATACTAGAATGACTTACCAGATTGGGACTGCACATGGCTGCACTCCCACGTGATAGTTTCCAAAAACTCCACGATAGCACCACAATTAAACTTCGTGCAAGGGCCGGCTACGCTGACCAGATACTCGAAGAGTAGAAAATTAATATTGAACAACTATGGCTCCAACGCAATGAAGCAGTCACCCAAAAACATCAGAACGAAAAGGTAGTAGCAAACGCCTGTTTGAGTGATCAAACGTTAAATATTACAGGTGACTTTCCCGTTGAAGCATGGATTTGTACGTTGACTATGGAGTTTCGAAGGACCAAGGAAGAGGTCGCACGGCTATAGCTCGAACTCAGTACGCAGATCGCAGAATCGAAATTGCAGGTCCCACCACCAACGCCTACAGAGGTAGTAGTACATTGCAAGAACGTTATGGATATGTGGCGTGTGATGCTTGCATAGTCACTCGAAGAATGTACCGAGTTGCTAGCTCAGTCGATTGATATGCTCACTATCCTTTAGGAAGATCCCACACTCCGGATGTTGGACGTAGAGGTCCGGGAACTTCAGCACCCCTACAATCAGCTCCAGGGAACCGCACAGGCCATTGCTATCCCGCAACGATTGGCTAAGATGAGGGAGGTGCAGGACATGAAAATCCAAGCTGAAGCTGCAAGACAGAAGGAAGTGGTGGTGAAAGCTCATATCCAGCGATGGTTGGACAAGGCATTTACAGTTTCAACCACTATAGAGCATAAGGTAGCACACATGAAGGCTGAATGTGCTAGGATGGAGACAACCGAGATAGGGGTAGAAATATTGGTACCACAGGTGGAATGGGAGCAACACATGACGAAAGAATTTGCTGCTAGCACCAGCGACGCATGGAACTTGTTGATTGATCTCCGCGCAAAGATGGACGCACCAGCTCAATGACATGAGACGAGTCACGATGATTGTGTTGCGGGACTGTTGGGTAGTAAAAGCCCCGCAGAACGAGTATGGGGTGAAAAACCTGGCTTTTGGGTAATATTAGGGTAAAAGACTCAGCGGAAAGCGCGGAGCGTGAGCTATAAGAGGTTGAGTCAAAGGGTAGTCTGCCCAAAAATATTGTAAAGAAATAGTAACATAGTTGGCCCATGGTGGGATCACGGGCCAAGGGAAAGTATAAATAGAGCGAGGCTCTATGAGGGAAAGGTAGTTCAATTTTTGACTTTTGGTCCTATGATGTAATGGGTGAATAGTCTACGAGCAGTTGTAAGTCCGAGTCAAGGGAGTAGGGTAGAAGGTAGAGGATCTACAGTTGTGTGCGCAGAGGCCTGGTAAGTCCGCAGCTATGTGTGCAGACCCCTGTAGCTGAGTGTGCAGGGTGGATCTGGATGTATTGTGAAAATTGATAATAAAGATAAGTTTCTTCTAATTTTTTTGCTAATTGCGACTTCACTGTTTTATGATAAATCAACTATTGTGATTTTTGCATTTGCTATGATTGAATACATGTGAACTGGGTTAATCTTGATGTGTGAAGTAACCACAAGTAAAATGTTTGCTTAAAGACCTCTTTGACTAGATCAAGCCAGTAATAAGTGACTCAATCTGTACTAAGCACGATTAGGATAGTCTGATCTGTGCAGATCTGGCACAGTGCAAGGCTGCAGAATAGTGCGCGAGCCCCAACCCACACCCAAGACATCCCCAGGGTGCAGAAACCTATTTCCATCACCCTCCCCTACTACCTCAGGTGATATCTCAATCTGTGCTTCGCGGGCTGTTGTCGAAAGGGCCATTAGCTGCGGGATTTGTTTGGCTAAATAATGTTTCTGAACCTGGGTCAAGCCCAAATAATCCAACACCCACATCTATCTATCTCTCTCTCCGTCCCTTCCTTTTCCCTCCCTCTCTCTCTCTAACATTTCTCTCTCCATATCTATATCTCTTCCTCCCTCCCTGTATTTTACTCTCTCTTCTTCCCTTTCCCCCTCCCATCATATCTCTATCTCCCCTTGTCTCTCCTTCTCACCCCGAAAACATACACACTCTCTCTCAGTGTAAGCATATAAAAATTATTCAACCATAAATACAATACTTGAATTTTCGTCTTAAATAAAATGTTTGCTTACCCCAAATATTTGCTTCTTGAAACTATAAACTATTTATAATTGGGTACATTCTTATTATTCCCATTTTCCATCATTCAACATTGTTAATTACTTTGCATTCAAACGCGGTAATAGAAAATAACTACCATTGAAAATTATTTGGGGTTTAACACTTCATAAGTCACAATGATTGAAATTCAAGAAAACTACTATTAATATTGGAGAGGAACATAGACAAGGTATGTTGTTTACTACAATAGCTCGAGTTAAATATTTGAATGGTCTATGGAAAAACTAATAGGTGTGACAATAGAAATAGTAGAAGGAAGTAGTTTTAGATTGATTGCAATGAAGATTGTTTGTAATTGACTATATTCTTAGTATCCATTTTTTCTATCTATCAAAATTGTTACATTGACACTTTGCACTCAAAATTTGTATTTCATCATCTTTCATCATTCAAGTTACTAACAGTCTCTCTCATCTCAACAAACTGAGATAACTAGGAAAATTTTAAATTAAATTGACAAAATAAATCTTAGACATATTTAACATATTTAAAATGATCAAAATAATTAGATGTTCAGAAAATTTTGTATGACCGCACACGACTGAAACCTGCCTAGATCCATCTTAACATCGGATCTATCAAGTGCTGAGAGGGATCAATTCTCTCGAGGTGCAAACCTTTCCTCAAGTTTTGCACTAAAAAATTAGGTTTGCGCCTCAAGAGATTTAACTTTGAATTATTTTTATAAAATCTTATGATGGGAAAGAGGATTTACATATTTTCTATTTATTACTTTTATGATTTTCTAATATATATATCTTTAATAATTGTAATATTTATTATTATTATTATTATTATTATTATTATTATATGACCTTGTTTGTATAACCGTTTTTTTATTTACAGTGGATTAAATCAATTTAATTGATATATATATATATATATATATATATATATATATATATATATATGGAGAGAATAAAATATTAAAGTCAAAGAATATTCATTTAAGTTTGAACTAAACATACTATTTTAACTTTAGTTGAAATTTCTTTTAGAATCTATATATTAAAGAGGAAGCCATTATTTAAGGGTTTTAACATAAGAATATAGATTATTGAATTCAGGATTTTGTGATCCATGTCAAGATTAAGATAATTCTTCGGCTTAAATCACATGATAATATATTTTTCGACGCGTTTCGAACCAACCTATAGTATTAATCACATGGTTGGTTTGAAACACGTCAAAAAATATACTATCATGTGATTTATGCCGAAGAATTCTCTTAATCAAGAATATAGATGTTATAAAAACCAATCCATATCCATCATAAATCCAAATCTATCAAGTGCCGAGAGGGATCAAATCTCTTGAGGTGAAAACCTCATTTTTGAGTGCAAAACTTGAGGAAAGGTTTGCACCTCGAGAGATTTTATCCCTATGGGTGCTTGATAGATCTGAAGTTAAGATGGATCTCAGTCATCTTAGTCATGTGCGGCCAAAGAAAATATAATGAACAGGTGATTTATTTTATCATTAATATGTAAAATCATCTAATATTAACATAATCATTTTAAATAAGCTAAACATGTTAAATATGTCTCAAATTAATCTGGTCATTTTAATCTTAAATTTTCTTAGTTACCTCAGTGTGTTGAGATGATAAATATTATGAATAACTTTAATGATGAAAAATAAATAAAAATTTTGAATCTAAAGTGACAATGTAATAGTGTTGAGTGATAGAAAAATTGAATAATGAGAATATAGTAAATTACAAATAGTCTTCATTGTGACTAATCTCAAATTATTTTCTTCTACTATTCTTATTGTCATCCTTGTTACTTTTGTCTTCTTTTCATATCGATTATATGAAAAGGACATGTTAAATCATAAACCATTTAAATCTTTAGCTCAAGATATTATAGTAAACATCATACCTTGTCTCTCTTTCTCTCCAATATTAATAGGTTGAATTATTATAACACAAAAATCAATGTACATTGTCAATAATTTGTTATGCTTACTTTGAAATCAATGCACAATATTAATCCAATCACTTTAAAATTAATGTACCATCATACATCCAATTACAACAAATAAGATTAAAAAATAGCATTTACACTGAAATTAATGCATCTAATGCAAGAAATCAGATACGATTCGAAATCAACATTTACACTCAAATAAATCCAAATAGTGCAAGCAAGCAAATAGTTTTATAAACCAACATATACATTGAAATCAATGAATCGAGTGCAAGTAAGCAAATAGGATTATAAACCAACATCTACACCTAAATCAATGCATCTAGTGCAAGCAATCAAATAGGATTAGAAATCACCATCTACACTGAAATCAATGCATTTAGTGCAAGCAATAAAATAAGATTAGAAATCATCTACATTGAAATCAATGTATCTAGTGCAAGCACTCAAATATTATTAGAAATCAACATCTACATTGAAATCAATGCATTTATTGCAAGAAATAAAATAGGATTATAAATAGTCTAAATTGAAATAAATGCATCTAGTGCAAGCAATCAAATATCATTAGAAATGAACATCTACACTAAAATCAATGCATCTAGTGCAAGCAATGAAGTAGGATTAAAAATAACCATCTAAATTGAAATCAATGCGTCTAGTGCAATGCATATTCTTCCCTCTATCCCCCCTCAATCTATATAAATATCTCCCTCCATCTCTCCTTCTTTTGTCTCTCTATATCAACCCACCAAACACACACGCTCTGTCACTCGATATCTATCAATCTCTCTATCCCTCCCTCTCTCTCTCTCTCTCTCCATCTCTCTCTTCTTCTCTCTCTTCACTTTCCATATATATCTAGATCTCCCTTTATCTTTATATATCAACCTCCAAAACATACGCTCTCTTTCTCCAATCTATATATCTATCAATCCCTCCTCCTCTCCCTCCCTCTCTCTATCTTCCCGTTCTATCCCTCTCCCCCACTTCTATCTCTCTTCCCCATTATTGTCTTCTCTCCCTATGTCTCCATTTTTCTTATCACCCTCTCTCTCACTACACCTTTCTCTCTCTATTTATTTATTCTTACCTCCCTCTCTCCCCCTCCAAATCTATCTCTCTCTCCCTCCCTCTCTCAACTCTCTCATATCATCTCTCTCTCTCTCTCTCTCTCTCTCTCTCTCTCTCTTAGCCCTCCAATGCTGTTACTATATCCTTCCCTCTCTCCTCTCTCCTTATCTCCCCCATTCTCTCCATATCGCCTTCTTTGTCTATTTATATGACCCCGAAACATACACACTCTCTCTCCTTCTCTCCCGTGTCACTCCCTCTCTCTATCCACTTCTCACTCTCTATGTATTTATTCCTCCCTCCCTCTCTCCTACTCTCTCTTAAGTCCAATGTCTCATACTTCCTCTCTGTCCCTTTCTCTCCCACCTCACTCTCTCTTCCCCTATCACTCTCTCTCCTTTCCCTCCAATCCTCTCTCTTCCCCCATCACTATTCTCCTCTTTATCAAGTCTTGTCTCTCATTCTTCCTCTCTCTCCCTCTCTGTCTCTCTCTTTCAAACTATGCTACTATATCCTTCCCTCTCTCCTTCTCTCCCCCCCCCCTATCTCTCTTTCTTTGTCTCTTTATCTCACCCCTAAACATGCTCTCTCTCTCTCTCTCTCCATCTCTCCCTTGTCACTCCCTATATCTCCACTTCTCACTCTCTATGTCTTTCTTCTTCCCTCCCTCTCTCCTCCTCTCTTTCAATTCCTTCTCTCTCCCTTTCTCTTCTACCTTCCTCTATCTTCCCCCATCTCTCTCTCTCTCTCTCTCTCTCCACCCTCGAATCATATCACTGTCTCCCTCCCTCTCTCTTTATCTCTCTCCCCCTCCATCTTTGTGTCTCCCTCTCCCTCTCTTACCCTTCTCTACATCTCTCACTCATATCTCTCTCTTTCTCTCTCTCTTTATTCCTCCTATCCCCTATCCTTAAGTTTATCTGCATCTCTCCCTTGTCATTCCATCTCTCTCTCCACTTCTCACTCTCTACGTATTTCTTCTTCCCTCCGTTCTCCTCCTCTCTCTCAAGTCCAATCTATCATACTACCTCTCTCTCCCTTTCTCTCCCACCTCCCTCCCTCTTCCCCCATCACTCTCTCTATTTTCCCTTCAATACGCTCTCTCCCCCCATCACTCTCCTCCTCTTTCTCAAGCCTTCTCTCTCTCTCTCTCCACCCTCGAATCATATCACTATCTCCCTCCATCTCTACTTCTTTCTCCCCCCCCTCCATGTTTGTGTCTCCCTCTTGCTCTCTTACCCTCCTCTACACATCTCACTCATCTCCCTCTCTCTCTCTTCATTCCTCATCTCCCGTATCCTTAAGTTTATCTCCATCTCTCCCTTGTCACTCCCCTTATCTTTCGACCTCTATCACTTGATGTCTTTGTTCTTCCCTCCGATATATATCTAGAGTTAACGTATATCATGATATATTAATATATACATTATAATATAACAAATTTAATATTGTATTAATCCAAAGTTATTAAATTTAATAATATTAATATTATATTCAATAATAATAATTA
Source organism: Pinus tabuliformis (assembly GCA_031772625.1). Classification (NCBI taxonomy): domain Eukaryota; kingdom Viridiplantae; phylum Streptophyta; class Pinopsida; order Pinales; family Pinaceae; genus Pinus; species Pinus tabuliformis. Next base: position 984,553,979 of record CM062810.1, read on the forward strand.
TATTAATCTTTTAATATTAATGTTAGGGCTAATAATGTGTTTTTGTATGGTATTAATAATATTTTGGCCCATAAGCGTCGCCTAAATAAAACCTATTCTTTTAGTGTTAGTAAGTATAAAGAGTTATATGGATTAAATATAAAAAGAGGTTCTAGTTATTTATATTTATATTTATTTATCATATCTCTCTTATTTACCATGGTATTTGGCCCATAGGCTTGGTATATAATTAGATGTTGATTTCTAATCCTATTTGATATATTTTTATTTATTTATCATACTTCTTTATACCTCTTTTATAAACATGGTATTTGGCCCATGATATTAATAATTATTCATCCCATGGTATTTTTCCCATAGGTTACACCTAAATAAAACATAAAACATATTTTTTGAGCTTTTGTAAATATAATAGGTTTATCGAATAAATATAAAAGGAGGTTTTATTTATTTACCTTACCTCTAGTTTATTTATATTTTTATTTATTTACCATACCTCTAGAGTAAATATAAGAAAAAAGGTTTTATTTATTTACCATACCTCTAGTTGTTGAAAATGCAACAAGATGATGGAGCTTAGTGGAAAGGAGTCGCCTTCACTAAGTGGGCCCGCAAGCTATTTTTGGCGCAAAGTCTATTTTTAAACTATGTCTATTTTTAGACATATAGATCATGGTCTATGAGTTGCAGGATGCTATTTGTGGATGATTAGTCATGTTGGTAAAAATATATGGACTTCTATTTTTAGACATATGGGCGGAGTCTATTTTTAGACTCCCAGGCTAAAAATAGAACAATCGAATATTATTAGCTCGTAATAATATTTGGACTATAAACATTAACTTATCCTCTTGGAGCACTTCAGTTTGAGCTACAGATGTGGCACATGCAGCTGTCAAAAGGAAATACGCTTTTCTTGTGACTCAGTTGAGCTATTGCATGGTGGACTTCAGTTATAACTCAAGTGGTTGAGTTTTGGTGGAGTTGATTGAGGAGTTGATGGAGTTGTGTTCAGTTTGACTTGGTTGAACTAGTTGTATTTAGTCTAACTGTAGAATACAGTAGTGATGACTGATGTGAATTGATTGATTAATTAATTCACTAATTATTAACTCATAAAGCAACTAAAGAATACATCAGTTAACTCAATACATGGACATTTTAGTGGAGACAGGTGTTAGAGGTTGAGATTGCTGTTAGTTCTGACTATAGTTGTGCATGAGATTTGCACAATCAATGGATTGAGTATTGCCAATGGGGATTGCATGGTTTAGCCAAGGGAAATATGAGTTTGCTTCAGCCATTCTCATCTATTCTCATGCAGGATTGTGAGGCAGGCAAAGTAGTGGAGGAGATTTGAACCTGTGATTGATTCATATCTGAGCTAGTTTTTTGTGTAACAGGTGGAGATAGTACTAAGTACTTGTGAGGAGTATTGTACTATGTATTGTTACATGTTCTCAATCATTATAATATACAGATAGTGTGGGGTTTTTAGCTGTATGATTTCCTCGGGTTACATATTGTGTTAATGTGCACATGCGATTGATGTTTCATTGTTTTTAACGCTGCAAGATTGATGATCAATGTAGAGGAGGTTATGTATTATGCATGCATTCCGCAATAGTGTATAATCGGGATAATCTCTGTGAATAAGTGTCTAATTATTAAAAATTTCTACATGGTATCAGAGCAGAGTTGATTATCAGATCTATTATTCAGAAAGTGTTTACATTTTATTTCTTCAGGCAGAGTCTGTAATCGGGCGAGGTAACCTCTGGATTCATCCTTCCTTTGGAAGGTGAGATATCCCGTAAAAGCCCATACACTCAATCTATGTATGAGAAATACTTTGTTCTCACGAATTTTAGATCAGAAGCAGTTGAGTTTTGAGCTGGTGGAATTCGAATTTGCAGCAGTGTTTTCTTGGTGTCAACGTTGTAATGTCTTTCAATGGATTGTGATTGGAGTATGCTCTTGAGGGCAGCTCGAATTATATTGCATGGAAAGATAGGATGGAGGCGGTGTTAGATCGTAATGGGCTGAAGGAGTTCATAGAGGCTAAGGTCCCAAATCCTACTGATACTGCTCAAGTTGATGCTTGGCAAAAGAAGACAACAAAGTGTCGAAGGATTCTATTGGAGGGCGTGAAGGATCACATTGTGTCTAGCCTGCATGGAAATGCTTCTCCATACTTGATGTGGAAAGCATTGACAGATCTATTCCAAAGCAAGAGCAACCAGAGGAAGTTGGCACTCAAGGATAAACTTAGAAACATTAAGTGCGAGAAGGGAGACAATATGCCCAAGTATCTCACAAAGTTCACTCAGTGCAGGGATGAGCTGGGAAGTGTGGGGGTGACTGTCCATGATGAGGACATGGTGAGCTTAGCTGTCCTTGGCCTTCTGAAGGGTTGGCATTCCTATCAGTACTCTGTCAATGGTCGGGAGAAATTGCCAGGATGGGAGAGACTTTTGTCAGATCTTGTGCAGGAGGAGATCAGGCGGAATACCAAGGACAGATCTTCATCAAAGGCATCTGATGAAGAAAATTGCGCTTTGGCTGCCAAAGAAAAGAAGGGGAAGGAGAAGGTTTCTATTTCCAAATCCAGTTCTTCCAATGATGGGAAGAAGGTTGACAAATCGAAAGTGCGATGCTTTCATTGTCATGAGGTGGTCCATTATGCTACAAATTGTCCATGGAGGAAATCCAAGAAGGGGTCCAGGGAAGGACCTGAAGGTGAGGCACTTGCTTCACAGTTTGAGTTGGATTTCACACTCTTCGCATGCATGGTTTCATCCATGGTGGGAAGTGGTTGGTTTCTTGACAGTGGAGTTTCTTTCCACATGATTGGTGATAAGAGTTTGTTCAGTACTTTGGAGGAGAAAGATCTCCAGATACTCATAGTGATGGGTAATGATGAAGAGTATAATGTCTCAGGTGTAGCCACGGTTATGTTTCAGAGGGAGCATGGAGCTTGCCTTACCTTGACCGATGTCAAGTATGTACCAGGACTGGAGAGAAACTTGGTGTCAATTGTAATGCAGGAAGGCAGAGGCTATGATGTAGTCTTCAGTAAGGGAAAGCTTTTCCTTAGACACATCATCACTAGACAGGTGAAGCAGATTGGTTCACAGGTCAAGAACTTGTATTCTCTTGAGGTTCAAGATGCATGCAAAGCCTTGAGCAGTGAGGCAACTGATGGAGACTTGGTGGTTGAGAGGGAGCATATATTACCTCTCAACATGCAGAGCTAGAAGAAGTCTCAAACGATTGTGGAGGAGCCATGATTGGTGCAGCAGCTTCAGGAGGTTGTGGAGCAACCACAACAAGGGAAGCTGAGAGGAGATCGAGTAGAGACATCTACTCATGCAGAGACCTCCAGTAGGGGGAAAATTCGAGCCAGGTGGGCTGAGTGATCACATGCAGCCATACCTCTAGGTAGGAGGTGGGGCGATATAGAGTGATCGTCCCAAGGAGGAGGGGCAGGATACTTGAGGTACCCAACCTCTTGGATGAGACCTTGCTACGGGATCCCCACTGTGGAGTAGCAGGACTGACTGATTGGGTATAGACAGATGCGGATGGAGCGGCAGAGAGAGCGATAATGTAGGGAATCCCAGGACAGCACATAGTTAGCCAGCTGCAACAATGCGAGAGGCACAAGTGTTTTGTACAGTGCTAGGTGGCACAGAGAAGTGTGCAATGGAGATGTTGCAGTAGAGCAGATGCCAGAGAGGGAGCACTTGTCAGCAGCAGGTAGAGCTTCAGCATCAGAGTATGTTCCTAGCCCAACAGAGTGGTTAGTTAGGAGCGTTTTTGTTCCAAGTGTTGTTGGAGCAAGTGGACCAGGCAAATGTGTTGCATGCAGAACATTTCAAAGTTACAGGATAGGGGTTGCAGATAATCCATATCTTGTTGAGAGGGAGTGTTGAAAATGCAACAAGATGATGGAGCTTAGTGGAAAGGAGTCGCCTTCACTAAGTGGGCCCGCAGGCTATTTTTGGCGCAAAGTCTATTTTTAGGCATATGGATCATGGTATATGAGTTGCAGGATGCTATTTGTGGATGACTGGTCATGTTGGTAAAAATATATGGACTTCTATTTTTAGACATATGGGCGGAGTCTATTTTTAGACTGCCAAGCTAAAAATAGAACAGTCGAATATTATTAGCTCATAATAATATTTGGACTATAAACATTATCTTATCCTCTTGGAGCACTTCAGTTTGAGTTATAGATGTGGCACATGCAGCTGTTAGAAGGAAATATGCTTTTCTTGTGACTCAGTTGAGCTATTGCATGGTGGAATTCAGTTAGAACTCAAGTGGTTGAGTTTTGGTGGAGTTGATTGAGGAGTTGATGGAGTCGTGTTCAGTTTGACTTGGTTGAACTAGTTGTATTTAGTCTAACTGCAGAATACACTAGTGATGAGTGATGTGAATTAATTGATTAATTAATTCACTAATTATTAACTCATAAAGCAACTAAAGAATACATCAGATAACTCAATGCATGGACAGTTTAGTGGAGACAGGTGTTAGAGGTTGAGATTGTTGTCAGTTGTGACTATAGTTGTGCATGAGATTTGCACAATCAATGGATTGAGTATTTCCAATGAGGATTGCGTGGTTTAGCCAAGGGAAATACGAGTTTGCCTCAGCCATTCTCATCTATTCTCATGCAGGATTGCGCAGTGGAGGCAGACAAAACAGTGGAGGAGATTTGAACTTGTGATTGATTCAGATTTGAGCTAGTTTTGTGTGTAACAGGTGGAGATAGTACAGAGTACTTGTGAGGAGTATTGTACTATGTATTGTTACATGTTCTCAATCATTATAATATACAGATAGTGTGGGGTTTTCAGCTATATGCTTTCCTCGGGTTACATACTGTGTTAATGTGTGCATGCGATTGATGTTTCATTGTTTTTAATGCTGCAAGATTGATGATCAACGTAGAGGAGGTTATGTATTATGCATGCATTCCACAATAGTGTATAATCAGGATAATCTCTGTGAATAAGTGTCTAATTATTCAAAATTTCAGCACTAGTTTATTTATATTTTTATTTATTTACCATAATATTTTTGAGTATATTTTAAATTTATATTGTGTTTAAAAATACTAATAATTATATTGATTTTTAAATACCACTGACATTATATTAAAATCATTAAATGTTAAACATTACATTTAAGTTTAACCATGAAAAAAGTTAATTGTAAGCCAAAATTCATTATGAAAAAAGATAAAATATAAAGACAACCTTCTCGATTGAACAAAACATGTCGGAGGAAGAAATCGAACCTAGAAATCCTTCTCACACCGAAATCACAGTTCTTTCTCACACTGAAATTGTTTGCCACTTTGCACAGATCCTGAAATATTTTAGCATTGTTCTCTCTCATAAATAGAATTGGACACTTTGTTTTTGTGTTATTTATATAGTTAGGGAGAGCCGTGTTTTTTTATTAGGCCGACATTAGGTTAGTTAGATTAAATTTTCATTACATTAAATTTTCACATTACATTTATGCTTTACATTTATTTACATTTACATTTACATGTTTATGGTTTTTTACATGATATTTACCCCATTTCATTAGATTAAATTTTCAAATAACATTAAGTTTACGTTTACACTTACATTTACATGTTTACGTTTTTAGGTGAGATCTACACCATAGGTTTATGTTTATTACGTTTACATTTACATCTACATTTATTTTTAGGTGAGATCTACACCATAGGTTTACGTTTACATTTTTACATGAGATCTGCCCCCATACTGGGCTATAGAGTGCCCCTCGATGCAAAAATTCATCCATTTTGAACGAACAAATTTGCAGGCCTCGGTAATAACCATGAAAAATGCTTATTGTAAGCTGAAATTCATTATGAAAAAGATAAAATAGAAAGACGAGCCTCTGGATTGAACAGAACATGCACAAAAAAAATTGCAGTGTTCACGTTTTCTAAATAAAAATTAAAAAGATTCACAGAAGAAGAAATCAAACATACAAATAAAATGCACAGAGGAAGAAATGAAACCTAGAAATCCTTCTCACATCGAAATCATTTCCCACTTCACAGAGATCCTAAAATATTTTCGCACTATTCTTCCTCATAAATAGAATTGGACACTTTGTTTTTGTGTTATTTATATAGTTAGGGAGAGCCAAGTTTTTTTTTTATTAGGGACGAAATTAGACTAATTAGATTAAATTTTGATTAGATTAAATTTTCACATTACATTTAGGCTTTACATTTATTTACATTTACATTTATATGTTTATGTTTTTTTAAATGCAATCTATCCCATTTCATTAGATTAATTTTTCAAATAACATTAAGTTTATGTTTACGTTTACATTTACCTTTACATGTTTACGTTTTTAGGTGAGATCTACACCATATGTTTACGTTTATGTTTATTATGTTTACATTTACATGTTTACATTTTTAGGTGAGATCTACATCATAGGTTTACGTTTACACTTATATCTACACCATAGGTTTATGTTTACATTTACGTTTTTACTTGAGACATACCCCCATACTCGGCTCGGCGCAATAAAAGTGATAAACCATAATAGATATATTCAATTATGACATAAATTTATGATAACATGAGAAAATTATTTGTAAAATTAACATTGCAATAGACATAAAATTGTTTCTAGTCATATATCATCTAGAGAAATTTAGCAATTTTCATACTATTTCAATGCGGTATATATTCTTTATATTATCATTAGTTAAGAATGATTGGGATTTGAAAGGATGCAAGAGTTATAGTAGTATAATTTGAAATAAACACTTGGTATTGATCTATGATGTCAATTCATGGATAAAAATACAACATACATTCATGGTTATTTTCTAAACCTTTCTTCAAGGACAAATTGTTTATATGACCTCTAGGAAATCTTAAGATTCATAAAATGGATATAAATGATTTTAAAACATAGTTTAAAGGTTGGGAATAAGCAACTAATGCTCATAGAAGGAAGACATGATTAAAAGGGTATTATTCACATTAGTATTTAATTTAATTATTTGAATATACTAAACAAATTTATTAATTAACTTTAATACTAAATTAAATAAATAACTACGATTACTAAAGAAAGAAATTTTGTGTTAATAACACATGAGAGTGTGACTGTTAAGTACAATCCACTAGTAACCTAGCTAGTATCAAGAGAATATTTATGGGTTATGTAGAACTCACAGATGAGAGGATTTGGTAGATCCTTGGGAATCTACTCAGTATTAATAATGTTTTTTATGACCATAGTAAAATAAAAGATTATGCCTATTGTTATATACATGTGTGTGAGTCAACTAAGAGTGGACAAGTTCTAAGTTACATTAATAAGTCTCGCGTGTCATACAAATAATTGAACACTTCAAAATGGTGAAGACATGAGGAAATCGAGGTCAAGGAGGATCATCACAAGGACCTCCTATAAATAACCCATTACCATAATGAGAGTTGTATCTCATATTGCACTCCCTGGAAGCAATTAATGAGACTTTAAGAGGGTGCCAAACAACTGAGGTGGAAGTGGAACACCCTCCATCATGGTTGGGAAATCTCAATGGATCAAGAGACTCCTATAGAGGACCTCCAATCGAGGAAATTACTAGGGAGGTCCAAAAGATTAAGCTCCCAGAGTTTACTGGAGATCATGTTAGTGAACGTGCAAAAGCCTAGTTAGAAGGAATGAGAAGGTGCTTGACACTAAGAGATTATACTCCCAATTCAAAAGCTAAAATAATGATATTCCAAATCAGAGATAGTGCTCTAAATTGGTGGGGTAACTTAGAGTGTCAACTACACCTCACTTTGGACATATATACCCGAGAGTTATTTGGAGAGATTCAGGAAAAAGTATCTACCGGCATATTATGAAGAATAAAAGGTAGGAGCCTTCCATGCTCTGGTACAAGGAAACCACATGGTAGATGAATATGATATTAGATTCATGGATTTCGTCAAGTATGTCTCCTACATGGACACTGATCAATTTCAAGAAGATCATTTCATTTATGGATTGAACCCTAAGATTAGGGTAATGGTGTGGATGCGGAAACCATCCTTAGCTCCAGAAGCTGTTGAACATGCCCATGCCCATTATGTTGAAGAGCACTTATAATTAAAAGGTGGAAACAAAACCATTTTTCCACAACAACCAAGGTTTATGGGGAAGGCCCCTCGTACCTTCTCTAGGGGAGGAAGTTTTAGGCCACTGCCATACGAAAACAGGGTTGTACCCAGAGCACTTACAGTAGGGATTTTAATGGTTACTAGTGCAGCTTCACTCATAGCTTCAAGGACTCATGCAAATCAAGGTCATATGCAAGGAGAAACAAGTAGGGATAGGGCTGCCAGGGGAAGGAACTATTTCCAAAGAAATACACAACATTCTATTCAAAGTCTACCAGACATCACTTGTTGGGGATGTGGGGGACCTCATTACCAGTGTAACTGTCCTGAGTTACAAATTGGTAACAATCGTAGAGAAGGAAAAGAACCAATGGGGGGAGAAAGTAGCCACCATCGAATCTATGTAGCAGATGATAACCAACAATTTTAACATGAATCTTCTGTGGTAGAGACCTCAGGTATCATAAAGAAAGTAAAATTTAAAATTTTGTTTGATTCTGGTGCTATAAATAGTTTCATTTCACTAGTTGCATTAGAAAAATGTGGGTTGGCTTCCTATAAGCAGGATGAATTTAAGCAAGTTGAAATGACTTCTTAGATAAAACAAGTAGTGGACCTAGTGTTGACCAATGTCAGGTGAACCTTGGGGTGTGTATAACTAGGTTGAAGGCATATGTCACAACACTAGGGATGTACGATGTAATCATCAAAATGTACAGGCTAGAAGATCATTGAGCTTTGGTATATTGTTTCAAAAATAAGGTGATTTATTTAGATGATTAAGGTAGGTCAATTGAGATTTGTGGTATAAAGAGAGGAGTGTCCCTATGATTCATCTCCACGATGAAGGTAAAACAATGTCTTCGGCAAGGTTGTACACCATATGTGGCCGAGGTTGTAAGTGACCAGAAAGGACCCTCCCTAGATCAACACCTAGGTTTGCCAGAATTTGAGGATGTTTTTCCTAAGGAATTGCCTGGGTTACCTCTTGTGAGGGAGATCAATTTCACAATTTACCTAAAATCTAGGGCATAACCCATCACCAAGACACCCTACAAGATGACCAGTCCAAAACATTGTGAGTTACAGATGCAATTAAAAAATCTTTTAGGCTTGCGATTTATTCGACCTATTATTTCACCTTGGGGTGCACACGTGATCTTCGTCAAGAAGAATGATGGTTCATTAAGGCTATGCATAGATTATAAGGACGTGAATTGAGCCACAATAAAGAATAGGTACCCGTTAGCTAGAATATATGGTCTATTTGATCAAATTAATGGAGCAACAGTTTTCTCTAAGGTTGATCTAGGGTATGGATACCACCATCTCTAAAACCACATTTCAAACTCAGTTTGGGCACTATGAGTTCGTACTTGTTCCATTTGTTTGACCAATGCACCAATAGTACTCATAAGCCTCATAAATGGTGTGTTCAGGAAGTATTTGGACCACTTCCTGCAAGTCTTTATAGACGATATTATTGTTTATTCCATGAATGAAAAGGAGAATGAGGAGCACCTAAGGGTTGTATTGACTTTCTTAAGGGAAAATCAATTGTATGGAAAATTGTCAAAATGTTCCTTCTTTCAGAAGAAAATTCATTATCTTGGGCACATCATTTCAGGTTGTTGTAGCATGCTTTATTTTTGATAAGTTAGTTTTTATTTTATAAAAGAGGTTATGAAAAGATAAAGAAAATAAATGAAAATATGAAAAAATAGAAAATAAAAAGAGATGAAATAAAACCTTAACAAAAGAATATCAAAAGATTTGTATAAGTGTTCTTGTTTAAATGCTACTTCATGAGTAAATTCCATTTGTAATAAATAAAGATATGTGTGCAACTCGTTTGTATGCCACAACATTTTATTTTGATATGAATGAAATTGTTAAATCTTGATCAAATCATTAAAAATGTTGTTCTAGATTAGAGAATAAGTTCAACCAAATAGTTTAATCTTGGTTGAAAATTATAAATTAGGATAGATTATGACAAATAAAAGGCCTAATATGCTAAAAAATTGGCCTAAAGTTATATTAGATTAGGTTTAGATTAGTCAAATAGTTTAAAAAGGGAAGCTAGTCTAAATGTGCCCAAGATAGATTAATTTTTCAATTAGTGTTTAATTACCTTGTTAAAAGGTTGATTAATTCATTTGTAAATAAACATGTTTTAATGATTTTTAGCCAAAGTATATAAGACAAAATGTTTGTCAAAAAGTGATAAAGTTTGGGCAAGGATCAATAGTCACAGGCATCCCCACCCAGATCAATGGTGGGGAAGCCTCTTCACACCCCCTCGCCATGAAACAAGATGACGACAAGGGTGCTGAAAAAAATGGTTTTGCCATGAAGGCCCCTCATATACGTGGAATATCCTCAACACTTCACACCCCCCTCACTCCATAACGCTTACCACTACCCCCCTCTAAAATCTACCATTACACCTCTTATGCTTCCCGATACTGCCCCAACAGTCACTCCTCCCATGCCATCGCCTCCAATCGCTCCGTGCTGCATCCCTCACCCATTATCACCTATCTGTTCCCGCATATCTGTTGCCACCATTAATTCCCTTCCATTGCTAATCTTGCTTCCCATTGATGCATTAATTTCCTAATTAACTAATCAGCAATGACATCTATTGTAACAGTCATCTCAAATCACTGTTAAATACTCTTTTTCCCTATTACATTTTCCTCTCTTCTACTGCTCTTTCACTGTTAATATTTTCTTTTTCATTTCTACAATTTTCTGTCAAGCCGAGTCTACAACTGTAAGCTTCCCCTCATCTTATCTTTGCAACTTTTGTGCCCTTCACTATTACATTCCTGTTATACCATGGCTCCAAAGAAGAAGGAAAAGCCTTCTTCCAAATCCCTTGCAACATAGGAAACTCCAAAGGCCTTTGATTCCTTGCACCTGGACCATATCCCATTAGCCGATCAATACATTAAAATTGCAGACACTGAATGTGAATTTGACATGTTCAAATTACACAACTAGCTAAAAAATACATACTTTGATTTTGAGGATGAAATAAACCTGTGGGAATCGAATCTACCTCTGTATATTTTTCCCAGACTTATTCCTTTCCTGATTTGGTGATTTGGTGCCAATCCAGGTATAATCCTTTATAGAGAATAGGGGTAACTCAGAATGGAGACATTCTGATAACTATCATTGCAGAAACCATAAACAAATGATTCTGATACCCGAGAGCGACTCCCTTAGTTTTTTCTCCACTGAAGACTTACTTGACCTATATCCCAAACTGACCTTCCTTCAAATATCTCAAATCTTTGAGATATTTCTCCCTAAATATGTTGAGCTTCCCAAAAATAATCATCCTTATCGAGCATCTATGTTCCCTGAGAGAGACTAGTACGTCATCTTCCTAATTTCTTGCTTTTTAGGCTACCAATCAGACCAGTGGGTAGATGAAGCTATCCTATGCTATATATCCATCTTTTCTAAAGAAAACAAGCTTGGCTTCATGTGTAACTACATTTAATTTTTGGCTGAAGCTATGCATGAGAAATTGATGATCATCACTACTGAAAGAGCATTTAAATACTCCTTTATCGTATTTCATATGTTTATTTTTCGGTAAGGAGACAGGTTTCATATTGTTTTGCACAAGAAGGATGATCAGTAAGAGACTCAAGCAGTTATTCACTGGACCTCATCGACTAGAAACAACCCAACTGAGTTTAGATTTTCAGACTTCATAGATCATTTCATTCACCTAGTTGCACAACTTCTAAGTTGTCAGAGTGAACCTAGAATTGGCATAGAAATTAAAAGGATTCTACACCCCAGTGATCAAGTTAGAACACGAGACAAGTATGTTTACCAAAACTACACTAAGATGAGAGTATATGGCTGTGAATTGGCTCCATACAAGTTGCCAAAATATGTTCCAATGAGAATTTTCTCTGTGAAATATACTAGGCAAATGTTGAATATGGATGAGATTCATTTCATCTCAGGGAAGAGGAGATCATAGTTCAAGATAAAGGCACAGGTTAGATCATTCATTTGTAACACTAGATCAGCTAGTTTAGAGGTAGATGCTATATTGAAACAGATGGGTTTCGAACCTAGCTTCACCTAGTCTTATGATCCATTCAACATCATTTCATACTTAAGGGTGGAACTCAAAACCACTCCTTATAATCATACACCTAGGTCAGAGATTGATAAATTCAAAAATCAGGAATAATGGGAAGATAATACAAGTAGAAGACCAAGTTTGACTTCCTTCTACTCTGCAAAATCCTACTTCTCAAAATAAGCATGGCAAGAGGTGTAGGGAAGGGTCATAATCATCAACAATTGGAGAAAAGGAATTCATCCACTATCAAAAGAAATCAAGGAATGAATCAAAGGGCACTACTACTACTACTACTAATCATGGTCAAAAGGAGCCTATTATCATCAATTTGGAAAATTCACAAGTATCTATAGGGATAGTGGAACTTGTAATTACTACTCTTTCTTCTTCTTTAACTTCATAGAATTTTCTAGAAATTACTCAATCTACAGGAGCAAGTGAAACAAAGGAGTCAAATGTTTTCACTAACTTCCTTGAAATCAAGTAGAAAAATGAAGCTTTAAAAGCTAATGTTTATGCACAGCTTTGGAAGCAGACTTCCACTTCACAGCACAGGTTACTGACAGCATTGGACAAAGAGAATGGAAGAATGCAAATGGCCATTCCGTAGACTCAAGTGCCTTTTCCTAAAGGTCCTTTTGATTACAAGAAAAATGTATTTACATTTGATGCTAATCATATGCATCCAATTGATCAAATGTACATGCATAGGTAGTCTTGTGAGATTTTGTTCTCAACCATGACAAACACTGCTATGGGATTGTCAAAGCTTAAACTTGCTCCGTCAAATGTGCAGCCATAAGTGAATATTGAGAAAATATCATCTCTAGCTATGGACGATAGGGTTAAGTCATTGGAAGACTTAATAATTAAAATTGGATATGACCCTACTGATGTCAAAGCTGTTGAAGATATTATCAGGAGAAAGAACAAAAATATGATGTTATCAACAATAACTAGGGACTAGCTTATAAGACTATCTGTTATTATAAACTCCCCTATATCAATTAATTTTCACACAAATATACATTCATTTAAATATATTTTGTTCTACAAGAAATGTTGTTTGCCTATATTATTTCCTTATAAGCAATCAAATATTCCATCTGAATATTTAGCAAGTTATACTTCGTCAATATTCTACTATTTATTCACTTTAAATAAATTAACTATAGTTATTCAAGTAGCATCCCTTCCATCTATCTTAGTAAGTGTTAAATCTTAAGCACCAGTTTTCAATAATTCATATCATTGGTCATCCATAAAATTTAAAACCAACAAAATATTTTAGATGCTCTAGGTTGACCTGGAAAAGGTAAAGACCATGATGGATTGTCCAGTGTCTAAAAACACTCATGATGTACATAGCTTTGTGGGGTTAACGACTTATTATCACTGGTTTTAGGAAGGGTTTTCGAGGATTGCAAAACCCATCACGACATTACCGTGAAAAGGGGTCAAGCATGAATGGACATATAAATGTGACACTGCATTCATTGAACTAAAGATGTTTGTGGAAGGGTTTTCAAGGATTGGAAAACCCATCACCACATTACAGTGAAAAGGGGTCAAGTATGAATGGACATATGAATGTGACACTGCATTAAGTGAGGTTACTAACTAGTGCACATATCCTTCAAGTACTGGACATGGAAAAAGACTTCATTGTGTGCAGCGATGCTTCAAAGTGAGGATTGAGAGTAATGTTGATGAGAGAAGGCAGAGTTATAGCTTGTGCATCTAGAAAATTGAAGAAACATCAAGAGTTGTATGCTACCCATAACTTAGAGATGGAAATAGTGATGCAAGCATTGAAAATATGGAGACACTACCTCACTGGGATAATCTTTGAGTTAATAATAGATCGCCAATGCTTGAAGAACTACTTCACCCAAAGGGATATTAATGTTAGATAGAGACGGTGGAGTGAATTCATGAGTGAATATGATTTTGGGTTCTCATACATTAAGGGAAAGGAGAATGTGGTGGATGATGCACTAAGAAGAAGGCCATGAACCTTCTCCCTAGTACCCTTGAGGGTTAATTTGAGGGAACATGTGTTGGATAAAATCTTTGAAGATAGTTGGTATATAAAGGTTATATCAGCACTCAAGAGTGAGAAGTAGATAGAACCAAAGTTTGAGGGATATGTCCTTGAACCAGATGGACTATTGAGATTTCAAGGGAGAATTTACACACCTAAGGAAGGGGGTATAAGAAGAACCATCCTCAAAGAGTCACATAAAGAATTATATTATATAGATCCTGGAGTGAAGAAGATGTATGGAGACATGAAGAAAATCTTATTTTGGATAGGCATGAAGCATGACATAGTTGAGTTTGTCGCTAAATGCTGTAAATGTCAATGAGTGAAGGCTTATCATCACCATCGAGCAAGACTCCTAGAACCACATGACATCCCTATTTCTAAATGGGAGGTCATTTCTATGGATTTTATTGTGGGTTTTACACTCAATTCAAAGAGACACAATTCTATATTGGTTGTAGTTGATAAATTGACCAAAAGTGCCCATTTCATCCGAGTGAGAGACACTTGCAATGTTACTGATGTGGCACGATTTTTTATAAGTGAAGTTATTCAACTACATGGATTACCCACAAAGATCATTTTTGATAGAGACTCTCAATTTAAATCTAGGTTTTGGATAGGTTTGTAGTCAACACTCGGGACTCAGTTGAACCTGAGCACTGCATATCATCCAAAAATAGATGGGCAGATTGAAAGAGTAAATTGGGTTATGGAAGACATGCTTAGAATGTACGTCATGGATAATCAGAATCAGCGGGAAAGATACTTACCATTGGTATAATTTTCCTATAATAACAGTTACCACAGTTCAATCAGGATGCCTCCTTATCAAGTTCTATATGGGAGGCCATGTAGAATGCCATTGAGTTGGGAAATGTTGGAGGACCAAGTAATATTTGGGCATGAATTAGTTCAAGAAATGGAGGAAAATGTAAGAGAAATTCGACAAAGGTAAAGGAAACACAAAATATACATAAGAGTTATGTTGATTCACATAAGACTGATCGAATTTATGAAGTAGGAGACCAATTTTTTATTCATATCCAAACAACAAAAGCACCATTCATTTTGGGAAAGGGACTAAGTTTTCACCTCGGTTTATAAGACCTCTTAGGATCAAGGAGAATATTGGACTAGTTGCCTATTGTCTTGTACTTCCACCCCATTTGCATAAAAATCATGATGTTTTTCATGTATCTATTTTATGACATTATGTTTATGATGAATATCATGAACTGGATTGGAGGGAATTGCAGGTATCGAATGTGGGAGCCTTAATTTCCGAACCATTATGCATATTGGACTGTAGGGTTCCATATCTCAGATGTCACATGGTGGAATAGGTTAAGGTCCAGTGGGACAAGTATAGCCTAGGATCTACTACCTAGGAGGATGCAGACGCTATACCTCATGACTAACCCTCACTTTTTGAGCATTTGTGATGCCCATTTTGACTTAGATAGCTACGTACACTAAGGCTCTATTTGTATTTCCATGTTATTATATATGAATGCTATGTAATATTGATGCATTTATTTCGACATGTGAATTTACTTATATAAATCATTAGATGGATTATGTATCATTGATTGAAATATTTGGTGTATGACCTAATTTATGACTTACTTGGTTATGATTTATCTAATTTAATATTTATTTCGAGTATGAAGTATAAATTGACACGTGGATACTAAGCTTAATAACATGATGTTTAAGATCACTTATATATATAGATATATACATATACATATATATATATATATATATATATATATATATATATATATATATATATATATATATATATATATATATATATATATATATATATATATATATATATATATATATATATATATATATAGATATATATATTTGTTATGTATATGCATGAATGAGAACTAACCTGCAGATTGGAAAGAACAATATGATAACTAAGATCTACCCTTCTGATGGGGAATGTAGAGACATTCAAAGAGGAATGGTATGATGTACATTGTTCTATTACATTTTTTATCTACTTGATATGCACTCTTATGACATGGTTAAAGCGTAAATGGAAGGTGACAAGACTACCTGACTAGATTATTTGATGAAAAGTATCCAATCAATGCTGTAGTGTGATCGATATTAGGGTGTTGACCCTAGTTTTTAGGAGGGGTGGAGGCATTTCCCACCCTGTAATCTCCAAACCTAGAATTATGGGAGGGAAGTGATGGACACACTCCCCTAGACGTGTGATGATGATTTCCAGTTGTCTACATGGGAAGTTAGGTCGATATAGTCTATGCTTCCTCCATATTGGTTTTATCAATGGTTAGATCAGTATAGCCGATGCCATAGTATATTGCAGTAGAAGATGGATAGGGTGGGGGAAGAAGTAGGTTAGGAAATATAAGGGGATATAACATAGTTGGAGACTCATAACAGGAAGTGGTATCATTGCCTGACATACTTAATTTGTCTACTATAACTGTCTTTCTATTTTGTTATGCCTAATTTTCAAACCTCTTTCGAACTCCTTGTATCTTTTTCAATCTAACTTCGGGATGGAGTTTTTTGAAGGAGGGGTGTATGTAATTCCCTACTTGATCCTATCATGCTAATTTTGGTTAGTGTTTAATTAACCTAAAAATATTGACTTATAATTTTTGAGAAATATTGGTATATATCTACACTTGTGAAACTGCAATTTTATTTTACTGATATGACTTTTAATATTGTTACTATTCAATTCCCAAGGTGTCATCTCAAATTTAATTTTTTATAGGATATGGTCTCCTACAATTTATTTCTAAATTAAATATCCATATTTTATTCCCAAAGTGTCTTCTCAAATCTACTTTGAATAAGATAAGGTAAGAAAAGTCAAGGATACTAAAATGAAAGGATGAGGAGGTAGCCATGACATTAAGGATAAGTGGTTTAGGTGGATGGGAGGAAGAGACATAAAAGATAAGGAGGATGAGAGAAGAGGGGGAGAGATCCTTGGTCATGGTTTTGGTTTTGGAGGATTTTGTTTTGGGGGAGGAATGTGGAGAAAGAGAAGGGAGAGAATGGAGAGATAAATGAGAGAATTCAAACTTGCATCTATTAGAGAGTGTTGCTTTAACTTGGACACACTATAGTTGGTTGGACTTGGGATCGAAGGGCTAGGGAACTTGTGGTGGTTCCTTGGGCTAGGAAACCATTCCTAGTTGGCTCAAAGGTAAATTCAGTTGGGTAGAAAAGAGGAGAATCCCAACAAATTCAAGAGTATCCTAACCAAGCTACTGGAATAAGTATTCTTCCATTTCTTGATTACTTATGTAAATCACTGTAATGAAATTTCATACTTGTTAAAAATGTTGAAAATAAGTTTTACATGTATATTATCATCAAATAAATGTTGAGCTATAAATAGGTTATTTCCATTCTTATTGTATCTAAATTAAATGATAAATTTGGTTTAATTAAATGATCTAGGTTAGGTCCTCACACAACACCCTCCAAAATTTCACTACATTCAAACTTTTAGGCCTACCAAACTCTCTTGTCAAGTGTCACTTTGTGCTTCAAGTGTTGTTTCAAGTCATTCGTCATGTTTCAAGTGTTCTCATCCTCAAGTGTCGTCACATTGTTTAGAACATCTCTGGTGCACTTGATGGTTACAATACCTTTGTTTGTTGTAAAACGACACCTTTGGTTGCAGTCACACACTCTTGGTTTATTATACTTGGTTTTATGTCCCTATAATACTAGTGTATCCACATTATTATTATTTTTCTGTCCATGTAGCCCCTATATTGTTATTTTTGTGCCCCATATAAGCCCACTATTGTTATTTTTGTGCCCTTACATATTATTCTTATCTAGGCTCTGATTATATTGTGACCCTTGAGACTCCTACATATACAAAGGAGGTATTGTCATTTGTATCATCCAAGAATTTTTCATTTATGTAGTGTAAAATAGGTTTCCCACTTGAACAATATAATTTTTAAGTCATTGATATATCTATTTCTGAGTTGGTTGCATAACATTTGTTATGAGATCTTTGGATTCTAGGGTTTCGCTGCTTGAAATGGGTCATCGTGAAATTTTTGCTATAACTTTTTTTCTACGAAGTTTCAGAAGATGAATTTGAAACCATGTGGAGCATAAATATTTATGAACTTCTTGTACTAATTTCAAATATTTTCTCACTATACTATTGGAGATATGATCCGAGGAAGTTAGGGTTTTTGAAGGCTCCATAATTCCATCTCAAACAAGTGACCTAGGGAAAATCATCATAACTTTCTCTTTGAGCATCAGATTTAAATTTTATAAAAGGTGACAGAAAGAGGACTAAATTTAGATTTTTGGGTAGCATTTTCAGGGATGAAGGTCTAAAACGTGACATGTGCCACTCTGTACTAGTTCATTCTACAGAACTAGTCTATAATAAGGTCATCGTGGGAGATTGGGCATAACTCTTTCTTGAAGAATCCAATATTGGTCTAGCTTGTTGGGTTGGAAAGATGATTCATAGGTATACTACAAGATGGAATTTTAGATCTTGGAGATTCACAATTAAAGAGATACAAAAACTTGAATATATAGCTCCTAAAACCCAAGAAAAATGTTTTTATTTTTTAAATTTTGCATATCTTTTATTTGAAAAATCAGTTTGAAGTGATTCAAAGGGCATAGTGAAGCATAGGTATCATTGTTAGATTTCAAAATGCCTAAAAAAATGGACACGCCTAAGAAGAAACTAGAAGTATTTTCTATGACACATGAAGAAGAGGAAGAAATGCAACATGATAAATCAAAATTACGAGACCAAGTGCAACAAATTTCGCTCTCACAAAGAGTAACAAAAAATGAAATGGAAGCTAAGATAGATGGTTTGAAGAATGGTATGGAAGATTAAATGGATGCTTTAGAATAAAAAATGAAAGGAAACATGGAATATTTGAAGAATGGCTTAAAAGCAGACATGAAAGGTTTGACAAGGTCGCTACAAGAAATGATTCCTAATGCCGAATAGGTATGAGATGAAAATCACGTCGAGAATAAAAGGAATGTTAATCATAACTCCATAGAATCTCAATTTGAATTGAAGACCCACCATATTCCAAAGATTGATATGAAGAAGTTTGATGGAAAGGATCTAGTAACATGGATACTATAGATGGAGCAGTATTTCGATCTCCATAATGTGCAACACAAACAAAAGTTACACATTGCAACTTTATATTTAGAACCCAATCAATTTGTATGGTATTGATGGATTGTTCTCATAAAACACTTGTCACTTGGTCAGTTTTTATGAAGGAAATGATAACATATTACGAGGATACAAATAGGAACACCTTCTTTAGCCAATTGATAAATCTCAAACAAAAGGGTTCAATGGCGAAGCACATTGAGGACTTCCAAAAATTGTATATCAGAATGAATGATATTTGAGATGAGAATAGGATTGATGTATTCACATGAACCTTAGAGGATAACATCCAACATGAGGTTCGACTTTAGGAACTTGATTCATTGGAGAATGCATCCACGGTGGAAAGAAAATTTGAAAGAAAAATTATGGAAACAAGGAAGTCTCCCACTCAAAACTATAAATATGGAAGCGTTGTTGCTCCTAGCCTTCCACAACCTATAAGGTTGACAACAAAAAAATTGGAGGAAAAAAGAGAAAAAGGGCTTTGATATAGCTGTGATAGAAAATACATTAAAGATCACAAGTGTGCTGAGAATAAATTATTGTACATAGATTCTGAAGAGGAGTAAGAAAAAGAAAAAGAAACATCAAAAGAGGATATACACTAGGAACCAACCCCAGAGAAAGAAGAAATGAAACTGACCATAACTTGTAATGCATTGGCAAGAACTATCACTCCTCAAACTCTCAAGATAGAAGGATATATCAAGAAGAAAAGTGTAATAATGTTGATTGATTTGGGAAGTACCCATAATTTTAGTCATTGTAAGATAGCCAAGGAATTGAATTTATTCCTATATCCACCACCAAAGTATCAAGTGATGGTTGCGAATGGAGGAACTATAAATTTCTCTAGAAAGTGACATAATATCAAGCTAACCATGGGATAATATGTATTGAATAGTCTAATGCTTTCCATTCTAATGGGTGGTGCTGATGTTGTACTAGCAGTCCAATAGTTACAATATTTTGGGATGATAACTTTCATTTTTCAAGAAATTTTCTTAAAAAAAAAACTGAAGGAAAGGAGGTTGAAGTAAGGGGTAAGGAAACTAGGAAATATAATCAAATCTAATGACATGAAAAATCTTATGAATAAATAACAACAGAGTGTAATTGCACAATTATTCTCACTAGGGGTTCAAACATCAAAATCATCTATTTCTTCAGATCTCCAAAAGGCCCTGTACAATCATTCCAAGGTCTTTGAGACTCCCAATGGCCTCCCACATATTCGTGATCATGATCATGCAATTCAATTGATTCCCAGAAGTGCTCCTCCAAACATTAGGCCTTATAGATATCCTCATGCCAAAAAGATTGAAATTGAATGTATGGTTACAGAAATGATAGAGGCTAGTATAATTAAACCACTAGTAGAAAATGAGCAATTAGTGACTAGGTGACTAAAAAAGTTAGTGACCACAACTTTTCCAAGTGAAATACTACAAAAATGAGCAATCTTAAGTGATTGAACTAAAAACGACTAACATAAATCACTAATTTAGTCACAGGTTAAAATATGTGACTATCTAATAAGTAATACAACTAAAAATGACTAACATGAATGACCAATTTGGTCTAAGAACAAAAATACAACTACCTAACAAGTACTACAATAATATGAATCAGTTTTTTATGTTAGTCATATTAATTGTGTCAAGCAATCTAAGCTTACAAGTGATTGGGGATTGAAAGGTTTTTAAAGATTGGTTGAAAGGTTATCCTTACTTAAACACTTCTTCATCCTCACATGCTTTATAGGTGAGCCAAATTTGCACTATGTATCTCTAATAATTTGTAATTTTAAAAATATATTTTTTAATAAAAAAAGTAATTTTATGTATTTTTAAAAAATCTATTCATTGAATCTAATTGGATATAGTTCTAATTTGAAATTAATTTAAACAGAAATTTTAATTTTTAAGACTATAATATAAATAAAAACTACTTTAATTTCATATTAACCAACCTACATCCATCTTAACCCCGGATCTATCAAGTGTTGAGAGGGGTCCAATCTCTCAAGGTTCAATTTTTTTTTTTTTTTTTCTGGTGCAAAACTTGAGGAAATTTTTTCACCTTGAGAGATTGGATCCATCGCGGCACTTGATAGTTATAGGGTTAATATGGAACTAGGTTGGTTATATAATACTATATAATATCTATATTTGTATTTGTGTCTCTTTGTTATTCCCTCTCTTTATGTCACCCCCGAAACATACACACACTCTCTCTCCCTCTCTTCCCCTTCTCTGTCTATCTCTCTCTTCCCCTTCTCTCTATATTTATCTATATCCTTCTCTCTATTCCCTCCCACTCTCCTCTCCCCCTCACTCTGTCTCCATGACTCCCTTGTCACCCCATCTCTCTCTCCACCTTTCTCCCTCTATGTTTCTCTTCTTCCCTCCCTCTCCTACCCCCTCCAATTCCATCTCTCTCTCCTCATCTATATCTTCCTTCCTTTGTATCCCTTATCTCCCACCTCCCTCTATCTCTCCCCCCAAAATCACTCCCGCTCTCTCTCTCTTCCTCTTCCGTCCAACTCTATCACTATCTCCCCCTCTTCCTATCCTTCTCCATCTCTACGCCTTCGTCTCTCTCCCTTCCCCTCCTCTCCCTCTCTCTATCCTCTCCTCTTCTTTCTCTTCCCTCCTCTCCTCCCTACCTCACTCTCTCTCCATCTCTCCCTTCTCACTCCTCTCCCTCTCCACCTCTCTATGTAATTTTTCTTTCCTTCCTCTCTCTCCCACTCCAAATCCATCTCTCTCTCTCTCTCTCTCTCTCCATTCCTCTCACTCCCTCTCTCGCACCTCACTCTCTCTCCTCCCATCACTCTCTTTCTCTCTCTCTATCCTCTGACCTTTTCACCACCCCCTCCCCAACTCTCTCTTAAATTCGATCACATTATATTGTGTTTAAGAAATTATCTAAATTAGAAAAACTTAACTGGTTGTAAAATATTAAACCTATATTTTGGATCAATCATGTCAAGGAAAATAAAATAATGAAAAACTTTAAAAAATCATGCACTATATTTAATGTATTATAATTAGTCAATTTCCTTTCTCTCATCCCTTGGATCCTTACCTATGATGGATCAATGCCCATATATATATAAAGAACAGACATAGATCCATCTCAGCTTAATTTTATT
This sequence comes from Pinus tabuliformis, assembly GCA_031772625.1. Taxonomy (NCBI): domain Eukaryota; kingdom Viridiplantae; phylum Streptophyta; class Pinopsida; order Pinales; family Pinaceae; genus Pinus; species Pinus tabuliformis. The sequence continues at coordinate 984,576,680 of CM062810.1, forward strand.
AAAGCCTTATTTTAATTTCTATGAGAATATTTTTAGTAGTTGTGAGGATAGAGGGTTTAGATATATCTCAAATTGTAACATTTTCTGTTTTAGATTCCATTAAAAAAATGTTGTAAAACTAAATTAAAATAAAATACTTTTACTATGAAATATGTTATGGTTTTTTGTCATGTGGTATTAATAAGCCATGGTATTGGCCCATGGTATTGTAACAAAGCGGATTTACAAGTTAATATCCATGGTAAAGTGAGGGTGAATATTCATGGTTAACAATCTTGTCATATTGTTATAAAATATTTGGTTGTAAAATAATTTATGTTTTTTGGGCATGTGGTATTGTTATAAAATATTTTGATTGTGAAATAATTTATGTTTTTTGGGCATGTGGTATTGATAATCCATGGTATTGACCCATGGTATTGCAACAAAGGCTATTTTTTACAAGCTAATAATATCTACCATAATGTGGGGGTGAATATCCACAATTAAGAATCTTGTCATATTATTGTAAAATATTTTAGTTGTGAAATAAGTTATAGTTTTTCGACTAGTAGTATTGAAAATCCATGGTATTGGCACATGGTATTGGTTGTAAAATGTTAAACCTATATTTAGATCAATCATGTAAAGAAAATAAAATAATGAAAAACTTTATAAAAAATTATGCACTATATTTAATCTATTATAATTAGTCAATTTGCTTGGTCTCATCCCTTGGATCCTTAGCTAAGATGGACCTATGTCGATTCCATAGATCCATCTCATATTAATTTTATTAAAACCTTAATTTAATTTCTATGGGAGTATTTTTAGTAGTCGTGAGCACAGAAGGTTTAGATAGATATCAAATTGTAACTTTTTCCCTTTTAGGTTCAATTAAAAAAATGCTGTAAAATTAAATTAAAATAAATTTTTTTACCATGAAATAAGTTATGGTTTTTTGACATGTGTCATTGATAAGCCATGGTATTGACACATGGTATTGTAACAAAGCATATTTACAAGTTAATATCCATGGTAAAGTGAGGGTGAATATGGATGGTTAATAATCTTGTCATATTGTTATAAAATATTTGATTGTGAAATAATTTTTTTTTTGGGCATGTGGTATTGATAATGCATGGTATTGTAACAAAGGCTACTTTTTACAAGTTGATAATATCTTTTGTAATGTGGGGGTGAATATCCACGGTTAAGAATCTTGTCATATTGTTGTAAAATATTTTGGTTGTGAAATAAGTTATGTTTTTGGAGTTGTAGTATTGATTAGCCATGGTATTGGCCCATGGTATTGTAACAAAGCCTATTCGCAAGTTAATAAAGAAATCAAAATATAACAAATTACATTTTATTATTTTTATTAATTTAACTTTTCTTATTAATTGATTTGATATTTAAATATTTACAGTCATCCCAATATCATTTTTAATTTCTTATTCTTCTTTTTAATTTAGTGTCTTACGAAAAAATAACAAATTATTATTAAAAATAAATCATTTAACCCAATTGCAATTTATATATTTTATTTTATATTATAAATATTTATTTTATTATAAATATTTATTTTATTTTTCATTTCTATTTTAGCAATCGGTTCAAATAAAATATTCACAAATTACAACATCACATTGTAGCACTGTATTTTTCTCTTCCTTGTCTATATCTTCTTGGAAATTCTATAAGAATGAAGACCATCATTGTGATCTATGGATTTCATGGGATTTGAACCCCAGATGGAGTTTGAATGGAAAACACCTTAGGAGAGAATCAACAATTTCTAGAAGAAGGAAGACCATCAACGTGATCTATGGATTTCATGGGATTCGAACCCTAGATGGAGTTTGCATGGGAAACACCTTAGGAGAGCATCAATAATTAGATGGAGCAAGGGCAAGGTCACTATGCGTGTATATTTTGGTAATTTGTACATGGGTATCAATTTGGACTCTGTTCTTTCTTTAGATATTTTGCTTGTACATGGGTATGCATTTGGACTCTCTTCTTTCTTTTTACTAAAGAGGATTTTTGTTTGTATGGGTAAATAATTTTGAGGGTTTATATGATCAAAACATAAATTTATCTATAGTTGAGGGTTTAATGATTATGATAAGGGCAAGGTCACTGGGCATGGATATTTTGGTAATTTGTACATGGGTATGAATTTGGACTGTGTTCTTCCTTTTTACTAAAGATGATTTTTGTTCTTATGGGTAAATTCAAAGCATATATTTTTAATGATTAGGATAAGGGCAAGGTGATTGGGCGTGGATATTTTGGTAATTTTTACATGGGTATGAATTTGGACTCTGTTCTTCCTTTTTACTAAAGAGGATTTTTGTTCATATGGGTAAATTCAAAGCATATATTTTATCTAGAGTTGAGGGTTCAAAGATTATGATAATGGCAAGGTCATTGGGCGTGGATATTTTGGTAATTTGTACATGGGTATGAATTTGGATTGTGTTCTTCCTTTTTACTAAAGATTTTTTTTGTTCTTATGGGTGAATTCAAAGCATATATTTTTAATGATTAGGATAAGGGAAAGGTCACTGAGTGAAGATATTTTGGTAATTTGTACATGGGTATGAATTTGGACTCTTTTCTTCCTTTTTACTAAAGAGGATTTTTATTCTTATGGGTAAATTCAAAGCATATATTTTATCTAGAGTTAATGGTTTAATGATTATGATAAGGGCAAGGTTAGTCGACGTGGATATTTTGGTAATTTGTACGACTTTGTTCTTCCTTTTTACTAAAGAGGATTTTTATTCTTATGGGTAAATAATTTCAAGGGCTTATACGATCAAAGCATGAATTTTATTTAGAGTTAAGGGTTTAATGACTATGATATTTTGGTAATTTGTACATGGGTATGGATTTGGACTCTATTCTTATATTTTACTAAAGAGGATTTTTGTTCTTACGGGTAAATAATTTTGAGGGTTTATATGATCAAATCATAAATTTTATCTAGAGTTGAGAGTTTAATGATTATGATAATAGAAATCTTGATTGTGGCCAATAATTCATTAAAACACAATGCACAAGTAAGCATTTTTCATGTCCTTATTATACAATGGGTTTAATGATTATGATAGACAATGCACAAGTAAGAATTTTGCATGTCCTTATTATACAAGGGGTTTAATGATTATGATAATGCAGATCTTGATTTCGGTCAACAATTCATCAAAATACAATGGATAAGTAAGAATTTTGCATGTCCTTATTGTACAAATCAGTTTGCTCCTCCGTAACGTTTCTAGGGTCAGAATGCATGAAAGTTTATTCTTTCTTATGTTTTTTTTAGTGGTTGATTTTTTGTGTAATGGACTATACCATGCCCAAATTAAAAGGGCTCATGTGATGCAAGAAAAATTTCTGGTAGGATGGAAATTCTAGACCTTCCTCAAACTCTGTTACATGAAATTAAAATTTCTTGTAATCATGAACATGCAATCTTTTATGTTTCATCCTTAGATTATGATCTCAATGGCTACAATTTTAAACCATGTTACTATATTTGAACTAGAATATACTTAGATCCATTAAACCTTACAAATTTCCAAAGTCTAGTTTAATTTTAGCTAAAAAGAAGGAACCTGAATGACTTTTGCAATTTAGATTCAATTCTTACAGACAATGATTAAAAATGGAAGAACTCAATGGTTTGATAACTTTTACCCACCCATCAATCTTGAAGACCTTTGGTATTATTCTAAACCTAAATAGAGAGTAGAAGAAGAAGAGGAGACTAGATTAGGTGGACCTTGAGCTAATTGATACTTTTCAAAAGTTGGGCATGCCCTTGACTAGAAGAAGAGACTGACCAACGTTGTTGTAGATGTTGTTTTTTACAATGTTTTCATTGCTACCATGCATAGGTAGACTCTATAGGTATTTTAGGTTATCTTTTCTTCATTATAAGAGGTAATTCAAGAGTATCTTTATCTAGTTAGGAAGTGGCTTGCCACAGTTGTTGCTCCCACTAATAACTATTATTCTGCATTGTATTTCTATTTTTTTAGTGATAGCTCCTTCTATTAAATCTCCAAGAACAATTTGTCACCCTGTTGTGGCCACGAACAACCCCCCTCCTTATTTAGTATTAGCAATAAGACTATGTAAGTGGGGACCCTTAGTAAATTTTTAAAAAAAATCAATTAGTGCTTATATGTCACTCCTTAAAAAAATATCGCATCGTGCCAAGAACGATAGGGCATTTTCTTATGGGTCAAAATGATAAAATGTGAGATTGCGACGTGAACTCCATCGCATCACATGCATTAATAAACACTCACGTTAGAAAAACCATAAAATCGCCGATATGCAATATCGCATATCGCATGTTGCAAAATCGCATAAAATGCACATAACAATTAAACGATTAAGCGATCCACGATCTTGCGATATTGCGATCTGCGATCTTTGCGATAGTGCGATCAAGAAACCTTGCGATAGAACAGCACGATGGAATTGCGATAATGCGATAAAACGAAATGCGATACTGCGATGCAAATCGCAGAAACATTCCATCGCAGATTTTCCTGGCTCAATATTCAAGAAAACGTTTTCCATGAACCAAGAAATGGATACGCGCTTTAATGATAATTAATGAATTACGTGCCAGTTGTTAATAAAGTATGGTTTTGTGTTTTTATAAGAGCCAGTTCACGTCAGATGGCATGTTTTTGCATATCTGTGGCATTTAAAGCTTTCCTGTCATTATTTATTATCATTACTCTCTCCTCACTTGTGAACTGTAGGAATGAAGAAAAAAAGTTACACGAAGCAATGTGCAGGAAGCTATGGGGAAAAGGGGTAGAGATCCAATGTTCAAAGACAGAGAAAAGGAGCCCTCATAAGTAGATACCTCATGCAACAGAGCCACAGATTCACAAAATACTGCTAAGCCATCCATTACAGATCTTTCATATACAGCCATGGTTAAATGGGTACTGAGCGATGCTGATATCAACAGACAGTTTAATGCCTAGGGTCAAGAGCTCACGAGGTCATTATTTTTACAAATTTTGAAGCTTTATACCCGATAAAGAGGAAGAGGCGCAAAAGGAAAAAAACGCATCAGAGAAGCCCAGATAAAAGAACGAAGGCAGTTTCCGATGTGCGATTAGCGCCTGGCGCTAATCACGCATCGCTAAGAAAATTGCTCGAGAAGGAAAGACTCTAACTGCTCAGCTACCTGTAAGCCCGAAAATTGCAGGAAAGCAATGACAAAAAACAAACTAGAAACATAAAGCTAAAGAAAAGGCAGAAGCAATCCAAAGGGTTAACCAAGTTGAACTGAGATTATTACTGGGCATACGCAGTAAAGCCACATAGTCAGTGGATGACTCTTGAGTATATCATCGATTTTGCTGAGAAGATGGTGCCAACTCTTGCCAATTCCGTTTGCTTAGCTCAACCAAAAGTGGAAGATAGTCAGCTGACTCTACTCAAGCAAATACTAAATGCTTGCAACGTTAAGGAGCAAATGCAGAAATAGTTAGCTATTAGATTTAATTTTTAGAAATAGTTTTGTTTTATTCTGCTTAGAAAGAGGGCGGTCATTTAAACCGTATCCTGAATCTTTGTAATTAAGTTATTTAGTTAGTAGTATTTAAACCCTTCTCATGCATTTAGAGAAGGGTCCAGAAATTTATCAAAAACTTGTCCTCAGAACATGCACTTTTGCACCCTTAGAGGAGGTTTTGGTGAATGAATGGAACAGGATTTGTTGATGTTTGCATTTGATATCTGCTCCTGATGTTGTGCTTCTGTACTCTTAGTGGATGTTAGAGCAAAGAGAGATAAATCATTGTCGCTTGAAGCTCATGAGTAGGACTAGTCATAAATGGTACTTTTATCTCTTCACCATTTCTGCTTATGTTTTAAAGTGATATAAAGTTTTTAGTTGTTTATGTATTATTGCATGAATGCCTGAGTTATCATTTGGCACTTTTGTATGGTGATAGCTATTTATTTATGCTTAATGTATGAATAGCTCATTATGCGATATGTTTTTCACAACTGTTTCGTCTAACTTTTTATGCGAAGTGGTTCATCCTTATTGATTTCTTTTCTCATAATAGCTGAATGATCTTTATTACCAGTTGTTATTTGAAATGTTTTTAGATCGTATAATAGAAGAATTACATCCCGGGTTAGTATAGACTTAGGTGTTGCTGCTTATTAGATTACAATAGCATAGCATTAGATTAAAGTTAGAATTAGAATATCTCAATTAGGAATTGTTAGATTAGGAACATCAAAATCTACACACACACACTCATAGATTGGGAAACTGGTCCCGTATCCCCAGTTGGACCCGCTATACAAAACGGATAAGGAGCTACCAACCAAGGTCCGGACGGAGCAGGTATCCCCCTTGTTGTAGACCCGATTTTCGGGGTATCAACATTTTTTGCACTAGAAGGAGGGCCTAAACTATGAATGGCAAGTAAATCTAAATCTGAATACCATTCTGAGTAAATCTCCCTCACCATCTCCCCCGACTTCTCCATTACACTTAAATCCAGAGTTAGAAGTCGCTGGAGTATCAACCGCTGCTACGCACCTTGACATTTCAGAACAATCTACCGTTGAACCTCCTGAAGTCGAATCTCTGATTCACAAACTTTAGCGATTTTCCATTTCTCCTCAAAGGTCTGATAAATCTCAAGGCAGCGTGACTTCACAATATAACCCTGCTCATCACTTGACCAGATTAAAGAGTGAAAAGTTTGGTATTCAACCCATGAATTTCCTTTCCCCACAAGGAAAAGAGCAAGGAAATCGCCAAAGGAGTCTGATAGCGAGACTCTTTCATCATCATCATCCATCTCAACCTCTTCATAGCAAATTCAACCACCCACTCCGCCACTTCAGATCATCGTCCACCCGTCCACTGGAACCCCCACAACTCTTCCTCAATCATCTGGAATCGTAGTATCCTCATCTTCCCAACCACAGGGATCATCTTCTGCACTTTCCTCTATTAGTAGTTTAGCAGTGGCCCAGTCTCCATGGAATAACCCTGGGGTAGTCTTAATGCCTGCACCCTTGAGTCAAATACCGGCCCATCCTAAGAAATGGCTACCTAAGTTTAATCCTGAGGCAGGCATGCTAGCAGAAGAGCATATAAACAACTTTATGCTATCCATTAATCTCAATGGGGTTACTAATGAAGATGATTTTGTTCGACTTTTTCCTTATACTTTGCAAGGAACAGCCGGATCATGGTATTTCTCATTACCCTCCAGATCTATCACTAGTTGGGACATCTTCCAAGAGCAATTCCTGACCAAGTTTGGTGATGACAGGTCTACGACAATGCTAATCAATGACCTATCCAACCTTAGGGCCAAATCTAGAGAGCCTATCAAAGATTTCAATTTACGTTTCAATAAAATCCTAAACAAAATTCCTACTGCTTCCCAGCCCAGCGAAGAAGTACGAAGTGAATGGTATATCACTGCTCTACCATCAAACATAGCAATCTTCGTGGACAGGGCTAATAAAATAGCCTTAGCCGAAAACATGAAAGAAGAAATAGCAGTAGATAAACGTATAATAGCCCTGGAAAAGAAATCCACGATAGAGGAACGGAAATCCAAGAAAGTCACCTTCAAGGAAGACTCCAAGAAGAAACAAGCAAAAGATCCATTAGATTTGGAAGGATTGCAGAAAGTTCTAAAGACCATGTCCAATGAAATGGTCGACATCAAAAATCAAGTAGCAGAAACTTCTTCAAAAAAGCCCTACAGAGCTTTTAAAATAGGCCCTTCAACGGATTCAAAGCCACCCAATGCTATTTCAAATGCTGAATCTGAAGAAGAGGAAGAGGAAATTGCCACTGAAGGGCAAAATGATGAAGAAGAAGTTGTAGAATTACAAGGAATGTGGGATTTCATCCTCCCACAAGAAGAAGATCAAGAAGTATTCCCAGTTAGCACATGAAGTAAGAATAAGCTTGATCCTCCCCAAACTATCCCTAAACCAAAGAGCACAAGCTCTGTAATAAAGGATAAAGTCACAACAAAGAAAACAACATCTAAAGCGACTCAAACTAGCCCAGTCCAAACAGATGCATTAACTCCATATAAAACACTGATCGTGTCGGATGAAATGGAGTACAATATTATAGAAGATATGAAAATGACTAGGGCCAACATCACTCTTTACGAACTGAGCAAGTTAAAGCATCAACATAAGATAATGCTGAAAGAATTACATGCTGTGCCAGTTGCACCTTTACCTGCCGCTGTACTTTCTCAAGCTTCTCATAACATGGGAAGACCTCCAACTAACACGATCAATAAGATTGATCCAAATGACATCGCTCTAATTGGAGGAAGATCGAGATCGCATACTCCCCCGTTTCTCCTTACTTATGAAATTTTCAATAAAAATGTGCACAATTGTTTGGTGGATTCTGGTGCTTCATCGAATATTTTACCAAAGTCCATATGTGCCAAGTTAAACGTTCAACCACAGAAATCCGCTGTGCGCATAGTTCAGCTAGATCGATCTCAAGTCGAAGTGATTGGCGAACTAAATCAAGTAACCATAAGGCTGTCATCCAACCCAAAGGTATGTCAAGTTATTGACATTTTAGTTGCTGATATCCCATAATTTTATGGCTTAATTCTTAGCAGGGATTGGTCAGAAAAACTTCATGGATACTTCGCAATTGACTGGTCACACATGTGGCTGCCCTACAATGGTAAACCAAATCAAATAAAATTTGAACGAGAACTACATCAGAAATACATAGTAACGGAGCTAGAGGGGGAGAATGAACCAGTAGCATATAACAATAGCATTATCGGCAACTACTCGGTAGATTCTTTCCTCGACAATTTCAATGCTCATACGTCACCCTATTTAGAACACTCTGTTTTGTCCCAAGTTGAAAAATTTTCTCGAACTGATAGTTCAAAATGTATCAATTTTTTAGATAGTCCTGTAAATAAGTCTTTGTTTTGGAAATTATTTTTTGATGGTTCTAAATCTAACGAAGGAGCAGGAGCAGGATGCGTTCTAATTAGTCCAGAAGGAGATAAAATCATGCTAACATGCAGACTCGAATTTGATTGCACCAACAATACAACAGAATATGAGGCTTTGGTCCAAGGGTTGTACAAAGCAATCGGGTTAGACGTCAAGTACCTTCAAGTTTTCAGAGACTCTAAGATTGTGGTCAGACAGGTACGTAATACTATACATTTCTTATCAGGTCATTTAAAACATTATCAATCCTTAGTTCAAGATCTGACTGAGCATTTTATAGCATTTAATATTTCTTCAATTCCTAGACTCCAAAATGCAAGTGCAGACCTTTTGGCTAACGTAGCTTCTAAGCTTATTCCTTCAGAAGATTTTAGTCCAGATAGATTCTCAATAGAATTAATTTTTAGACCATCCATTCTTGATAACATCACAAATTGGAGAGTATTCAATGACGATCCTGATATTGTAAATTTCCTCACATCTGAAGGATCCTACTCCAATCAAATAATTGACGAAGACCAACATGATCGACAATTGCAACAAGATAGCACTAACAATGCTATACCTAAGTCGGTAGTCAAGTTAGAAGACTTGTACGATTTGAAAGATCGGTTTAAAAGGTCTACCAATTCAAAACTCCAAAGTTCAACCTTGAACTACGAATTAGTAAACCTAGGAACCGATGCCAAACCACAAAACATTAATCTAGGTCTCGGCCTAGCCCCTGAAGAAAAATTAGCGTATATTCATCTTTTGAGACAATATAAAAATGTTTTTGCCTGGAATTATGATGAACTCAAAACATACGACACTTCCATCATCCAACATACTATTCCCATGATCGATAATGAAAAATCTGTCCAGCAAAAGCTGAGAAAGATCCATCCCAATTTAGAAAATTAGATAAAAACTGAGCTCAATAAGTTATTGAAAGCCAGAATAATCTTTCCCGTCAGACATTCTAAATGGGTCTCAAATATGGTACCTGTTAGAAAGAAAAACAGAGATATTAGGATTTGCATTGACTTTCGAAACCTTAACAAGGCCTGTCAAAAAGATAATTTTCCTTTACCACCTATGGAACAAATATTGCAGGCAGTAGCGGGCTCGGAATTAATGTCTTTCTTGGATGGATTTTCAGGATACAATCAAGTGTTGGTACATCCTAATGATCAATTGAAAACCACATTCAGAACTAAATGGGGCACATACGCATATCGAAAGATGCCATTTGGTTTGATTAATGCTGGTGCCACATTCCAGAGAGCTATGGACATCGCATTCAAAGGTTTAGTCAATAAATCTGTAGTAATTTATTTGGATGATATAACAGTGTATTCCAAGAAATGAAGCGACCATCTTAGAGATTTAAAACAAATCTTCCAACGGTGTTTAAGGTATGGAATTTCACTTAACCTGAAGAAATCTTTTTTCGCATTAAGTGAAGGGAAACTTCTAGGATTCATAGTGTCAAAATCCGGAATTCACATCGATTCCGACAGAATCAAAGAGATTTTTGAAATATCCTTGCCTCAGAAAAAAGCCATGCAATCTTTCCTTGGTGAGATCAACTTTGTAAAGAGATTCGTTCCGGATTTTTCATGAATCGTGTCTCCTTTGCAAGCCATGATTAAAAAGAACTCAACTTTTAAATGGGGCCAAGATGAAAACAAAGCATTCAACCTAATCAAACAAGCTATTATTAATGCTCCATCTTTAGCCACTCCGAGTTTTTCAGAACCATTTAGTTTATATACATTTGCCTCAGATAAGTCATATGCTGCGATACTCACTCAAGCAAATCAAGAAAAAGCGGAAGCCCCAATTGCATTTTTCAGTTCAAATTTACAGGGCGCTGAATTAAATTATTCATACGTGGAGAAATAGGCTTATGTTGTTTTCAAAGCGGTCAAATACTTCAGACCTTTCTTACTCAAAACCCATACTAAAATTATAGTACCATTTCCAGCGGTAAGGAATCTTCCAGTATAGAAGGATGTGGGTGAGAAAAGGGCAAATTGGGTTACTTCCTTACAGGAATATGACATTGAGATTAAACCAGCAAACATTGTAAGAGGCCAAGGATTTTGCAAAATGCTGGCTGGAGCATCGCAAATTTCTGAAATTCCATCTGCAGAGGTACAAATATGTGAGGTAAGCCTAAATGATGCAGAGTCATTATACGCTGATATCCTTTATTATCTTAAAAACGAGTATGCTCCTTCACACCTCGATCATACTAAGAAAAGAGCTCTAAGGTTGAAAGCCAAACAATATCAGCTCATAAATGATATTCTTTTTAGAGTAAATTATGATTATGTTCTTCTTAGGTGTCTTGAGAAATCTGAAGCTGAAAAAGTTTTGCAAGAACTCCACGATGGGCCAGTAGGCGGGCACTATGCTGGAGATGCTACTGCACATAAAATCTTGCGCGCAGGGTATTACTGGCCCACGTTATTTAAAGACTCGCACAGTTACGTGAGGAAATGTCAAGTCTGCCAAACTACTGCTGGGAGACAAAAGAAGCCATCCTTGCCACTACAGCCAGTTAACATTGAGCAACCTTTCAGTCAGTGGGGATTGGACATAATAGGTGAGATCGTTCCTCACTCTTCTAAGCAGCATAGATATATCCTTACAGCTATAGATTATTTTACTAAGTGGGTAGAAGCAGTTCCACTCGAGACAGCTAATGCTGAAAATATCATTGAGTTCATAGATCAATTTATAATCACCAGGTTTGGATTGCCTTACGCTTTAATGTTTGATAATGCATCATACTTTTCTGGAAATGCAATGACTGAATTTGCACTTAAAAGAGGATTCAAACTTAAATATTTGGCCAATTATTACCCACAAGGAAATGGGTTAGCTGAGTCCACAAATAAAAACCTAATCAGGATTATCAAAAGAAGAGTTGACCAAAATCATAAAAATTGGCATAAGGCTTTGATATATGCTTTATGGGCAGACTGAATAATGCAAAAAGCTTCTATCGGCACTTCTCCCTTTAATTTAGTTTATGGGAAAGAAGTGGTTCTTCCGACTCATTTGGAAATTCCCTCTTTGTCTCTAGTTCAATACATTGATGAAGTACCCACTTCCTCCTTACAACTAAGACAAATGGAAATAATCAAATTAGAAAAACAATGAGAACAGGCTAAGAAAACGCATGCTTATCATCAAGCACTAGTAAAATCCTCTTTTGATTCAAACATAATGACTAGAAAATATTTTCAGATGGGAGACTTAGTTTTAAAATGGGACAAGGCTCATGAAGAGAAATGAAAACATACAAAATTTCAAAGAATGTTGCTTGGTCCTTTTCAAATTGTAGAAGTCGTAGGTCCATCAACGTCTGTGTTACAGGATTTAGCAGGTAAGAGAAACTCTTTGCCTATTAACGGACAAATTCTCAAGAAATATTTTCCATAGAAGATTACTCTTCTATTTTTGTAGAGTAGTTGTTTTTCTTTTCATAAATAAAACTAGTTGTGAGTGGTTACATTAGGCATTTATGCACAAGACACCAATTCTCTTTCAGATTTTGATTTTTTGCTTGTATAAATAGCAAATCTTTTGGAAAATTGATCTTTATTATTGATAGATACAGTTAAAGACTCTAGCCTAGATATGATACTAGTTTCAACTCCATAAAGTTTGATGAAAACAACCTTTAGTGAAGAAATTGTTTTATCTCAGTACAATGAAAGGTATCAATAACAAAATAAAGATTCTCTATAGAACAACTGTTTCCAAAAACTCTACTATTGTCGTCCAGAGCTATCTTAAGGAAACAATGACTTCCTCCCTACTAAGGAGATCACAACTTTCAGAGGAACAATCCAAGGATACACTTCATCTTGAAGAATAAGAGGTCTCATCACGAGCCGGGTTATCATAATCACATATATTATAACTTGCTGACTTTGCAAAATACTGTACACCACAACAGGGCAATGACTCAAGATTGTTGCAATCAAAAGACAAGGGGTCTCATCACGAGCCATCTTGTTCAACAAAGTTATAAATCAAGTGAATGATTGTGTCATAAATTGGCTACCAAACCAAGACATTGTTCTTTAAGAGTAAAAAGAAAATCAAAACAATAAGTGTGGATGTGGATTCCTCTTTGAGAATTGTAGGTTGCTTTAAGTAGGATACAGGATCATTGCTGGGTAATAGGCAACCCTGTCGAGGCTATAAACGCCTGTTGGTAGCAGAGGATCTACCTACGACAAATGAGCATATTTAAAACTGGTTTACAGAGAAGACTTTGTTTTATCTTTACAAGACCAAGTAATGACTGATGTAAATACAAGGGCTAGCTTGAGGAAGCAAATAATCAAAGTTGAAAATAGTTGAAACAAAATGTCATTGACAGGTTAGAGCATAATGTACTTTATCTTTCCATAATAAAGTTTAACTTTCTGAAAAATTTTCTGTTTTGGAAGTTTAGAAAATTCAATAGAAAAACAGAGATAACTGGTTCTTCCAAGTGAATCGCCAATTGTTGTGGCCACCAACAACCCCCCTCCTTATTTAGTATTAGCAATAACACTATGTAAGTGGGGACCCTTAGTCAAAAAATTTTAAAAAATCAATTAGTGCTTATATGTCACTCCTTAAAAAAATATCGCATCGCGCCAAGAACGATAGGGCATTTTCTTATGGGTCAAAATGATAAAATGCGAGATTGCGACGTGAACTCCATTGCATCGCATGCATTAATAAACACTCACGTTAGAAAACCTTAAAATCGCCGATATGCGATATCGCATATCGCATGTCGCAAAATCGCATAAAATGCACATAACAATTAAACGATTAAGCGATCTGCGATCTTGCGATATTGCGATCTACGATCTTTGCGATAGTGCAATCAAGTAACCTTGTGATAGAACAACACGATGGAATTGCGATACAGCGAAATACGATACTGCGATGCAAATCACAGAAACATTCCATCGCAGATTTTCCTGGCTCAATATTCAAGAAAAAGTTTTCCATGAACCGAGAACTGGATACGCGCTTTAATGATAATTAATGAATTACATGCCAGTTTTTAATAAAGTATGGTTTTGTGTTTTTCGAAGAGCCAGTTCACGTCAGATGGCATGTTTTTGCATATCCGTGGCATTTAAAGCTTTCCTGTCATTATTTATTATCATTACTCTCTCATCACTTGTGAACTGCAGGAACGAAGAACAAAAGTTACACAAAGAAATGTGCAAGAAGCTATGGGGAAAAGGGGTAGAGCTCCAATGTTCAAAGACAGAGAAAAGGCGCCCTCATAAGCAGATACCGCATGGAACAGAGCCGCAGATTCACAAAATACTGCTAAGCCATCCATTACAGATCTTTCATATACAGCCATGGTTAAATGGGTACTAAGCGATGCTGATATCAACAGATAGTTTAATGCCTAGGGTCAAGAGCTCAAGAGGTCATTATTTTTACAAATTTTGAAGCTTTATACCGATAAAGAGGAAGAGGCGCAAAAGGAAAAAAATGTATCAAAGAATCTCGGATCAAAGAACAGAGGCAGCTTCTAATGTGCGATTAGCGCCTAGCACTAATCGCGCATCGCTGAGAAAATTTCTCGAGAAGGAAAGACTCTAACTGCTCAGTCACCTGTAAGCCCGAAAATTGCAAGAAAGCAATGACAAAAAAATAACTGGAAATAGAAAGCTAAAGAAAAGGCAGAAGCAATCCAAAGGGTTAACCAAGTTGAACTGAGATTATTACTGGGCATACGCAGTAAAGCCACATAGTCAGTGGATGACTCTCGAGTATATCATCGATTTTGCTGAGAAGATGGTGCCAGCTCTTGCCAATTCCGTTTGCTTAGCTCAACCAAAAGTGGAAGACAGTCAGCTGACTCTACTCAAGCAAATACTAAATGCTTGCAACGTTAAGGAGCAAATGCAGAAATAGTTAGATATTAGATTTAATTTTTAGAAATAGTTTTGTTTTATTCTGCTTAGAAAGAGGGCGGTCATTTAAACCGTATCCTGAATCTTTGTAATTAAGTTATTTAGTTAGTAGTATTTAAACCCTTCTCATGCATTTAGAGAAGGGTCCAGAAATTTATCAAAAACTTGTCCTCAGAACATGCACTTTTGCACCCTCAGAGGAGGTTTTGGTGAATGAATGGAACAGGATTTGTTGATGTTTGCATTTGATATCTGCTACTGATGTTGCACTTCTGTACTCTTAGTGGATGTTAGGTAAAAGAGAGATAAATCATTGTCACTTGAAGCTCATGAGTAGGACCAGTCATAAATGGTACTTTTATCTCTTCACCATTTCTGCTTATGTGTTAAAATGATATAAAGTTTTTATTTGTTTATGTATTATTGCACGAATGCCTGAGTTATCATTTGGCACTTTTGTACGGTGATAGTTATTTATTTATGCTTAATGTATGAATATCTCATTATGCAATATGTTTTTCACAACTGTTTCGTCTAACTTTTTATGCGAAGTGGTTCATCCTTATTGATTTCTTTTCTCATAATAGCTGAATGATCTTTATTACCAATTGTTATTTGAAATGTTTTTAGATCGCATAATAGGAGAATTACATCCCGGGTTAGTATAGACTTAGATTTTGTTGCTTATTAGATTACAATAACATAGCATTAGATTAAAGTTAGAATTAGAGTATCTCAATTAGGAACTGTTAGATCAGGAACATCAAAATCTACACACACACACTCATAGATTGGGAAACTGGTCCCATATCCCCATTCGGACCCGCTATACCAAGCAGATAAGGAGCTTCCAACCAAGGTCCAGACTGGGCGGGTATCCCCCTTGTTGTAGACCCGATTTTCGGGGCTTCAACACACCCATGGAAATATCCACTTATTTCAGGATGAATGAGATGGAGGCCAGTCATTTTGAGATGACTCTTATTATCATAGATGAGAGCAGTTTTGTGAGGTGGGAGGAATTCTGTGACATAGATTGAAGGATGAATTATACCATTTTATGAAACCAATCATCTCCATGCCACAATAGTGGATCTCTATTGCGCCGAGGGATAAATGATAAAATACTCCACTGTAAAGAATTGGTATGTCTGGGACGAGGAATGCAAATGTGGAATTATAATTTTATTACGAAAAGAGGTTTTTGCGATGGAGAGAAATCAAGGATTTCATGGAACTGAGTAGAGACTGGTTCAACAATCACCTGGAAATACTCAAACATTGTTTTGAAAAGTGATGATGCAATTGGAGAGTTCTATTTTGTTGTCTTGAAAAATAACTATCAATAGGGGGGGGCAAATATTGTCCATATACGGAAGAATTGTAGGAATAGGATTGTTTCTAAAATTATATCTATAGGCAAGTCAAGGGACTACTACAGAGTATTAGTGCAGGTGCAACCAAATTATCATAATGCAAGGAATTTTTCACAGTGTGATTTAATGCTCATTGGTGACCAGGAAGCTTCAAATGCTTATCGTTACATTCAGGTACAATTGAGTTGCATTCTAAAGTCTCTAATTTCATTTATTGATAGTCATTCTTGTGTCCTTGTCTATCTTAATTTCATTATGGTAGTATTGGAATGGGTTAAAAAATCAAGCATATCATTGAGTGAAATAGACACCCACATGTCACTACATGTCATTGTGCATACTCTTTGTTTCTGTTACAATTAGAAGTGAGCAATATGATGTGTGCACACATAAAAAATCCTAGCATGCATGATGAATCCCCCTCCAGTTCCATTTTCTATGGTAACATTTTATATGTTGTGTTGATACAGGTCTTCTAGCCACATAGTGGCCACTATCGAATGTTGAGGTATATGTCATATAAATCTTTTATAGTCTACTTTATTTTTTATTCAACTATTCATCGTCTTTCATGTCTTATACTCTGCATTGTATCTTCTTTCATTTTCAAGGGAAGAACTCAATATTGATGGTAAGAAGAACCAATTGAAGAAGGAGGAGAACAATAACACTGGAGAAATAATGCAAAATGAGAGAGAGAAGAGAATCTGTCTAGTGATACCCTTAGAGCCAATATCTTGCATAAGGCACACTCATAGAGATTGATGGTCAAACCTTCAGAGTTGTTGAATTAACTTGGAATGCTTTGGAAACACAATGATAATGTTTTGAAATCATGAAACAATATTTCATGTATAAATTGTAGTACAACCCATATTAAGTTGGAAACTCATATTGTAATACTTGATATTTTATATAATAAAATTTATATGGTTGAAATTATTCTTATTTTCACTTGATATTATTTAGTCTTGTAATTAACATATGTAACTTTGTGTTATCATAATAGATAAATATGCACATTGTATGAAATTTTCTTAAAATTTAGTGGCAAAACCATACTAATTAATTTATGGTGATTAATAATAAACACATAAAATCAATCTAAAACTACGAAATTAATAGTTCATATTAATTAATTATGAACACCAATAAAATGAATATATGACTAAATTAGTCATTTATAATGATTATGAATGAAATTAAATGAAATGAATAGAAACTACTAAATCAGTTGTTTATTTAATGAATATGAAAATATAAAAAAAAAATAAATGACTACTGCAAATGATAAATTTTTTATTATTAAATGATGACTAAATTTTTCATATATACAACTATTAGTAGCTAATTTACAACATCTTATAACATGACTAAAATTTAGTCATATTTCTTTGGTCATTAATTGGTTTTAAATGATGACTAAAATTTGTATATATATGACTATTAGTAGCTAATTTACAGTATCTTATAATACGACCAACATTTTGGTCATATTTCTTTGGTCGTTAATTGGTTTTCTCGAGGATTCATATAGAAATATATTTTGGTATGTATTTGGTCATTAATTGAGACAATTAATAACTAAACCAATGAAAAATTTATGACTAAATATACTACTAGATGGTAAAATTGAGGAAACCAATTAATGACTAAGCTAAAAATGTCTAAAAGTTGGTCGCATTATAAGATACTGTAAATTAGCTACTATTGGTCACCGACTCAAAAATGCTCATTTATATGCAAATTTTAGTTGTCTTTTTAGTAAATAATTAGTCATTTTGTACTAGTGAAGCTAGTCAAAGTTCTTTCTCTACTCCAGTAGTATTGGTACACAATAAGGATTCATCATGGTGTATGTGTCCATATTATAGGGACCTCAACAAGCTCACTATTAAAGATAAATTTCTTATTCCTGACATTGATGAATTACATGGAGAAATTTACTTCACCAAGATGTATCTATGTTAAGGATATCATCAAATCGGAATGAAGAATGAAGACATTTTGAAAAAGACAAATTTATAAGTCACGAGGGTCATTATGAATTTCTGGTCATGCATTTTGGCCTTACTAATGCACCTACAATGTTTCAAGGTTTGATGAATTCCATTTTCAAATCCTTCCTTAGAAAATTTGTGTTAGTAATTTTTGATGATATACTAATCTATAAGAAGTCTTGGAAGGATCATGCTCAACATGTTGATGGGGTGCCCAAAGAATTGGAGGAGAAACAATTATATGAAAAAAATCCAAATGTTTCTTTGGAGTACAAGAGGTGGAATATTTGGGTCATATTGTATGTCATGAGGGTGTTAAGATATACCCTAACAAAACTAAATCCATTAAGGAATGGAAAATTTCCACAGCCATTAAGCATCTTCGAGAATTATAGGGTTGACAGGATATTATCACAAGTTTGTTAATAATTATGGGAGAATAGCGGCGCCTATAACATGATTACTGAAGAAAGATGCATTTTCTTGGACTTCAGAAGAAATGAATGCCTTTGAACATCTTAAATAGGAAATGTGCCAAGCACCGGTCTTAACTATGCCAGACCTACAAAAACTTTTATTGTGGAATGTGATGCTTCAAGAAATGGAATTGGTGTTGTTTTAATGCAATAAGGAAGACCCATTTCCTTTTAAAGTCATCCAATCAAAGGAAAGTATTTACACAAACCTATTTATGAGAAGGAAATGTTGGTAATACTACATGCACTAAAGAAATGACGACCTTAGCTAATGGGAAAAGACTTCAAGGTAAGAATAGATCATGATAGTCTTAAATACATTTTGGAACAAATATTATCTTCAGAAGAGCAACAAAAATAGGTGACAAAGATGTTGGATTATGACTTTGAAATGATTTTAAAAAAAGGGAAGAAAAATGTTGTTGCAGATGCACTTTGAAGAAAGCATGGGGATGTGGAAGAATTTCTTTGTGCCATTACAATTATCCAACTTGAGTGGATAACTGAGGCAAGGGATGAATGGAAGAATGATGAAGAGGTTTGTTCACCCATTCAAAATTTGTAGCAGGATCCCAGTACATCTGATACATTTAGCTGGGAAAATGATTCATTATGTTAAAAAGATCACTTATATCTTTGTGAGAATTCCCAACTCAAACAAAACATTCTTTTGGAATCGCACACCTCTCCCTTAGGAGGGCACTCAAAATTTTTAAAAACTTACCATAAGGTCAAGAAGGAACTTTTTTGGGATGCCCTTAAATCGGATTATCAAAATTTTGTGGCAGAATGTTTGGTTTGCCAACAAAATAAAAGTGAGACAATTAAGATCCCGGGTCTATTACAACCTTTAGCCATTCCAAGTTAGTGTTGGGAGGAGGTCCCAATGGATTCTAATGTAGGTTTACTCAAATCTGAAGGAAAGAGTTTCAACATGGTGGTAATTGATAGACTTACCAAGTATGCACAATTTAGTGAATTATCTCATCCTTTTAAAGTCAGTACAATTGTTACTTCATTTATGGAAACAATTCATAAGCTTCATGGAAACCCAAAGATTATAGTAAGTAACATAGTTCCCATTTCCACTAGAAATTTCTAGATGAAATTATTTTCTTGTCTTGGTACTCAATTATCTCATAGGTCATCTTATCATCCTCAATCAGATGGGAAAACTGAGATGGTGAACAAATTTTTGGAAGGATATCTTAGTTTCTTTGTATCTCATAAAAAAACACAATGGGTCAAGTCATTACCTCTAGTTGAATGGTGGTATACCACTTCCTTCCATACTGCACCAAAAATGACCCCATTTATGAAACTTTATGGATATCATCCACCATCCATCACATCATCTTTAAGAGAAAATTCTAAGGTTCAAGAAGTGGAATATCACATTGAGCATCAAAAACAAGTTCTCCAACTCTTAAAGAATAACCTCGTTCTGGTGTAGAATCGAATGAAATAACAACCAAATTAGCATGGTAGTGAAAGAAGTTTTGATGTGGGTGACTGGGTATTTTTATGGTTAAAATCATACAAACAAACGTCTCTCCAAAACTTGATGAATAAGGAAATATAATATTTGAGCCTGAAGTAGTCACGAAAACAACAGCCTAAGAGCTACAAATCGATCAATTTCATAGTATCTCATTAAGTGGAAGAAATTACCCGTTGAAGATTCCACATGGGAGGATTAGTATTTTAAACAGAAGCATCCATAACTACTCAAATGTTGATGACAATACTTTTTTGAAGGAGAGGGGAATGTTAGGTCCCTATAATAGTAGTGTATCCCCCTTATTATTATTTTTGTGCCCATGTAGCCCTCATATTGTTATTGTTGTGCCCCATATAAGCCCACTATTTTTATTGTTGTGACCTTACATTATTATTGTCATGTAGGCTTTGATTATATGGTGACTCCTTAGACTCCTATATATACAAAGGAGGTCTTTTCATTTGTATCATCCAAGAATTTCTCATTTATGTAATGTAAAGAAGGTTTGCCTCTTGAAGAGGATAATTTTTAGGTTGTTGATCTACCTATTTGTGAGCTGGTTGCATCAAACTTGGGGAATGTTTGTAAAATGGAATTTTGATCTGTATTTCTATTTATTCAAGCCTATATAAGTGCTATTGATGAGTTGGTATGTGTCACACTTGATTTAGTGTCTAAACTTATTGTGTTCACCCCTTGTTCTATGATCCAAACTTAAAGAAATTTTGGTTGAACAAGTTAACCCATTAAGGATAAGAGCGTATGGTGCACTCTTAAGCCTTGACTGGGATTTCTTCATTATTTGGAAGTGCATCTTTCACCCTCCAAGAGTGCATAGCACACTCGTATGAATCATTACACTTCCTTGTTATGAAATATAGCCTTAAGAAATCCTTCTTCATTGTTGAGTGCATGATGCACTTGGGATTAGACCGAAGCCTATGCCATTCAACCTCCAACATTGCGCGATGTGCCCTCCTGACCTCTCTTGAGTGCATGGAACACTTGGGAATGTTGAAGCTTCATCCTTTCATCCTTCAATAGTGCACCCTACACCATTCTTGGCTCTCTTGAGTGCATGAGCATGCCACCTTGAATCCTCGCAAGTTCATCCCTTCAACCTTTGGTAGCACGCCTTGTGCCCTTCCTGTCTCCCTTAAGAGCATAATCCAATTTGGAAGCCTAAATGTTATTCCTTCGTCCCTCATATCTATGCCATGTTCCCTCCCTTTATATTTCTCTCTCCTATTAAGTTCTTGAGCACACCCCAAAGCCTTGAATATTCATCCCTTCAGCCTTTCCCAGTGCACCTAGAAGTCCCATTGCTCTTCTCGAATGCACTATTAAGTCACGAATAGAAAATTCCTATGAAACATATTAGGATAGGATATTTTCTAGGCTGATGTTTTCTTGTTATGAGTGATTTCAGTTGTAGGTATTCCAAGAACAACATCAAAATGATCAATGAAGAGATTGGGTAGAGAGGGCGTTCAAAGGAAGCATTCAAGAATGAAAAACACATTGAAATCCTGATGATCGAAGCAGCCCAAAGGACTCCATATGATTTTAAAATACCCTTTGGAGGGTGAACACATCAACAACATAGAATTTGCATGCAAGGTCGAAGACACAGGTGGAAACCTTGTCATCTATCAATGAAATTCCATGTCATCAGTCAATATGATTCCAACTCATCAATGATAGTGGCTTGGCATGCCCTCACCACATGATGATGTTGAAATCATGATATGATTATGTAATTATTGTAAAGACAATGAAGTAGAAGTGAAAGAGTCATGTATGGACAAAAGAGCCATGAGAAGAAGTTCAAGAGCTATAGAATTCCAAAGGTCATTAGAATTTGAAAAGTAAATATTCATGAGGTTATGAAAGATCATTCCTCAACTTATAAAAGGATCCTAATTACTTAAGAAAAGGAGTGTTAACCTTGGTTCCTCCCACAAGGAATTAGAAAGATAAATATAGTACTTTTGGTAAGAAATTATTGTCTTTAATGCTTCACTATTGGGGCTACTGATGTTCATTGTACTAATGTATCTTGGAACTTTTGCTTAATACTTGAATTCTTTTGGCGAACACATTTTCATGCATGGATCATGGATGTTTTGAGACTACTTTTCTAATGTTTATGGATTATATTGTCTTTCATATGTACTCAAGGAATTGAAATAATTCATTGACTTTGGTTCTTAGCTTTTTTGAAGTGCGTTGTGATGATTTAACGATTGTTGCATCTATGTGAAGTATTTTTCTTGTTGTCTAATGATTTTTTCTTATTTTTGTGTGTGCGTATCCACTATATTAGTAATATTAATTTTATTTTAGAGGCTTACTTTCTCTCCCTTCCAGTGAAAGAACCTTGATACATATACAATTGAAAAGTTCACAAGGCACACTCTCTTGCTTATTAAAAATCACATGCATTCTAGTCTCTCATGATAATTGCTTAAGTGAAGGAAAATATCTAATTTAATGGCAGTCAGGCCATATTTATGGATGGGACTCCTACACTAAAGGGTCTGACATTTGATTGGGACCTCATATTAGGGAGATCCGCTATATGTTTGTGGGTTCTAGAACCACAAACATTCAAGCACTAGAAGGAGGGAAACCAATTATTTATGGCTAATACCTCATCACATCCCAACCATTCATCTTCTGACAAGGAAGTAATATTATGAGTTCCAGCCCAACTCTTATTCCTAAAGTAGGAGGGTATCCTCAACCTGGTTTGGAGTTATTCCATGAAGTTACTTATGATAATTTATGGATAATTTAGCCAATTATGCATTGGTTTGCAAAAGCTTTCATTTTAATCCCCATTGCTCATAATATTCCTCATCATACTAAGAAGAGAGAGACAAATCGTACTAGTGTATTTGTTACATAGGTGGAAGATTTTGTCTTTCACACTCTTGAGGAATTAGCAGAGTCTTCAGAAGAAACAATCCAACAAGAAAACTTTCCAGCTACCAATGAAGAATACGAGGAATCTATTATTCTTTCTGATGGAGAAAAACTGACAATTTATTTTTATCTTAATGAAAGCCTTAGCTGTGAAGGAGAAGGATCCTTAGATTTGGAAAAGTAGGAGGAGCAAGGAGATGAAGATATGGTTGACCAAGACTTGCATTGGATGGCCCAAGGGCCACTTGCCATTCTAGATAACCTTTGTAGAATGCCTAGACATCTAGAGAAGTTGCTATCTAAGTTTAATCCCTACAAGAAGACTAAGCTAGAAGATCATATTGATGATTTCTACATGCATCTACGAATGCTAGAGGTATGGTACACTGATGTTTCTCGTAGTATTTTTCCGTTCACTTTAGAAGCTAGAGCAACAACATGGTACATAGTCTTCTTGTTAATTCAATCCATGGTTGGAGGGAGTTTAAGAAACTGTTCTTGGATAAATTTGTTGATGATAATGCTCGCGCAATGTTGTTAAAAGAGCTCAAAAATATTAAGATGGGGAAAACGAGAAATTCAAATATTTCAATCAAAGGTTTAATTATATATTGAACGAGTTTCCTCCAAATACGTAGCCTCATAATTTTATTGCTATAGATTATTATACAACTGCCATGCCAATAAATATTCTTGCTTTTGTTAAAATAACTACAAAGGAAACACTCGCTTTAAAATTTGTAGAAGAAATTATGTGGAAAAGGACTTGCATGCCATTGGAGCTATTATTGATGATGATGAATCTAAATACTCCAAGGAGACTGGAAAAGATTGTCAGACGTCTTCAAATAAGTCGAAAGAAAAGGATTTTCTTGATATTCAAAGATTGACTAAATATTTAAATGAAATGAACAATGAAGTCTCAGAATTAAAAATAAATTCAAGTGAGGCCTCTACCAGTATCAAGCCCCCCGCGTATTTCTTACTCAGAAGGAATAATAAAAATAATTGGCCGACTAAATATGCCTAGAGTTCAAATGTTGTGTTTAATGCTGGAAGTATAGGCTTGTATAACTATTTATCCTTCCATCATGAATGGCATTCAGAGAAAAATTTTCCATAGTGGAACCACAACATGAATGCTCTTGAGCACATATCGTTGATACTTTACTAGTAGATGAGTAGTGTGAGTAGATAGAAGAAAAAAATGAACGTGCAACAACTAAGGAAAGTACAAGTATTAGACACTCAATTAACACTTTTTATTTTTCTCTTAATACAGGCAAGAAGAGTGTTGAAGAACCACCTCAAAGTGAATCCCCTCTTTAGAAGAAAACTAGTAATTATAGTTTGAGGAGAAAAGGGCACATTTCTAAACAGGAGATGATGAGACAAAAACCAAAGGATCAATGTTAAGAAGGATCTCAGCACCGACTAACCCTACTTAGAATGCACAAAATAATTCTAGAAATTTTGTTTATTCTAAGAACACTTCCACTACCAGAAAAAACAAGTCTATCACTCGAGAAGTTTCAAACATAGCTACACCTCTAGGCTATTCAAAACTGCCTTCTAAAAATGAAGCTATTTATTATAATATTGTTGAAGACTTGAAAAGAGCTTGTTCCAACATGTTGATGAGCCTCATAAATGGGTAATTATATGGGCTCATTTTACCTCCTAACCTAGTCAAATCAACCATTCTCTTAGCTTATTTTATGATTTTCTGATTATATTTATGCTTATAGAGTGAGTTGAGCTAGTTATGATGCCATGTGGTCTAACATGTGTTTAATGCAGATTATTAATGAATTTTGAGGACAAAGTCAAGGATCCAATGGTCAGATGGTAGAAATAACTCGAAGAAGACAGAGGAGAGGACTTATAGGATGGAATTCCCCTCATTTATTACTTCTCACTTTGAATTCCCCTTCATTCAGCTCAGAGTACAAGCAATTAAATCATGTACTAAAGGGTAATCGAGCAAGTGGAGGATGACTGATAGTTATCTCAAGTTTTGGGAGCCAAGCCTCCCTGATTTTAAGGAAGTTGTTGGTAGCTTCAAATGTATAAGTAGAGAGGCCTAGGGCCTCACTAGGGTCAGATTTCTTGCTTATGTAAACTCTGCTCAAATTTCAATCTTATTATTTTGCGACAGTTTCATGTAAACTTGCTATTTTATGATAATGAAGATGGAATCCTTTTCGATCTAGCACCGAGTTACCTCAGAGGGCTGAAGCTCTTGGGTTAGGGCCTAATCCAAGTAGCCAAGCTTCTCTTTACTTTTATTTTTATGCTTTACTTTAGTCTGTAGATTAATTTGTTGTTAGATGTATTTTATTATGGTTAAGAATAGGTTGCTTTTGATGATTTAGTAGTTTGCTTTCATTTGTGCTTTCTATAGTAGGTTGAGTAGTGATTAGAAAATATTCAAAGGTCTAGCAACAATGTCTTGGCCTCTCTTCCTCCCTATGGGACCATGATTTGAGGCAAAGACTCTCTTGCTGCCCCAAAAACATAGATTTTCCTCATTTCATAGGACTTCTAGTGTTTATAACTTTTTAGTAGGTTAATAGTCTAGTTTTGCTTTGCTTCAGATCTTCCTTGTCATGTTCACTTCTTGATTTGCAATAGTCCTCTTTCATGCTTTCCTTGCTTGCAGCATTTCTCAGCATTTCCTTTCATAGATCATAGTTTAGACCATTTTAATGCAAAACTCTGTTTTTTCTCCTAAATGCACTCATTTCATTGTTTGCTTGATCTTCTTGGTTAACTATTAGTTCCTTTGCAACAAATCTCTTCCAATAGTTGGCCAGATTAACAATAGTCATGTCCTACATATGATCCAGGCACTATAGGTCTTCCCAAACCTCACCTCAATTTTTGCTTAGTTTCTTGCATTTTTCATAGAACTTCTTCCTCTCTCCTTGAGTAAACCCAATCATCTTTCTCTCTCCTGGTGGTTCATGGTAGACCTTAGGCACCCTAACGACTCACTCCAACCTTCTTCCACCTTTCCCACCCACTCTCACACCCTCAGAATAGCGGAAACTTCTCTCAGCCTCCTCGTGTAGGCCTCTTGTAGTTTCCCTATTTTCCTCTTGTAGTTTCCCTGTGTCCTCCTGTAGCTTTTCCTGTAGGCATTTTTTGGAAGGCCGAGTGTGGGAAAAGCCTCTAGAAGGCCACCTAAGACCTCCTAGGACCCATTCACACCATCTTACATCCTACCAAACTCCAAAACTGCCCTTTAACGCCACATGTCCGATGCTACACTCACACACAATAAATTAGATGCTTGTCAAATTCACATAAAAATACATAAAAATCCAAAAATATGTTTTTTGCTCATTTAATTCCAGAAATAGAATGGTTAGATGTTGTTTGCTTTCTTAAGTAGGTAATGGTATTGCTTTCATGGTTTTCATAGTGTTTTTGGAAAAAGTAGAATTAGCCTGTTAATTAGTGATTGCTAGGTCTTGCCTTACATTACAGTCTTTTTCCTTTCTACAATTAGAATAGCCTCTGTAGAGTAATCTTTCTTTCTTTCATCACACATAGATCTTCTTCTGAGATCTATAGAATTTGGCTTGAGCTCCTAGTGATCTTGCGCCAGCTGACCAAGTGACAACCTGTAGTAAGAACTAGTACTTGTGCATACAACACCGACGCTTCCAAGTTTGTTACGAACTACCGAGTTGATAAAAGTAAAGTTGGCAGCCGAAGAGTTGCAACATTCTTTCTACAATACTGGCGCTCATCACTTTTTTTGGTGTCGTTTCCAGGGAAGCGTCAGAGTATTCTGTGATTACTACTTTCTTCTATTTCCTATTGCAACATTATGCTAATAGTTTATTTCAACAAAAGTAGACTAGTCATTTCTTTTCTTTCAGTTTTGCATTTCCTTGCTTTCCTTCTCAATTCTACAAATTTCATTTCAGCAAAAGTAGACTAGTCATTTCCTTTCCTTCCGTTTTGCATTTCCTTGCTTTCCTTTTCAATTCTGCAAATTTCCATTCAGCAAGTTCATTTCAGCTAGTTGTAATTTGTTTTGCTCAATCACAATTTCAATCTCTGTAGGTACTATCAGTTTGGGGAAAAGAAAAAAACAAACCAAAAAGATTTCCTTTCATTCCTCATCAGAAAAGAGATAACTAAGGGAAATTTTTTCCCAACACCCCCATTGCTTCACACAGCCAACCTTCTCTCTTCTTCGGTGGCTGCGATCAAGAAGAACCCTTA
This sequence comes from Pinus tabuliformis, assembly GCA_031772625.1. Lineage (NCBI taxonomy): Eukaryota > Viridiplantae > Streptophyta > Pinopsida > Pinales > Pinaceae > Pinus > Pinus tabuliformis. Next base: position 984,604,148 of record CM062810.1, read on the forward strand.
GGTGAACAACCATACATATTTGAAGAACCTATAGGAGAAGAAGAAGAAGAATACATTCCTCTGGAGCCAATGGCTGAAAATAGAAATGCAAGGGGAAATGGAGAAAGAATAGAGGGTACCTTTACCATTTGGGAGACCAATGGGGAGACCAAAATAAAAAATATATGTCATTTAGCCCTACCTCACTTCCATGGTCTGACTACAGAAGATCCTAACACCTTCTTGTTTGAGTTCGCCATCATCTGTCGACTTATGACTATGCAGAAGACGAGCAAAAGTTGAAATTGTTCCCTTCAACTCTCAAGGACGGACCATTGCGCTGGTTCATGGGGTTACCTACAATAGCATCACAACTCAGGCTCAGATGCAGTAAGCCTTTAACAACAAGTCTCGAGACTATTGTAGGTCGAAAGAAACTAAAGAAGAAATCTTCCAAATGACCATGGGAAGTGATGAGTCCTTGGAAGACTATGAAGAGAGGTTCCATCTCAATTACAAAAGGGTCGGGTGTACACTTGACCCTGAGTCTTTGAAGTTGGTCATGTTCAAGGGAACCCGTGATGACCTTTTAGACACCCTCCATCTACTGGCCAGGGGAGACATTTACCAACTATCCTATGAGGGCATCAAGACTATTTTTAGAAACCATTCTAGAGTAGCCAGAAAGAAAGGTAGGGCGCATCAACCCAAGCTAGTACCTCTTCTTCCAGTTCATCCATAAAAGGGGAAATTGGAAGCATGTTGGAAGATTTCAAGAATGAGATGCAGCAGACTCTTGCCATGCAAATGGATACCTTACGTATCAAAAGAAAGCAAGAGGAAGCAGAGAGGGCTTTAGCCATTTTTTGTCCTAGATGCACCAGGAGGCATCCTAGGAATGAATGCCCATTGAACTCTATAGAGGTCTATTCAGTCTATGAAGAGAATCATTCTACAGATAAGTGCCCTTCCTTGCCCAGTCTTAAAGCTGTATACCAAGGGGCCAAAGGAGCCACTGAGCAAATCTATTACATAAACCAAAGGAGGCCGCATGGACCTAAACCATACCAGCAGGGGATGCAAGGGACATCTCAGGCATACTACCACCCCAGCCAAGTCACACCTTCTTGGGGCCCGCTCGCTCATCCTTCCTAGTCCACACCTCCTCCTTGGTCCTTCACATCTCAATATCATGCCCAACCAACTACTCATTCATTTCAACCCTATGCTCAGCCGCAACCTTAGTGGAATGCATCTCATCGGGGGTGGAGGCCCCAATACAACTCTCCTCCTGCTCTTCTGCCTCCACCACCTGCCCAACCACAACCATTACCTTCTGCTCCACCAAGGCAACCCCAAATTTTTGCCCAGCCAAATCTGAACCCGAACAACAAACAATCTCAACAAGTGTATAGTGGGGAACCATCATGCCCAACTTATGCTTTGGAGATTCAAGAAATCAACTTGTGATCTGGGAAAGTTCTCCCAGATAGCCAACCTCCACCCAAGGAGGTTGAGGAAGATAAGGAGGAAAGAAAACCTAAAGCAAATCCACCCTTTCGTGAGAGACTATCCATGACAATCTAGCCTACCCCAAAAGAAATTGAACTCCTGGGAGAATTGAAACATTTATGTGTGAAGATACCACTTCTCCAAGCCAAAAATGATGTACCTATTTAAAATAGGTTGATCAAAGAGAAGTGCTTTAGGAATCAAGGAAGGCACAAGAGAGATTCCCCAACCATAAATGTCATATGACAACTGTCTGACCTGATGTTGGGATAGATAATTTGTCCAAAACATCTAGATCCTGGAAGCCCAGTAGTTGTTGTCCACATCAATGGCACAGTGGTCCCACATACCTTGATTGATCTAAGAGCTACCATTAATGCGATGACAAAGGACACAATGCTCAAACTTAACTTCCTGGGCTCCTTCAGGAAGACCATGATGGTGCTGCAGCTAGCAGACTGCTCCACCATGATCCTTGAGGGGATTCTGGAAGATGTGATGGTCTCCGTTTATTCTTGGGAGTACCTTGCTAGTTTGTTAGTTCTCCAGCTAAAGGCAAAGCTCACTAGGTATCCTCTCATTCTAGGAAGACCCTGGTTGGCTACAGCCGATGCCTACATCAGCTGCAGAGCTAGTAACATGACCATCAAGAATAGGCATATGTCCAAGCATTTGACCCTATATCCTCGTGTACAACCTTGCTAGAACATGATCTACCTCTCTGGTTGGAGGAGGACGATGAGGATGAAGTTTATTCTACACCGCTTTGTGCATTGGAAATCACCATGGGAGGAAAACCACAAGATGAGGATGATATGATTGAAAATTTGATTCGGAATCCACCTCCTAGTGTATCACCATTAGAAGACATAGTAAGAGAAACCAAAAACAACCCCTCAATTGATCTCTGTGTGGCTGACCGTACTCCTCTCCGTGTCAAAAATATAGATCTCAGCCCAGAAAGAACATTGAAAATCAATCCATCCCTATCTCCTTCCCAGGAGAAGGAGCTATGCAGCCTACTGAGAAAACATCTAGACACCTTCACCTAGAGTTATAAGGAGATGAAGGGAGTACACCCTTCAGTATGTACTCATCATATATACATCAAGGAATATTGCGAGCCAATCAGGCAGCCTCAAAGGAGGATGAACCCAGCGCTTAAAGATATTGTTAAGGAAGAACTGTAGAAATTGCTTGATGCAGGTTTCATCTATCCCATTTCTGATAGTGAATGGGTCTCTCCTTTGGTGCTAGTGCCAAAGAAAAATGGTAAGTGGAGAATCTGTGTTGACTATCAGGAATTGAACAAAGCCACTAAAAAGGACTACTTTCCTTTACCTTTCATAGATCAAGTGTTAGATGGCCTAGCAGGGAGAAAGTTTTTCTCTTTCCTAGATGGGTTTAGCGGGTAGAATCAGATTCAAATCAGTCCGAAAGACCAAGATAAGACTAGTTTCACTTATCCTTTGGGTACCTTTGCATACCTGGTCCTTCCTTTTGGTTTGTGGAATGCTCCAGCCACTTTCCAAAGAGTGGTATTGAGTCTATTTTCTGAACTAGTTCATGATGCAGTAGAAATATATATGGATGATTTTGCTCCTTATGGCTCTAACTTTTAGGAAGCTTTATCTAACCTAGGAAGAGTTATGGACAAGTGTATTGAGATGAACTTGTCCCTCAGTCTGGAAAAATGTGAATTCTTGATGACTGAAGAGACCGTGCTAGGTCATGCAATATCTCAACAAGGACTACAGGTGGACCCCAAGAAAATTGACATCATCCAAAGGGTCCCCCCTCCTCAAAAGGTGAGAGATGTCAGAAGTTTCCTAGGATTATCCAGATATTACAGGAGATTCATTAAAGACTTCAGTAAGATAGCCTCTCCTTTGTTTAGCCTCCTAGGTAAAGATGTTGAGTTCATATGGTCAGAAAACTGTCAAGAAGCCCTATATACCTTGAAGAGCAAGCTCGTGACTGCCCCGATTCTGAGAGGCCCAAATTGGGCCTACCATTTCACATTCACATAGATGCTTTGTACAAAGTGATAAGAGTAGCCTTAGGACAAGTTGATGAAAAGTTACCTTAAGACATATACTTTATAAGAAAAAACTTGTTAAAGGAAAAATTAAACTATATAGTGACCGAGAAGGAACTTGTAGCTGTCGTGCATTCCTTAAACAGATTCAGACATTATATCACAGGCTATGAAACATTTGTGCACATTGATCATGTTGTAATTAGATATTTAATGAACAATCCAGATGTAAATTCTCACATTATTAGATGGTTTCTTTTACTGCAACAGTTTGATTTGAAAATTATTGGTAAGCTTGGTAAAGGGAATGTTGTTGATGACTTTTTGTCTAGAGTGAATTTTCCTGCAGGTGAAGAAGCAATGTTTGATGACCAAATGCCAGATGAACACCTCTTTGCTATATCAGTACTCTCTCCCTAGTTTGCTGATATCGTAAACCACTTGGTTTCAACACAGTTCCCACCACATCTATCCTCAAAAGAGAAGAGCAGGATAGTAAGGAAAAGCGCCCCTTTCACTTGGATTGGAGGAAATCTCTTCAAAATTGGCCCAGATCAGATCTTGAGAAGATGTTTCAGGGAGGAGGAAGTCTTTGACATCCTCCTAACCTGTCATGATGGGCCTTATGGAGGTCATTTTACAATAAAAAGAACTGCCTTCAAGATATTGCAAGCAGGTTACTACTGGCCCACTCTTCGTCAGGATGTGAGGAGATACATGAGCTAGTGTGATTGGTGTCAGATGATAGGGAAACCCACTCCAAAGGATGAAATTCCCATGCAACCTCAAGTGACGTTTGAGCCATTTGAGAAGTGGGCCATGGAATTTGCGAGGCCTATCAACCCCCCTTCAAAAGAAAAATCAATAAATCATTGTGTGCACTGACTACCTGACAAAGTGAGTAGAGACAAAAGCAATCAAAGCAGCGAAAAAAGAAAAATTAGCTGAGTTTTTGAGAGAAAACATATTCTACAAATTTGGGTATCCGAGAGAGTTGGTCATAGACCAAGGTAGTTAGTTCACATCCAGCCTGATTGAAGACCCGCTCGCACATCATAAGATCAAGCATAGGACCTCCACCCTTTACCATCTACAAGCCAATGGGAAAGTGGAGGTCACTAACAGAGCTTTGGAAGGGATCCTAAACAAGGTAGTGAGCAACAACAGAAAAGACTGGGCGGATATATTAGTTGAGGCCACTTGTGCCTATAACACAATATGGAAGACCACCACTAGGTTCACACCCTATGAACTGGTCTATGGGAAGAAGGCTTTACTGTAAATAGAGTTTGAATTCAATACCCTAAGGATGCCAACTCAGTTGGACCAAGACCTAAACCATGCACAGAAGGAGAGATTACTTATGCTCAATGGATTGGATGAATACAGATTACAAGCCCTTCTCCATACAGAGGTAGTTCAGCTTTAGAGAAAGATATGGCATGAAAAAAATAACAAGGAGAAGAAATTCCAAGAGGGAGATTGGGCACTACTCTATGATTCAAGATACCAAGATTTCAAAGGAAATCTGAGGACAAGATCGCTGGGACCCTACATTGTGGATAAATGCAATGACAAGGGTTTAGTTATGATCAGAACCATTGATGATGAAGGAATCCCCATGCTTGTCAAAGGACATTGGTTGAAATTCTACAAGAAACCCCTCTCCAAGTGAGAGTTCACTGAAGATTTAAATAAAACAGTGATGGTAGTGGATCATGTTTTAGTTTCCACTTCACCCACTCACTGAAGAAAAGAAAAAAATAAAAAGTAAGGACTCAAATGAAAACCTCCATGAGGTGCTTGAGTCCCATCATTGGTTTGAAAACCTATTCCAAGGCGGCCCAGTGATGAAAAAGAAAGAGAGAAAAGAATAAGATCCCAGGGTGAAAACCTCCCTTGGAGGCGCCCAGGGCAAGCAATTAAGGTGAAAACCTCTCTGAGGTGCCTTAGTTGTTTTCAAAAAAAAAGGAAAAAATAATTTTTTGTTGCATTGCAGGTTTGTAGGAGGACTACAGGAAGAAGAAGAAGGTGCCAAGGGAACCCTGACATTCACACCAGCATCCATTTCACCTTCTCCACACCTTCCTCCATCATATTTGGCATCCCTTTCACCCCACCATACTTTTTTTTTCCAAAACTGTGTTTACAGAGAGCCAAAAATGTCTCCAGAAGGAAATTTGAGGGACCAAGAGAACTTCATGAGGAACTTATCATCCCTCTTACCACCTTCAAGCCTCCTTGGTGTCATTTCCAAGACTGCATCACACCCCCAAGCATCATTTCTTTTCCTATCCAAGAAAAACATAGAAAAAAAAAAATTTCCAATATTGGAAAAAAACAAAAATAAAAAAAGAAGAAGGCACCAATAACCATACCTAAAGCTTACTTATTTTCCATCTATCATGCATGACACCTCTAGCATTATTCTTGACAAGCAACTACAGGAGCTCCTGTAGGAATTCCTATAGTAGATGATCCCATAGAAGTCCAGCACCAACAACAGAAGAGTGCACATCTAAAGGTTGGAAAGGCACATGCAACCTAGCTCCAGCAAAAGAAGACCCTGCAAAAATACATAACCACACATTAGCTAGCAGAGATAGCATGCATGGAGAAGAATGAAGGCATGCAGTAGAGAGAGCCATAACACCTCACAACAAATACACTTGGATCACAGGTAAGTAACTAAATCACTCCTCTATTTGCATTTGTGTAATTAAGAGTCATACGAGGGCAAAGAGATGGTTGAGATTGAATGAGGGAAAGGTGGCCAGTTAACTTGGCCACCTTCATCTAGTTGACTTCACTCATCCGAGATGTCACCCACATGTGCACACAATCAACTCAAGAAAAGATTCCAAGGACAGGTAATGGGAGGAAATGAGAACTTTGATGCAATAATGAGGGATGATTATGAGGAGGGGCCATGATGAAAAAGCAGGTGGGGACCAACGGTCCTAATATGGACAATGTACACCTTGCCAACTCACACTCATAACCGAAAATATCCATAAAGGGTAATGAGTACTCCTCTCCAAGCATTCTCACCACCTTTTCTTCATTTTCTCCTTGTAACTCAGCTACAGTAGCCTTCTTGTGCCCCCACAACCTCATAACCGCCATCCTCCATCAATTTCCTCCCTATCTCTGCTCTCAACGTTTTCTACAGGAGTACCTACAGTAAATCTACAGGACAGACAATAGGCTTCTACAGGAGGGGCAGTGAGCCATTTTGAAGGGAGAAAACACAGTTTTTGGCACAAAATTCAGTCTGAAGAGGTAGGGTTCATGCATGCCCCCTGTTGAATGTCAATAAATGAAAGAAGTGGTCACAATTTGAGGGTGAAATTAGTCTTTAGGAGGGCAAGAAATACATACCAAAAAATTTCTGTTTATTTTAAAAAACACAGTCTCCTATGTTTTTTATTTTTCTCAAAAACTGTTTGTCTCTACCTCCATACTTTTTTTTTTTAAAGCACAAGCAGTATGACAGGAGGGTTTATGAGAAGGGAGCCCACTAGCTCCATTAAGCTCTATGCACATCCCCAAGTAGTGCATGTCACAAGAGCAATTTGGATGAACTTTTTTTAGAAATTCCGAGGGTTTGATGAGGAGATTGCCCAAGAATTTTCTCTCTCTCTGGTCCCTCACACAATAACACATGCCACTATAACCATTAGAGGCCTCTCCATCAAAATAACCCCAGATTTCATCAGTAAGGTCACTACCCTTCCTCTTGGGCTGCCTTGGAGTAAAGATGAAAAACCCATTTGACAGGCTGCCAAGAAGAAATTCTTCCAAAATAATGAAACCCCTATGGAAGATAAAAATTGAATTAGAAGGGCTATTATACCATATCCCTGGGATGAGGTTAGCTACCAAATAATCAAATACATTTCACGTGAGGGGAGGCACAACATTGTCAATGGTTATCATTTCAAAATCCTTCATGATTTGAGGTATGACATGGATACCCCAGCACCTCAAAAGCTCAGTATCCCTTATTTTCTCCTTCAGTCCCTCATTGACTCCAACACCAAGGTACAAGAAGGAAATTCAGGGAAGTTAGCTCACCATGGCTTAATCAAAATCCTAGTGGAGGAAGCTCTCCATACCTTTACACTCCCTATAGCATGGGAAGTTTTCTGAAACATGACAGCTGAAGATGACATAAAAGTATTAACCTATGATGTCAATCCTATTGGTAGTGAGGAGGAAGAACAACAAGGAGGAGAAGATGAAGCCAGTGGTGGCAGAACAGAGCAAGAAAGTGAGAGGGAAGGAAAATAAATAGAGGAAGGAAAAGTTGAAAAGACAAAAAAAAGAGGTAGAAGAAGGAGAAAGGGAGGCAGAGAAGGCAGATAAAGGGGAAGAATCCCCTGAGACTTTGGAAAGAAAGGTAGCAGCTGCCCTCACTGCACTCAATACACTAATCAAGCCAAAACAGAAGAGGAAAAGGCATACCTCCATCTATTTCAGGGCAAGCAAGAGCACAAGGATTAAAATAGGCAAACCTCAGCCCTCTTCAAAAGTTCCCATTACCATTGAAGATTCACCATCTCTGAAGGTGAAAGAGTCTCCCTCTAAGACACCTATCACATATGAAAGGGGGACTCCAAGATCTTTTACAAGGAAGTCAAATGCAGTACTACAGGACCCAAAACTAGAACTACAGGAGGTTGAGACAGTCCCACGGGAGACATTGTCTAAACTACAGGAGACCCAAAAGCTTGAGGAAAGGATAGAACGATAGCCAAAGGTGGAGGATGAAGCAAACGAGCTACAAGAACCTGAACCTTAGCCTAGTCTTGCCTCCTATTACAATCTACTTGAGGGAGGCAGAATAATCCCACAAAATTTTGTAATTCCACTATTTTTTGAATTAGAGAAAGAAAGAGTGAGAACACATAGGTGGATGAAGATAGCCAAATCCAAAGGGGTTGAGGATGTTGGCCATGTGGAAAAAAACTTGGGGAAATGGGCAAATAATTGAGTGCTCTCAGAGACAGAGAAGCCATGACAAGAAGCCACCTAGAAAATGAGAAAGAAATCCTAAGGAAGCAACTGCAAGAGAAAGAGACTTAGCTGGCATACATGGCCATCTTATCCATGGAGGCATTACAATGCACAACACCATCCAAATCTTATGGCCTCTATTTGAAGGACCAATGGCTCCAATTCCAAATAAATGCCTTGGCACAAAGAGGCACAATGCCTTTCCAAGACTACACGGAGTTCATGTACTTGTGTGACTAGATCACCTCGGAGGATAAAGCAAAAATGGTGGAGTTCTACCTACACAACATGGCCCTCACAGAGATGAATGTGTGGGACCCCAATGCCAAGCTAGGGGACCTAAAATTAATGGCCATGGCCTCATAGATGAACCATGAAGAATAGAAGGCAACAGAAATAAAAAGATTGATGATAAAAGAGAAGAATGAACCATTAATGATAAGAGTCGAGCCATCAGATGCTATGGCACTCATCAACACACACAACCTGCTTGCCAATGACCCTGATATTGCCCCTAAATATCTAACGAATTAGGCACAAGCCATTGCACACTTTGAAGATATGAAAAGGCTACTTGGGGATGACTATGTGCATGCATGCATGAGAAGATGGAACACCTTACCTCACAATTTTCAAATCAGGGAATACCATTCCCCCATGAGGCTGAAGGAGGCACTGAAAAGAGTGCCAATATACAAGCTCTCCATGCAAAGGCTGAAGGTCAATTGCATAGGCCTCAAACTGAGTCCCCCACTCCTATTAGGCATGTTGGAAGGTAGAAGAGAAGAAGAAGAGGAGGAGAAGTGGAAGGACATAGAAATAAAGGTAGGTTTTTATGGCCAACATGAGTAGACCACATTAGAACCTTGGGATGCTAGGGAGACCACCAGGGCCATAAAAGATGAGGAGATTGACTAAGTTGCTCAGAGGATGAGCAACACCTTCAGTAGGGGGGTGATGATGAGCCTCATAAATGGGTAATTATATGGGATCATTTTACCTCCTAACCTAGTCAAATCAACCATTCTCTTAGCTTATTTGTACGATGTTCTGATTATATTTATGCTTATAGAGTGAGTTGAGCTAGTTATGATGCCATGTGGTCTAACATGTGTTTAATGCAGATTATTGATGAATTTCAAGGTCAAAGTCAAGGATCCAATGGTCATATGGCAACAATAACTTGAAGAAGATAGAGGAGAGGACTTATAGGAGGGAACCCCCCTCATTCATTACTCCTCACTTCAGATTCCCCTTCATTTGGCTTACAGTACAAGCATCCGAATCATGCACTAGAAGGTAGCCGAGCAAGTGGAGGATGAATGATAGTTATCTCGAGTTTTGGGAGCCGAGACTCCCTGATTTTAAGGAAGTTTTTGGTAGCTTCAAATGTATAAGTAGAGAGGCCTAGGGCCTCACTAGGGTCAAATTTTTGCTTTTGTAAACTTTGCTCAAATTTCTAGCTTATTATTTTGTGACAGTTTCATGTAAACTTACTATTTTTTTATAATGAAGATGGAATCCTTTTCGAGCTAGAATTGAGTTGCCTTAGAGTGCTAAAGCTCCTGGGTTAGGGCCCAATCCAAGCATCCAAGCTTCTCTTTAATTGTATTTTTATGCTTTACTTCAGTTTGTAGACTAATTTGATGTTAGATGTATTTCCTTCATGGTTAAGAATCGGTTGCTTTTGATGATTTAGTAGTTTGCTTTCATTTTTTCTTTCTGTAGCAAGCTAAGCAGTGATCAGAAAATATTCAAAAGGCTAGAAATAGTGCCTTGGCCTCTCTTCCTCCCTCTAGAACCATGATTTGAGGCAAAGACTCTCTTGCTGCACAAAAATACATATTTTCCTCATTTCATAGGACTTCTAGTGTTTACAGCTTTTTAGTAGGTTAATAGTCTAGTTTTGCTTTGCTTCAGATCTTCCTTGTCATGTTCACTTCTTGATTTGCAATAGTCCTCTTTCATGCTTTCCTTGCTTGCAACATTTCTCAACATTTCCTTTCATACATCATAATTTATACCATTTTAATGCAAAACTCTATTTTTTCTCCTAAATTCACTCATTTCATTGTTTGGTTGATCTTCTTGGTTAATTGTCAGTTCCTTTGCAGTAGATCTCTTCTAGTAGTTGGCTAGCTTAGCAGCAGTCGCATCCTCCATCTGATCTAGGCCCTATAGTTCTTCCCAAACCTCACCTCAATTCTGCCTTAGTTTCTTGCATTTTTCATAGAACTTCTTCCTCTCTCCTTGAGAAAACACAATCATCTTTCTCTCTCTCGGTAGTTCATGGTAGACCTTAGGCACCCTAACACCTCACTCCAACCTTCTTCCACCTTTTCCACTCACTCTTACACCCTCAAAATAGCGGAAATTTCTCTTGGCCTCCCCCTGTAGGCCTCCTGTAGTTTCCCTGTTTTCCTCCTATAGTTTCCCTGTGTCCTCCTGTAGTTTTTCCTATAGGCATTCTTTCAAATGCCAAGTGTGGGAAAAGCCTCCAGAAGGCCACAAAAGACCTCCTAGGACACATTCACACCATATTACATCCTCCCAACCTCCAAAACTGCCCTTTAATGCCACCTGTTCGTTGCTACACTCACACACAATAAATTAGATGCTTGTCAAATTCACATAAAAATACATAAAAATCCAAAAATATGTTTTTTGCTCATTTACTTCCAGAAATAGCATGGTTAGATGTTGTTTTCTTTCTTGAGTAGGTAATGGCATTGCTTTCATGGTTTTCATAGTGTTTTTGGCAAAAGTAGAATTAGCTTGTTAATTAGGGTTTACTAGGTCTTGCCTTACATTCCAGTCTTTTTCCTTTCTGCAATTAGAATAGCCTCTGTAGAGTAATCTTTCTTTCTTTCATCACACATAAAGCTTCTTCTGAGATCTATAGAAGTTGGCTTCAGCTCCTAGTGATATTGCGCTGACTGACTAAGTGACAACCTGCAGTAATAACTAGTACTTGTGCATACAACACTAACGCTTCCAAGTTTGTTACGAACTACCGAGTTGATAAAATTAAAGTTCGCAGCCCAGGAGTTGTAGCATTCTTGCTACAATACAGGCACTCACCACATGTATGTCTTTGACATCACAAATATAATAAGCGAGTGTGAACTGCTTGTCCAAGCCTTTTTGAAACCTTCATCACGTGACAAATATTCTACTTATGAAAAGGTGTCTGGTAAATCTTCTAGAACTATCGAATCTGTGGTTAATTTTGTAACTTCAGATGCTAGCAATGTTTGCCCCCATTTTTTCTAACTTTTGAAATCTTTAATTACAATGTGCATAATTGTTTGGTTGATTCAGGTGCATCTGTGAATTTAATGTCATTATATGTTGCTAAGAAAGTTAATGCTAAATGGGACAAAATTGATGCACAAATCATTCATCTAGATAGATCACTTGTCTAAGCCATTGGTGAACTTAGGAATGTTGTTATACACTTATCATCAAATCACCGGGTACCCAATGCATAAACATTGTGATTATGGACATCCCCAAAACCTATGGTTTAATCCTAAGTTGAGACTGGTATAGTAAATTACAAGGATATTTTGCAACAGATTGATCACACTTATGGCTTCCATATAAGGGTAGAAACAACCAAATTTGAGTGGAAGGTGAACCATACATGAAATATACTATGACACCACTTGAGGTTCATAATGGGCAGATTTAATCTTTGGAAATTGATCATGGGTGTTATCAAGCACCACCATTACCAATCCCACCAAAGACACAGTTGGAGCTCCTTCCATGTACTTCAATTGGTGCTAATTAATATTGTAACCTAGATGTGCATAGTAATAATAGCATAGGAACTAGTTTAGTGGTTGTTGATGTTTGGGCTTTGTACTTTGATGGTTAAAAAATGCATGATGTATTTGGAGCTAGTTGCATTCTCACAGACACACATAAAAAGAATTACATCCTATCATGTTGTTTGGAGTTTGAGTGCACAACCAATAATACCGAATATGAAGCACTCATTCTTGGGTTGAAGAAATCCATTGACATGAAGGTAGAGCTCCTCAAGGTAATTGGTGACTCAAAAGTGGTTACTCGTCAGGTACAAGATATTATCCACTTTGTTTCACCAAATCTTAAAAACTACCAACAGGTATGGCGACATATTACTTATTGAAAATCTTTTAATATTACTTCTATTCCTAGAACTAGAAATGCAGCCATAGATACATTATCTAACGCAACTACTAAAATGCCACCTTTGAAAAATGGTTTTTCTATGGAGATTATATATAAACCCTCTTTTCTAGATAATGCAACTAATTTTTTCTTTTTAAATGATGACCAACATGTTTAAATATGCCTCCATCGAAGAGGACGTGCATGACAAGGCTTTATAGGAAGAAACTGATACAATGGAAGGAAACAGTATGCATGTGTTATGAAACCAACTCACAAAAATATAGAAAAGATAGATAAACACCTTAGAATTCAACCTCTTCAAGGGGGAAACCTCCTTTACATTACATAAATGAAAAATTCTAGGATGATACAAATGAAAAGACCTCCTTTCTATATATAGGAGTCTAAGGGGTCATAACATAATCAGAGCCGACATAACAATAATAATGTAAGGGCAGAATAATAAAAATAGTGGGCTTCTATGGGGCACAATAGTAACAATATGGGCACTACATGGGTACATCAATATAATAAGTGGGTTGTACTAATAACAATAAGGGGTTACACTAGTAGTATAGGGGCCTAACATGCCCCTCTCCTTCAAAAAGCGTTTTCCTCAACACTTGAGTAGTTCTTGATGCTTCTGTATAAAATTATTGTCCTCCCATGTGGAATCTTCAGCGGTTAAGTTCTTCCACTTGATGAGATACTCTGAAATTGATCAATTTCGTGGCTGTCAGGTTCGTGTTTCTGTGATTGCTCCAGGTTCCAATATGATTTTCCTTCCTCTTCAATTTCTGGCAATATTGTTTGAATTGGGATATTTTGCAACTTTTGAATAAGTGTCCATACTTCTTGGTCCTTCTTCCATTCATCCCTTGCTTCGTTTATCCAATCTGGTTGGATAATAGAAATAGCAAAAAACAATGATTCCACATCCTCATCCTTGAAGAGTCTACCCATTTGGTAAGGTCGCCATTTTTTAAGTGCATGTAGTATTGCCAACATTTCCTTCTCATAAATAGCTTGCTTGAGATGTAGCAGTAAAAATACATAATCACCTACATCAAAACATTTTTCACTACGATGTTGATCTACTTGTTGTTTCGTTTGATTTTTCACCGAAGTGGCGTTATCCTTTAAAATTTGGAGAACTTGTTGTTGATTCTCGATGTGATCTTTCATTGCTTGAACCTGTTTCTTCTTGATATGTCCTTCTATCTCTAGAGTTTGAGGAGTGGTAATTTCTTGCAATCCTTTACAAGATATGGTCGGATTCATTTCTTGATGCTTGATGTGATCTTTCACTTCTTGAACATTTTTCTTCTTGATATGTCCTTCTATCTTAATAGTTTGAGGAGTCGTAATTTCGACCAATGAATTACAAGATATGGTTGGATTCATTTCTTCTTTCTCGATGTGATCTTTCACTTCTTGCACCTTTTTCTTCTTGATATGTCCTTCTATCTTGAGAGTTTGAGAAGTGGTAATTCTTGCCAATGCTTTATAAGATATGGTCTGATTCATTTCTTCTTTCTCTAGGGTGGGGTCCTGGCGTATATCTTCTTCTTTTGATGTTTCTTGATCTTTTTCTTCCTCCTCTTCATATTCTATGTAAAATAATTTCTTCTCCGCACACTTATGACCTTTAGTGCATTTTTTATCACAATTGTAACAAAGCCCTTTTTCTCCTTTTTCTTCCAATTGTTGTGGTGTAACCCTTGTAGGTTGTGGAAGTCTAGGAGAAACAACACTTCCATGTTTATAGTTGTGAGGGGTATGCCTCTTGGTTTCCTTAATTTTTCTTTCAACTATGTCACAAAGCCCTTTTACTCTTTCCAATTGTTGTGGTTTTGCTCTAAAGAAGGTGTTGCTCTTTGTATCCTCATAATGTGCTATCATTTCCTCCATGAAAATTGACCACGTAACAAGTTGTTTACGAGAAAGAAGCCCTTCATACCATAAAAATTTATCTGGTTCTGAATATGAAGATGAAATACATACCTTTTGTAATAGTGGTACACCATGTAGATCAAAATATTTCTTCATCTAAAGTATCCAATTTACTGGATCCTTGCCATCAAACTTCTTCATATTGCTTTTTCTTGATTTTAGGAGCTCAATCTTGAAATGATTGTAACTCTGTACTTTCAGATCTTTAAGTTCTAAATTTGTTACCTATAATAGCCCTTTGTGTCCTCTTTCCATTGCCACCATTCTGATCCAAATTGGATTCTCCAAGGAAGATTTATGCATAATCTCCCAAGATGACCAGATTATAGACTAGTTCAATAGAGCGAATTTGTACGACATGCCACGAGTCACTGTTTCAACCTTTGGATCTGAAAAAATATACAAAAGAAGCTACAGTCCGTCCTCTTTCTGTACCTTCTTACAAATTTTCATTCCGATGCCCAGAGAGAAAGTTATGATGATTTTCCCCAGGTCACCTGTTTGGAATGTAATTCAGGAGTCTGCAAAAAGGCCAACTTCCTTAGGTCATATCTCCATAACTATGGAATGAAAAGCCCTAAAATTTAGACCCGCGCTTCAATGCAACCTCATCCCAAATGGGTTTTTTCTTTAGCTTCTCAAATGTCACAAAAATAAAAGTTATAGCGAAAATGCCACGATGACCTGTTTGGAGCAGCGAAACCCTAGAATCAAAAGCTCTGATACCAAATATTATGAAACCAACTCACAAAAAGATAGAAAAGATAGATCAACGCCTTAGAATTTAGCCTCTTTTAGGGCACAACCTCCTTTACATTACATAAATGAACAATTCTAGGATGATACAAATGAAAAGACCTCCTTTCTATATATAGGAGTCTAAGGGGTCATAACATAGTCAGAGCCGACATAACAATAATAATGTAAGGGCACAATAATAACAATAGTGGGCTTCTATGGGGCACAATAGTAACAATATGGGCACTACATGGGTACATCAATATAATAAGTGGGTTGTACTAATAACAATAAGGGGTTACACTAGTAGTATAGGGGCCTAACAACCTAAAGGTGTAGTGTCTCTATAAAAGTTATATGACCTATAAAAATAGTTCATAGGACCAATTAATGCAAATACTAATAGCTCAAAGATGTCATTTGAACAAGTCAATTTGGGAACTCAAGACAATCTAAAATATGTAAACCTCAATATGTGTTTTTTTTCACAAGAAAGAAAAATAATTCATCCTTGTATTCAAGCAATATCATGATATGTTTGCATGGACTTACAAGGATTTAAAGTCATACGAGACTAGTATTATCCAGCATATCATTCATATTAAAGAAGGGGTGAAAATTTTTCAGCAAAAATTAAGGAAATTTCATCCAAATTTGGAACCCCTAATCCAAAAGGAACTGAAAAGGTTGTTGGATGCTCAAATCATTTTTAAGGTTACACATTCTACTTGGGTTTCAAATTTGGTCCCTACCAAAAATAAGTACGGTGAGATAAGGTTATATGTTGAATTTTTTCAGTCTCAACTGGGTCTCAGACAAATATAATTATCAGATGCCATCCATGGAACAAATCCTCTAAACATTATCTAGGTCTGAAATGCTTTTGCTGATAGATGTGTTTTTTTGCTACAATCAAGTGCTAGTGGCAGAACTAGACTGCCTCAAAACCAATTTCAGGGCCAAGTGGTGAACATTCACCTTTAAGTGTATGCCATTTGTGCTTATCAATGTTGGTGCTACACTTTAAATAGAAATGGACATAACTTTTTATGGCCTCATTGTCCAGAACGTAGTAGTTTATCTCGATGTTGTTACTCTTTTCTCTAAAAGAAGATTATGCAATGTGCATCATTTGAAACAAATATTTTAGTGGTGTCGTAAATATGGAATTTATTTCAATCCCAAGATAATCATCTTTGATTTGTTAGCAAGAACTCTCTTTGGACACATCATTGCTAAGAACAGAATCAAAGTAGATCTAGAAAGGGTCAAAATAATAGCTCAAATTCATTCGCTGTAAATAAGAAGGTTATGCAATCTTTATTAGGAAAGATTAATTTCCTGTGGAAGCTCATCTACGACTGTGCTTAAATATTTAAATTGTTGTAGGAGACGATAAAGAGATATGCAACTTATAAATGGGACAAAAAAAATAAATATGTTTTTCCTCTTATTAAACAAGCTATCACCAATGTGACCATGTTGTTTAGTCCTGATTACCGCAAGGATTTCCTACTTTACACCTTTTCTTTGGATTCATCTATTGCGGTTGTATTGACATAGAAGGATGTTAATGGAAATGAACAACCAATTTCATTCATGAGTGCTAACTTACAGGGGTCAGAGTTGAACTACCCTGCCATCGATAAACAACCTTATGATGTATAAAAGGTAGTTACAAAATTCAGGCCCTATCTAATTAAATCTCACACGGTCGTACATTTGCGTCATCCAGCAGCCAAAACACTCTTTTCACAACAAGATCTCATTTAGAAGAGGGAAAATTAGATGACCTATTTGTAGAAATATGATTTGGATTTTAAGTCAGTCCATACTATTAAGGCTCATGGCCTCTATCAATTAGCAACAAAACTAAGAGATGCTCTGGAACAAGACCTTTGAGCATGGGAGAAAGAAATAGAGATGTACAATGTTGAACAAGTTCCCCAATCAAGCTTGACAATGGCATGGTACTCACATATACGGAAATTATTAGAGCACAATACCTTTCCCACATATTTATCAAACAAAAGAGGGAACTCCACTTAAAATATCTATCTTATCATCTCGATCATGGAGTTCTTTCAGAAAGCATCACAATGGTGTCTTGCTAATATTCCTAGAGCCTCAAGACACAAATAAAATATTAAGAGATTTTTGCAATGGACCAACAGGTGGTAACTATGTGAGCAATGCTACTACACAAAAATTAATGAGGGATGATTATTATTGGCCCACCTTATTCAAGGATGCTCATGCGTATGCTCGCAAGTACGCAACTTGTAAGAGATGTGTCAGTCGAGATCATAAGTTAGTTGCCCCACTGCTACCAGTAGTAATGGAGGAACATTTCTAATAGTGGGGACTAGATGTTATTGGAGAAATATTGTTGCACTCATCAAAGAAACACCAATACATCTTAATAACAAAAAGAAATTTTACTAAGTTGAAACAAGTAGTTCTTTTAATGAAATTCAATGACCAGGAAGTCATCCAATTCTTAAAGCATAACATTATAACCAGGTTTCACATTTTGATGTCTCTTGTCTTTGATAATGTGACTTATCTTTATTTGTGGAAATTTTATGAATTTGCATTAGAAAATGGTATGTGTTGAAAATTATTACCTGTAGGGAAATGGTTTATGTAGATCAACAAACAAAAATATCATTTGAATAATCAAGAACAAAAAAAATTATCTGATCAAATAAATTGGCATAATTATTTGATAAATGCATTGTGGGTTGACCATGTAACTTTGAAACCTTCCCTGAAAACCTCACCATACTTACTAGTTTAGATTAAAGAAGCTATCTTTCCCCCTAAACTATATCTCCTAGCCTTGCAACTCTCCCAAGAGTCTCGAGGTAGACCATGCCTTCTAGTTGAAAGCAGGATAGACACTTTTCTTAAACTTGAAAAAGAGAGGCTCAAAGCTAAAGAAATATTTTCAATCCATCAAAATTGTATTAAGCATTGGTTCGAAAAAAAATATGTAGGGAAAGAGAGTTTCAATGTGGGTGACTTAGTATTTAAATGGGATAAATCCCACGAAGAGAAAGTAAAACACGTGAAGTTCTAATCTCTGTGGATAGGCCCCTATACCATCAAAGAGTAATTTTTCCATAATGTTTTCAAGATGAAATCTTTAGATGGGAGGGTTGATCCTCTTCCCGTAAATGGCCAATATTTGGAACTATATTTTTAGTAGTATCTCTAACTTGTGTTTCCTATACAACATTTTCATCATCTCGTATTTGTCTCGTGTGTGTCGTGTTAAGTCATGTCATGTCATGTTTCTTGTCCTGGTCATTGTATATAAATAAGACCTTGTGTGAAGGAGTGCATGTCTCATAAGGGCTTTGTGGTGGAACAAAGAGGAAATGTGACAACCACAACACTTGGCTATAGGTTAGTTCTCCTTCTTTGTTTTGGGAAGATGCCATAGATTGAGCTAGGTCTAGATGGAAAATATAATGCATCCAAAATGAAAAACTTGAGGAAACCTATCATATCTGCATCTATTCTAGTATTTTAACTCCTCAACTTGGTGTTAAATCTACTTGCTGTATTATATACGTATCCAATATAGTAGAGAATTGATTAGGGAAAAATATAAAAAGAGAAAACTAATATAAAAGGCAATATAAATACTTATCTAAAGGGGAAACCTCCTCTTTTGTCAATAAGTTAGCATTCGTCTTCTTCCCGTTGAAAATAGTAAGTGTCAAAGCATAGTCATATTAAATAATAAATAAAGGGTCAAAGAAGAGAAAATATTCGTGCACAGATAGGTGAAGCAAGTGACTTTGCCAGGGTACTGTTTAGGATCGTTGGAAGCAAAGAAATGCTTATGCTCATATAGTGACTCTGCTAGGGTACTTTCTAGGCCTACTGGAAACTGAGAAACACCAAAGATGAAAATCATAATCTAAATATCTAAAAATCACGTGCATATTACCATTTCCTAGATTGAAAGAATTGTGATATGGAATATATTTTGTGTGCTTGAACCAAGTAAAGGGAAGTAAGGTGTTATGTATATAATCAAGTCAAAAGAGGAATTGAAGGCAATCTAATTGGTGAATAAATACTTCCTAAAGGGCTCAGAGAAGCTGAAGTTCATCTATTGTGTCACCAAATGTTATCACGGCTACAACACCATCCAAAATTTCACTATATTCAAAATTTGGATCCTACCAAACTGTCGCATCAAGTGTCTCTTTTGTCATTAAGTGTCCTTTCAAATCATTACACATGTTTCATGTCTTCTTGATCATCCTCAAGTAACATTGCATTATTTAGAACATCTCTATTGTACTTCGTGGTTATAATACATTTTTTTGTTGTAAAATGACACTTTTGGTTATATTCACACACACTTTGTTTATTATACTTTGGGAGTGTTTGTAAACTTAAATTTGATGTGTATTTCTCATTTTTTAGGCCTATCTAAGTCCTATTGTTGAGTTGGTATTTTTCGCACTTAATTTCATGTTTAAAATCATTCTGTTCACCCCTTGTTCTATCTTCTAGACCTAGACAAATTTTGGTTTCATGAGATAACCCATTAAGGCTAGGATCACATGTCATACTCTTAAGCCTTGATCGAGACTCCTTCATTGTTTGGAAGTGCACCCTGTGCCCTCCAATAGAACATAGCACCCTCTTAAGCATCATTCCTCTTCGTTGTTCCAAACTATGCCCTTAAGAAAGCCTTCCTCCTTGTTGAGCGCATGGTGCACTTCGGATGGTCAAAGCCTAACCCCTTCAGATTTTAGCATTATACCTTGCACCCTCCTGACCTCTCTTGAGTGCATTATGCACTTGGGAATAAAGAAACTTCATCACTTCATCCTTCATTGGTGCGAATTGCACCCTTCTTGGCTTTCTTGAGCTCATGAGCGCACCCTAAAGCCCCAAAACTTCATCCCTTCAACCTTTGACAATGTGCCTTGCTCCCTTCCTCTCTCCCTTGAGTGCACAATAGACTTAGGAAGCCAAACTTTTATTCCTTTGTCCTTTGGATATGTGCTCTGTTCCCTCCCTTGAGTTTTCTCTCTCCTACTGAGTGCATGAGCACACCGTGGAGCCTTGAATTTTCATCCCTTCAACATTTTGTAGTGCACCCTTGCGCCCAAAGAGCCCCTTGCTCTTCTCAAGCACACTGTTAAGTCATGAATATAAAATTTTCATAAACATGTTAAGCTAAGAGATTTTTTCAGCCTAATGTTTTCTTTCCATGAGTGATTACAGTTGCAGGTACTCCAAGAACAAAATGGCAATGATCCATGAAGGTATTGAGTAGAGAGGTTGGTCAAAGGAAGCATTCAAGAACAAAGAACACATTAAAATTCTAATGATAGAAGTATCCCAAATGGCTCCATATGAATAAATACCCTTTGGATGGTGAAGACATCAACAATATGGAAGTTCCATGCAAGGTCAAAGACATAAGTGGTAGCATTATCACGTATCAAAGAACTTCCATGTCATCAGTCACTATGAATCCTAGTCATTAATGATAGTGGCTTGTCATGTCATCACCACATGATGCTGTGGAAATAATGATATAATTAAGTAACTATTGTAAATAAAAAGAAGTAGAAGTCTAAGAGTCATGTATGGACAAAAGAGCCATGAGAAGAAGTCCAAACGACATGTACTCCCAAGAGTCATATAGAATTCCAAAAACTCATTTTGAAATTCAAGAGTTATAAAAGTCCAAAGTACATTATAAGTTCAAAATTCAATAATGATGAGGATATGAAAGGTCATGCCTCACGTTATAAAAGGATTTGCATTACTCAAGAAAAGGAATTTTAACCATGTCTTCTCCCAAAAGGCATTAGAGAGATAGAGATAATACATTCAAGGGGTAAGTAGTGGCTCTACCACTCCACTATTAGGGCTAGTGATGTTCATTTTACTCATGTATCTTGGAACTTTTTCTTAATACTTGAAGCCATTTGTCCAACACATTTTCATGCATAGACCAGTTTCTAATGTTTGTGGTTTATGTTGGCTTTCATATGTACTAAAGTAATTAAACTAATTTGATGACGTTGGTGCTAACTTGTTGGAAATGTGTTGTGATGATTTCATGATCATTGCATCTATATGAACAATTTCACTTGATGTCCAATGATTTTTTCTTGTTTATGTGTGTTCGTCTCCACTAGATTAGTACTATTACTTTCATTTTAGAGGATCAATTTCTCTCCCTTGCAGTGAAAGAACCTTCATACATCTATAATTGATCACTTCAAAAGGCAGACTCTCTTGCTCATTCAAAAGCACATGTGCACTACTCTCTCATGTTAATTCCTTAAGCCAAGGAAAAAGTCTAAGTTAATGGAAGTTGGGCCATATTTATAGATGGGACTCCTTCAAAAAAGGACATGAGGTATAATTGGAACCTCATATAGAGGAGATCCCCTGTATGTTGGTGGGTTCCATTAACATCAACAACAAGCTAAGTGCAATTGCAAAATAGGGTGTTTGTTGTTTGCAATGTGTTTCCAGTAACAAAGGGAAGGACGATGAGGATGATGAAGTCCTCAGGAAGTATCCTATCTTGTAGTAGTTTTAAGATTTATTTCCTATAGATATTCCATAGTTTTCACCTCATAGGGAGGTGGAATTTTCTAGTGATTTGGTACCAGGAGCAGAAAAGCATCTAAGGAACCATACAAGATGATCACTCTGGAATTGGTGGAACTAAATTTGTAGCTTAACGAGATGCTTGATAAAGGATACATAAGGCCAAGTGTGTTGACTTCAGGTGCACCCATGTTGTTTGTAAAGAAGAAGAATGGTACTCTCATATT
This sequence comes from Pinus tabuliformis, assembly GCA_031772625.1. NCBI lineage: Eukaryota > Viridiplantae > Streptophyta > Pinopsida > Pinales > Pinaceae > Pinus > Pinus tabuliformis. The sequence goes on from CM062810.1 coordinate 984,626,381, forward strand.
ATGCATTGATTATAGGAAGCTAAGCAAGGTGACTATCAAGAGGCACTATCCATTGCCTCAGATTGATGCTTTGTTTGATAAGCTAAAGGGAGTAGCAATATTCTCAAATATTGATATGAGATCAAGATATAATCAGGTGTGCATCAACGAAAAAGACATCTACAAGACTACTTTTCGTGCAATGTATGCACACTATGAGTTTGTAGAGTTTCCTTTTCATCTTACCAATGCTCCAACAACCTTCATGTATTTGATGAACAATGTGTTGCATCCTTATCTAGATACGTTTGTTATAGTATTTGTTGATGAAATATTGTTATATTAAAATAATGAAAAGGAGCATGTAGAGCACCTGGTAGTATTATTGAGATTGTTGATAGAGTATAAGTTGTATTCCAATCTCAACAAGTGTAGTTTCTTCCAGTCTCAGATTTAGTACTTGGGTCATGTTGTTTCAAAGGAATTGATAGCAGTGGATTTGGAATAGTTTAAGGCTATCATGGAGTGGCTAGCTCCGAGAGTTGTGGATGAAGTTAAATCATTCATGGGACTAATAGGTTATTACAGGAGGTTCCTCAGGAACTTATCTAAGATTGGCTATCCTATTACTTCTTTGTAGAGGAAAGAGAATAATTTTGAATGGAATGAGGAGCATGAAACTAGCTTTGATTAGGTGAAATATTTTCTTAAAATTTCTCTAGTTTTGAAGATTGTAGATCATGATAAGGAGTTTGTGGTTTGCATGGATGCGTCTAAGGAAGGACTCGGTGGAGTCTTGATGTAGGAAGGTCATATAGTTTTCTATGAGTCAAGAAAGCTGAATGACAATAAGAAGAACTAAGTTACCCACAATACATATTTGGTAGATATCATTCATGCATTAAAGATGTGGAGACATTATCTCCTTAGAAGAAGGTTTTTTCCAATGAGAAATCACAATGGGCTGAGGTATTTGCTTGACCAACCCAATCTGAATTCCATGAGAGCTAGATGGGTGGATACCCTCAATGAGTTTTGTTTTGAGATTAGGTATATTAAGGGCAAGGAGAGCAAGGTCATAGATGCTCTCATTAGGAGAGTGCAGGTAAATAATATTTTAGTTGTGAGCTCTTATGTGACAGATTTACAACAGCAGGTTTAACATGCAGAGAAACATGATGAGAGGTATCAATAGCTAACTCAAATATTGCAACAATAAGGTGAAGGTGATAGGAATGAGGAGTATCACCTCACAATAGATGACTTGGTTAGATTCAAGAGCATGATTTATGTGCTAGACAATAACGAGTTGAAGAAGCTTATCTTGAAAGAGTTTCATGTCAAGCCATATTTAGGCCACCCAGGATACCAGAAGACTTTAACAACTATTAAAAAGTTATACTATTAGCCAAATTTGAAGAAAGAGGTGGCTAAGTTTGTTACAAGGTGTTTGGACTATCAACAAGTGAAATTTGAATGCTAGCATCTAGCTAGTTTATTTTAGCCTATTCTAGTGCTAGAATGGAAATGGCAAGTCATTTCCATGGACTTCATTACATTTTTTCCTATAACATCAAGGAGACATGATTCCATCATGATTGTGGTCAATAGGTTGAGAACGATAGCTCACTTCATTGCAACGAACTCTACTAATTCAACTAGTGAAGTGGCTCATATGTCCATCAGGGAGATAGTGAGATTGGATGGGTTTCCCAAGAATATTATATCAAATAGAGATGCCAAGTTCACTTCCAGGTTTTAGAAGGATTTGTTTGTAGGCTTAGGGATAGAGTTATATTTTAGTATAAATTATCATATGTAGACAAATTAATAGACACAGAGGGTTAACACAATTCTTCAGGATATATTGACGAGGGATGTCATGCATTAACAAAGGAAATTGGAGGAGTATCTTCCGTTGATGGAGTTTACATACAATAATAGGTATCAATAATCCTTGAAGGTGAGTCTATTTAAGGTTCCCTATGGGTAGAGTTGTAATAATCCTATCAACTGGAGTGATCCAATGAACAAGGTGTCGATTGGAACAAATCTATTGGCTAAGATGGAGTAAGAGATGCAAGTTATTAGAAGGAATTTAAAGGAAACACAAGATAGGAAAAGGAGTTATGAAAATAAATGTAGAGAATTCAATGATTTTCAGGTTGGGGAGAATTTGTATTTGTAAATCAACCCCAATATGAACCCCTTAAGGATTAGGTCATGTGCCAAGTTGGCACCTCAATATTGTAGGCCTTTTGAGATCTTGAAGAGGATTGGACCAGTGGCCTGCAAACTTGTACTACCACCAACAATGAAAGTCCTTGATGTTTTCCATGTTTCATCTCTTAAGATATATTTGCGAGGTGTTGATGACGTGATTGATTTGTCTATATTGTAGGTGGAACTAGAGGGAGAGTTCTAGGTAGAGACACAATGCATATTACAGTGGAAATAACTCATGCTTCGGAACTGAGAAATAGAGCAAGTTAAAGTGTAGTGGAAGACCTTTGTGCTTGATGAAACTACATGGGAGATGGTTGATTACATGCAGGCATTATATCCTTCTTCATTTCTTGGTTGAAGAAAATAATTTTTTTATATGTATGTGTGTGTGTGTGTGCATCATTGTAAATACCACATCGAGATGTATTTATAAAGCTCTAATAAGTAGTATATTTGTCATGTTTTTAGGAGTTGGTTATTGCAAATAATGTATCGAGTTGTGTTACAAATCTCCATAATAAATATTTTTTTCTGGTCATAACTGTCATAAAATTGTGAGGACGTTATTCCCCTAAGGGGGAGTCATTTGTAACATGAGTTGATTTTCGATGTAAATCAAATAAGATAAATGTTATGGGACGCATATTCCACGTCGAATGGAGGGAAAAACACTATAGTGGGAATCACTTGTGGTTAATTAATGCCTATGGAAATCAGTAAAGGCATTGGAAAAGACAAAGAGAAATAAATGAAAAATTAATATAAGAAATAAAGGAAAATAGGAGAAAGGGAGATGAAGAGACACAAATATGGATGCAAGGGAAACTAGAGAGAAATGAGGGGAAATGAAGAAAAAATGAAAAAGGAAAGGAAGAAGCTAGACATCAATGATAAAATTGCATCAGAGAAAAGGTTCACAAGTTTTTTCAGTTCTATCTTTCTATCACTTTTAGAAATAGAGCTCTAGGAGAAGAGAGAGGAACCACTTGGAAAATAAAGCAAAGGAAAGTAAGGGAGCACAAGGAAAGGTTGAAAAAATATCTACAATAGGAAGAATTTTCAGGTAACATATTGCATGTGTGATTTCATTGATGAGATCTGGATGCATGGTACATGAATTTGGTTATTTGGTTGACTTTTTATCATTGGCATGGGATTTTCCTAGACCGATAATGGTTTTCAAACTTTCCTTGTCATTTCTTGGATATCCATGATGTTGTGCATTTCTTGTTTTGGTTTAAGCTTTGGATGGTCAATATAATTTGGATCCCAACAAAGTGGTCTCAAGAAATTCCCAAGGGTCTCAGTTGGAGATGGGCTTTCTCATAAAACTCTTGAAGGATGGGTGGACACCAGAAAATTCCTCTAGGTATGGTGAAAAAAGTTGGATGCATCCTAGATTGTTTGGTGTTAACGATTTTTGGACTGATTTAGGTGAAATCACTAGTTGACGATTGAGGTGGTTTGGCCTTGGAAATTCTTAGTTGGTTCTGTTTTGGTTTATCGCATGAGATCCCACATTCATTCTTGGAATATGGCACGGGAGGTGATTGGTTGAAAGAGAGATTTGCTTCAACTCAATCTATGGTGATGTGGTTCGTGGAAGTCCTTGACTTGGTTTACATTTTCATATCTTAATATCATTTATTTTCTTATTGTGATCGATGAGCACACGTATTGGTTATTGTGTTGATTTTATAACTGGTTTGTCATGGATTCATTCTGGTCATATGTTGGTTTTAGGCCTGGTTAAACGATGCACTTTTTTTATGGATCGTATTCATGATTTGATAAGTTATTGAATGGTTATGTGAATATACATGCTAACTAGTGTTGTTGTAGCTAATTTTATAGGTTATTGAGCGTTGTTGATGGTTCATTGATGAAGTCAAGAAGACATTGAACATATATGCAATCATGACCTATAGTTACTATGTTTACCGTGTGTTTGATGAAATGTTTCCCATGTGTTTGCCAATTTCTAAGAAGTATCTAACCATAGTATTTATCATTTAGAATTATTATCATCTTATAATATGTTCTTGAGAATTCTAGTTTATTTTGGGTAGCCTATTTTTAGCTAGCCTTGAAAATCCAAATCTGAGTGTCTAGTCACACCCTTTGAACTGAGGGATATGATAAACAACCACACAAGGTAAGGCATGTGCATGTGTCTATAGGCTTCCAATCACATGCACAACTTGGCATGCATGTGGCTAGGGTGAAAGGTCTGGAAAAAGGTTAGTTCTAATCCAGGGAAAAGTCATCAACATATGTTGTGTGGTATCTAGATGATGTGATGCTGTTGGGAGGGTGTAGTATGTTATAATTTGTAGACCCCACTTCCATAACTGGAACTTGGATGTCAGGTCATGTGATAGTAACTCTCAGCTCATGTTTACCATGGAGAGCTTATAAAATCAGGTAAATGTGATATTTTGTGGTTATAAGCATGATGCATAGTATGTTGTCATTGATTCTAGGTTGGTGTCTCATTTAGGTTGGTGGTTGTAAATTATTTAGGGGATTGAAATATCTTGTAGGTTAATTCCTACCATTGATCTAACACTAGTTTGACGCCTACAAGAACATTCATATAAATAATTTTGTGGTTTTCTTCTATAAGAGTTTCCACGTACATCTAATGTTCTCATGCATTTCTTATGTGATTTAGGAGTTGGATATTACATTCATTCACCCCCCTCCCCCCGTCACTATAATCATATTTCTAACATTGGTATCAGAGCAGGTTCCTTCAGAGATAGTCTAACCATTGGAAGGTAGATCAAAAGGGATCATTGCTAGTCACAAAGGTTCTTCCTCCATCAAATCTCCTCTATTTAATGGAACAATTTATGCTTTCTTAAAGGTAAGTATGAGTACCTATATTATGTCTCTAGGTACTAACATTTGGCTATCTATCAAGAATAGTTATCAAGTTCCAACAGCTCGTCAATCTGATTTAGATGGTAAAGATAACTATTATAGTAATGAAAAAGAAAATAATGCCATCATGTGTGGACTAATAGATACAGGTTTTGTCAAAGTAATGCACTACAAATATGTAAAAGATATTTGGGATAAACTTCATCGTAGCTATGAAGTTGATGTGAAGGTGAAAAAATAAAATTTTCTTCCTTCGTGTAGATGATATTGTTAATACTATAAATTATGTTGGTGAAATAATTGAGTAATCAATGCTTGTGCACAAAGTACTAAAATCCCTTCCCTAAATATTTAATCCAACAATTTCAACCATTGCGGAAATGACATGTCTTCCATATATATGTATAGATTCTCTACATCAAAACCTCATTACATATGAAATGAGAACAAGATGGGAGAAGGTAGGATTAAAGGAAGCAAAATTCAAAGAAACAAATGAGAGAAATAAGCAAAATTCCCAAGACTTTTCCTACTATGAATCAAATGAATAAGAATCTCAAATTGCAAAAAAGTTAAAAAAGGGACTAGAAAATTCAAAGTTAAGTTTCCATTCAAATTCTTTGAGTGTGATAGAATAGAACATTATGCATCTAAGTGTCCCTATCCAAGATTAAGTGATGGTAATGATACAAGAGGATAAAATGGTAAATTCAAATATCATAATCATAAAAGGAAATGATATATAAAAAATAAGAGTTTATATTTTAAAGGGAATAGTAATGCATTTGATGAACATGATGAACATATGTTTGATGGTGAGAGAGGAGAATTCTTGTTCATAGTTATGAATAATCAATATATTTAAGAAAAGTATCAAAGATAAAATATAGATTTTGAAGAATAAGTTAAAGGGGACATAGTTATTGAAAGAGAACTTGCAAGTGCCTTAGAATAAATAAAAATTCTAAGGAAAATATAAAACAATTGAAAGAGCAGTTATATAAATATGAGAATGAAGATTGTGATTAAGCCTCAATCGCTCTCTTAAAAATTGAACTAGAAATGACTAAAGGAATAAAATAGATTCTGATAAGTCAACTCAAAGAGAAGGAAAAACATCATGAGAAGTTAGAAGCTGGAGTTGTTTCCTTAAGAAATAAATTAGAAAAAGAAACTATTCAATTGAACCAAAGTTTAAAATTTGTGAAGGGAACTGAAATGTTAGATCATATTCTCAGCTCCCAAAGATCTACTTTAATCAAGTTAGGTCTTGGTTAAAAATAGATTCATGAGAACCCCAAGTATTCAAGCACAAAGACATCTGAAAAGGAATGCAAAGACTATCCTAAGAAATTTTTAGATGTACTTAGGAAATATACTATCAATGAAGCAAGCATGAAAATTGAAGTTATAATCAAGTGAAAATATGACCCTAGTAGCAACATCAGAAATAAAGTGAAGGATTACTAGAGACCTGAATATTCCTTTAATCAAAACAAGTTGAGAAGATCTATTTCCTCAAGGAGGTTCTTCTCTTCCAGGAACCAAAATATCTTCTTGGTTATTGTTATTCCTATAATAATTTTGGTCATAAGGAAATAAATTGTAGAGGTGATCCTATGAGAATTAAAAATAATGTATCTTGTGAGAATTCAAGGAATGCTTATGTGAAGAGAAATCCTATAAGTTTGAATGAAAATGTAGTTAGAAATTATAACTTATTTGATCCCCTTTTATATCAAGTTGAATGCTATAAATTTTATAACTATGATCCCAAGTCACAAGACTGTAGAAACAAATTAAGCATGCCTATAAATCAAGGCATGGAAAAAGGGATCCTAAAGCATAAGGAAGAATACTCAAAATTATGGAAAATGAAGAAAGTGAAGCAGGAATAATGTATTATTGCATTGCATGCTCAAAAAAAATAAAACAAATTGTATTTTGATAGTGGATGCTAAAGGAACATGAATGAAATTAAAGTAAATTTATTAATCTAAAAGAAGAATATGGAGGAAGTGTAATACTTGGAAACAATGCATCAACAAGGATGGTTGGAAAAGGCAAAATCATTATTGAGAATGGAAAAACTAAATCTTTGAATGTCTTGTATGTTTGAGGTCCAATACACAATATTTTAAGTGTTAGTAAAATGTATGATCAAGGATATGATCTCACATTTTACTCTAAAGGATGTGAGATAAGAAAATTACAAATAGGAAAACTAGTAGAAAAGGTAAATTGGACTCAAGCAATGTGTATAATATTGATGGAGTAAAATGATAAAAGAGTTTAATGGGTAAAGTGGATGAGAATTGGTTATGGCATAGAAGGATATATCACATCAAATTTGACAATATAATAAAAACAAGTAAAGAAAAAGCACTAAGAGATATGCCAAAATTATCAAAACTAGATATTACTCTTTGTAAGCCATCTCAACATGGGAAGAATGTGAGGGTTTTCTTCAAAAAAAAAGAATACTCCATAATCAAGCCATTGAAACTCATTCATACAAAATATTTTCGGACCAACTAGGACACAAAATTTAGAAGGTGGGAGATATTTATATTTTTTTCATTGATCATTACACATGAATGATATGGTTTATTTTTCTTAAATAAAAATATAAGTCTTTTGAGATATTTAAAATCTTTAAGGATCTTTTTGAAAATGAGACTGATTTGAAAATAAAATGTTTGAAATGAGAAAGAGGAGGTGAGTTTACCTCTAATGAGTTTAATAAAATTTGTGAATATCATGGGATTATAAGACAACTATATATTGCAAGGACCCCACAACAAAAAGAAGTTGTTCAAAGGGAGAATATAAAAATGTAAGAAATGCTAAGAACTATTCTCAATGAAGTCATTCTATCAGACATTTTTTGGGGAGAAGTCGTCTACACAACTATCTAGATTTTGAATAGAGAAAAATTAGAGTAAGCAAGACAAAAACACCTTATGAATTATGGTAAGGAAAACCATTTACAATCAAACCCTTCAAGTTATTTGGAAGAAAGAGCTAAATAAAGATAAATGAGGATAATTTAGGAAATTTGACTCCATAGACAAAGGAATTTTCCCTGGATATGCATACAGAAGGAAGGGTATGGATTTTACAATGAAAGACTATGAAAAGTAGTTGAAAGCATTGGTGTAAGATTAGATGAAGGATTACCTCAAATTCAACTACAAGAAAATGAAGATTTATAAGAAGAAGAAGAGGAATAAGAAAAGTATCATGAAGAGAAAGAAGAGGAAGAAGAGGGAGATATAAAGTTACTACATCTAAAAATGATCCAAGGGATAAAAATATGTTAAAAATTAAAGTGCTCAAATTTTCCCAAAACTAGCGTCAAATCGTAGATCTTGTTGTTTTCATTCCAATGACGCTTGAATCACCTCAATCGGACAATGTATGAGGAAGGTATCGCGTTCTAAATTTTTTGACAGGCAACAAAAAAAAGTCAACTTGTAGGGTTGACTAGGAAGTGTATGGCTACCATGTGGTAATTTGTATGATGATGCTATGTTGATGTCATGCTAACACCATTAATTGACTGGGACTTACAACTGATAGGTTGTACCAATGGCGGAAGGGAATGTGGCGCATAATGATTGGTGGAAAGGTTGTTGTGGTGTGTTGGAAATAATACTCAGAGGGGGTCAATCAATATTATCTGATCAATAATTTTTGTTTTCTCAAACATATTATATACGCTAGTTCTATAAAGTAAACTAGCATGTACACACACCTATGATTAGAGAAACCAGCGTACAACCAGAAAAATTATGATTTAGACAATTTATCATGTGTTGATATTTAACCAGTGCATCAATAACTTATTAAACATAGCAGTAAAAATAGAATAAACTATCACACATAAGCAACACACATGAACACCAAGATTTAAGGGGGAAACCTAATGTGGTTGAAAACCACCCGCTTTCGTCATCTCTGTCTTATTTTAATAATAAGAAAATATGTTTATAATCTTGTACTCGTGCACACTCATACTAGTACGTAGGCACCCACCTGCAGAAGGCTACAACCTTCTCCCATTTTCCAAATTTTACTGGAAGGGAGTTGCAACCCCCTAGCTCTTGTACTAGCTAATGTGATTACTAGTATGTAGGCATCAACCTACAGAAGGATACGACCTTCTCTCTTCCTCCAGGGACCACGTTTCCTAAATTTTCAGTTTGGATGCTCCTGGTACACAACAATACACATGAAGGCCCTATTTCAACAAATTTTCATACTGGACCCTTCAGGAAAATTGAAACTATAATTGGATCAACCAACAATCAGTTAATCTGAACAATCAAATCACTGTCACTAGAACATTATGCTGAACCTAGAAACCTACATCATCATCAGAACCAGCTGCAACCTCAAAAATCATGCATCGGAATTTATATGCTACTTTACTGAACCCAACCTATATGTATACGCTACTTCCTATAATCAAACCTGCATATACATTCAAGACTACTAAGACATAAAATTTTTGAATCAATTCTGTACCAACTAGCAGTATGCTGACCATCTACTGTCTATTTACAGAGCTTCACATAGGCAGTAGCAGAGATCACCCTTCTCGCTTATTCAATCAGTTAATGAATTAGATACCAAACCCCTTACGCATTCAGTTTTACATTCTGATCTAAGAAGGCTTCATTGACAAACAACAGTAAAACAACAAAATTGATCAGATAGATGAGTCAGATCTGAAGAAGAGGCTTTTCTTTTGTATACTCTATTTTGAAGAGTAGAACCTACATGTACATGTGGTTTTGTAGAGATGAACTAGCCTACAGATCTGCAAATGTTAACTCTTAACTTCGTTGGACATCTAGACTTCATACAAACTCAGATCACAACATTCAAAGAATAAAACACGTGTACATAATCAGATCTAGCCCAACCAATATCAGATCATTCAATAATAAGTCATTTTAGGTCTCATGATCCTGATCCAACATTGAATTCAAGGGGCACAAAGTATTTCAAATCAAATCACAAACATAGCCCCTACAACATAAAATATACTTCAGATATAGGTATTCCCTAAAAACCAATACACTTGTACACTTGGCCTTACGATCTTCTCCCCTTTATATAGCTTTAGGCCCTTCGTTAATACCTTTGACCAAAACCACTTAGGACTAATACCATGGACCAAATACCTTGGACCCAAAAGACCTTGGACAAAATACCTCAGAGCAAAACCTTGGTTTTCCAACATGTACGCGCTTTTCCTCCTATGGGAGTGTGTATATACATATACACACCCTTTTTCCTATGGACCAGTGTGTATACGTTGTTTTGACTAAGTGGACCTGCATATACTTCTTAAACTGCTTTTCATCAGCCTTTTCCTTTATCTTATTTACTCTGATCAGTAGACCTTGGTTCCATATTCCTGTTCTTCTGTACCATTTCCCTATTACCTCTAAATATACCTTTTGTATTGTGAGTTTCCTTTTACCAAAACTGAATTGACCTCTGAGTGAGTTTCCATCAAGAACAACACTTGTATTATAATGCCAACAATCTTCGCCTTTGGACTTGATGGCAACCATGAAGGTGTTGATTACTGAAAGCTATAGAAACTGTTAGAGATAACATGTAACACCAAAATACTCTCCCCCTTTGACATCAAGGGCAAAGGGTGGACCAGGAAACTTTTCTCCTTTGATATACATTATGTTGTCCATGCTCCCCTGCGTACATGCCGAGTCTCCAGAGATATGATTCAAAAGAATAAAATGAATCTATAACTTAACTAAGTGAGTATGACCTCCTTATGACCAATGACTCATACATACATCAATCACCCAAAAAAGTGTGGATATACCAAATGTTTATACATGACAGAAATACAATAAATATTACATCATCCATATTATGCAAAGTGGGGGTAAAAATTACATCATTTGTCCAATAGGAATCATTCAAATATATAAGAAGTCATATCACACCCTATACCTTTACATGATTTAAGCAAAAAAATATGACATAAATATCTGAAGCCATAGCTAAACTCAACAATCATAATTCTATTAATGCAAAATGTGTGAGAAGTCTAATGATCCTCATGAACCTATGCTACCTGGGCATTGTCAACAAGTCATTCATCAAGGCATCTTTGTCAGTCAAATAAAAATCAATGAGAAAAGCATATCGTCATACTATAATAATCAACATGAGACAAAGTACCCATATCATAGTTTGACCCACTATTTTTCTGTTAGAAAAAAAAACACATATGCTCCTTCCGCCATAGAAACCCGCGTGCATACGTGACTAAACTTCATGAAAACCGTTTATAATAACCTTCCTTTCAAAAACTAGATTTAATGGCAAGATGGTGCAGCAACTACTTCCAGCGTTCATCTAAGATATTCAAATGTTTCTTGGGGCAATGGTGTAGTGAATATACTATCAACTTGTTCTTTGGCGGGAACATATTGCAATTTGACCTTTTGCTCAAGCACTTATTCTCATAGCAAATGGTACTTGATGGGTATGTGCTTTATCTTGGAGTGCATGACTAGATTCTTTGAAATACTGATGGCACTTGTATTATCACATAGAATGGATATGGGTGGATTACATGTGATCTAAATGTCTTTCAATGGTTGCATCATCAAAAGTAGTTGTGTGTAGTAAGATGCAACAACCATAGATTCTGATTCAGCTATAGATAAGACAATCGAAGTTTGTTTCTTGTTGAACCATGAAACTAACCAAGAACCTATATAGAATGCACCTCCACTAGTGCTCTTTCGATCATCAACACTTCCTGCCCAATCTACATCTGTATATGCATGAAGAGTAAGTTCTGTATCTTTAGGATACCATAGTCCAAAGTCTTGAGTTCCTTGAAGATATTTGAAGATTATTTTTACTACTTGGAGATGCGATTCCTTTGGATTTTCTTGGAACCTTCCAACAATTCCTACTTCATGCATGATATCAGGTCCGGTATCTATTAGATATAGCAGACTTCCAATCATAGATTTGTAATTTGGTTGGTTTACTTTTGGCGATTCATCGTTAGAGCTGAGACTGCATCCTATTAGCATTGGAGTACATACTGGTTTAGAATCTTTCATTCCATACTTCTTCATGATGTGCTTGAGATATTTGGTTTGTGAAAGAAAGATACCATCCTTTGTTTGCTGAACTTGTAGACCAAGAAAATATGTAAGCTCACCAAGTAAGGACATTTCAAATTCTTGCTACATTACTGAAGAAAAATTATGACTCATGGATTCTTCATTGCTACCAAAAATGATATCATCAACATAAACAACAATAATTAGCAATTTATCATTTTCAATATTTGTGTATAAATTGCTATCCGCAGAATCTTTTGTAAAACCTTGTTGTTGTAGATATTTTTCAAGATGGTAATACCAAGCCCTTGGAGCCTGTTTTAGACTATAGAGATATTTTTTGAGTTTTCATATGAGTTTTTCATCATTTACAAGAATGAATCCTTCTGGTTGTTCAATATGAACTTCTTCTTCTAAATATCCATTAAGGAAAGTTGATTTTACATCCATTTGATATACTTTGAATTTTCGAAAACTAGAAAGAGCAATAAACATTCTTATAGCTTCAAGTCTACCAACTGGTGCAAAAGTTTCTTCAAAACCTATACCTTCTTGTTGAGCATACCCTTTACAAGCAATTCTGGCATTCTTTCTAATAACTTCTCCATTTTCATTTAGCTTGTTCTTAAATATCCATTTTGTTCCTATAATATTTTTATCATGAGGTCTAGGAAATAATTCCCAAGTATCATTCTTTTCAATTTGGTCAAGTTCTTCATCCATGGCCTTGACCCAACATTCATCTTTGCAGGCTTCATTTAAATTTTGAGGTTCGGTGGAAGATAGTACTGCCAGATAGCTTGAGGTCCCTGTAAGAGTTCTTCTTGTCTGTATACCAACCCCCTTTTCTCCTAGAATTTGAGATTCTAGATGATTCTTCTGAACATACCTGGATGGAGTTTTTTCCCTGTCTATTGTATCTTCTTCTTCTAGTGCTTCATTGGTTCCTTCTTCTATATCATTTTGATTTGATGCAGGAAAGAATTCCCCAACTTCCTCACTATCATAATTCTCTGTTGATTTGTTTTGAGACCTATATACAGATTCAGAGGAATCATGGCCATGGTAACGGGTTCTATTTGTTCAAGGCCTGACGGGCCTTTCCCCCTCCATCTGAGATCTTCAGCGTGCTCGTACGGCCTTCTGCGCAGTGCCCATGGAATCGATGGGTGGTTTCATGACAAATCTTCTGTGCATGACGGTGTTCATGTTCCGAAGGCACTATCGGGCAAATTTGAGAACCCGGTGAAAGCCACTCTTGAGAATAGCTGGAAGCCAGAGACGGGTCCTTTTGGGCGAGGAACGGAGGTCGGAGAAACAGGCAGGTCCAAGAGAAAGGCCGAATCGCGTAGGAGGGTTTGGCTGGGAAGGAGTAACGTGACAGAGCCGGCTGTTCGTGCCCCTGCTGTAGCGGCTAAAAGAGTCCAGAAGGAGATTAAATGGACAATGTTGGAAATCAGGAGCGGGGATTCACAGAACCAGCTCCGAAAGCTATCCTATTTCAGATCCAAGAAGACTACGGGACGAGTGTTTGTCAAAAAACCGCACCAAGATTTGGTTCAAAAAAGAGGCCTGCTCTCGGTCCATGCTAAGAATGGATGTGCTAAGAAGGTTTCAAGAAGCAGGAATAAAACGCATGGTCCAAATAACATTTGGACTCTGTAAAGTCCTGCAGAATTAAAAGCCGAGCGCTTCAGGGGAGCCTCTTGCCCATGCAAGCTCGGGAAGTATCAGGAGGATGCGGGGCTTTTGTTTGACAAAACACCCCTACGAGATTTTCTCCCAAACAGAGGCCCGTTCTCTGTTTCAGCTCAAACGAAATGCGCTGGAAAGCACAGCAGCAAGCAGAAAACCGATGACTCAGCACCTTATCAGATTCTGATTGTGCTCCTCTGCGGCAACACTTTGCTGCAGTGGGTGAAACCTTCAGATCTAGTGCATGAACTTAAGCAGAAATTGGAAGATAAAGAGGGGATTCCTACTGCCCTTCAGCGTCTCCTCCTCGAAGGAAAACAATTGGAGGACTCATGACCCCTTTCCTGTTATAACATTTAGAGAAATGCTTCCATCACTTTATCCCTTCGACTGCGAGGGGGAGCTGTTGGACAGTCTTCCTCTGCTGCAGCATTTTCCTATAAGGATGCCGTCCATGCTCAGAATCCCAAGGAAAAAGTCTCACCAGTTCAAGCTCCTAAGCCATTCTTAGTAGACAAGCTGGAGGAAACCCCATCCATTGAAATAAATGATCCTTCGCTGGAAAGGACTCACCAGGTGTTTGCAGAGACAGGCATCATATGCAGGTTCAATGGTCTCTGGCCTCGCACAGCAGATCTGTATCAATGGATTCACTCAAATTGGACCAAGAATTGCAAGGTCATTCTTTGTTCAAAAGGATTTTTCATCACCCTGTTTGTTGACAGTGAGGACTACCAAAGAGTTCTAACAGAAGGCCCATGGTTTTGGAATTCTGCCGGATTATTCCTCACTCCATGGTTCCAAGACTTCGATCCATCCACAACAGTCATTACCAAACTGCCAATCTGGGTTAGACTTCCCAACCTTCCAGCGCATCTATGGCACTTTGCTGTTTTTGAAGGAATCGGTAATTCCTTAGGACGTTTCCTCAACACAGATGCCTCAAGAGGGCAAAAAGGAATTTACACCTACGCCAGAATCTGCGCAGAAATAGACATAAGCAAAGGACTACCCGATCAAATCATTCTAAAAATAGGAGACTTCCATTGGACTCAATCCCTGGATTTCGAGAATACAGCCTTTCGCTGCCGCAATTGCCATCTCACAGGGCACCTTCAAAATTCGTATCCTTCACTGCCCCCCCAAAAAAAGAAGGCCAACTCTAAGCCAAAATCCAAAAGCTGGAAACCTCATGATCCTCCCCCATTAGATATCATTTCCAGCTTAGATGAAGAGGACGAGGACGAGGAGATAGATGAGGAAATCATGGCCGAAATGCCAGCACAAGTTTCAACATCGATTTGTCATGAGGAAGCCACAGTCCCTCCTTTTTCTCAGAAACGTACTCATGAGGCTTCTCCTTCGGATTCAACAAGGAGCTTTCACCCTCAGCCCAACTCAGTCTACAGATCACACCAAACCATCAGAGTCCAAGTGGTTGGGTCAAAGTAGGTAAAAAGAAAGGGAAAAAAGGACGACCAAATGATTCCACCCTCGTTGTGTAGAATCTTTGGTTTTGGCCAGTCTTCTCTCTTCTTCTGGTTTCTACTTGTTTAGCTCTGCCCTAGTCTTTTCCTCCCTTGGGAGCTGAGGTGGTTATTTTATCCTTTCCGGCTGCCCACTCAGTCTAGTGTTTCTTTGCTGCCCTGCGTGGTGGGCTGTCTTTTTCTTTTTAGTCTACTGAAGCTAGGCCTGTTGTTTAGCGGCCCGTTTTCTGCAGCTGCAGAAGTTTTTGTACTATATTTTCCTTTTAATACAAATGCTTACTTACACAAAAAAAAATAATTCTCTGTTGATTTCATCTTTTATGGATTTCTCCATGCTTCATCAACTACAAGATCAATGCTTTCAACAATTTTTCGAAGTCTTTTATTATAACATTTGTACCCTTTACTTCTGGAAGAATAACCAAGAAGAATACCTTCGTCTGATATAGGTTCAAACTTACCAAGTTTTTCATTAGTCCTTTTGATAAAACATTTGCTTCCAAAAACTCTAAAGTGTCTTACAGTAGGAGGCTTACCATAAAAATGTTCATGTGGAATTTGATTGCTATTTACTTGAACATTTTCTTTGTTCAGAATAGTCATGGCAACAAATGCAGCTTCACCATAGAAGGTTGCAGGAGTTCTAGATTCATCTAGCATAGCTAGAGCCATTTGTTCAACTGTTCTATTCATCCTTTCTACCACACCATTTCACTGAGGAGTTCTTGCGGTGGAGATTTTCCTTTTATTCCATGTTTTTCACAAAAGTCAAAGAATTCATCTGATATGAATTGTCCCCATTGATCCGATATGAGACATTTGATTTTTCGATCTGATTCATTTTAAACTAAAGCTTTTAAGGCTATAAGCTTTTCCAATGCTTCATATTTATGTTTTAGAAGACCTATCAAACACATCCTGGAAAAATCATCAATAAACAAAATAAAGTATTCTTCTCCATGAGGTGACTTTTTCCTTGTTGATCAACATCAATCAGTATGGATGAGTTCAAGACGCTTACTTGTTGACACTTACTTTTCAATGAAGTGAACTATGGTTTTCTTACCAATTTGACATGGTTTGCATATGGTATTTTTTGGGATGATGATATCTAGAAGATCACAAACTGCCTTGAGCCTGCATGCTTTTCTTATTTGAGAAAATCTTAGATGTCCCAATCTTCTATGCCACAACCAATTTTCATCTTCTATGCCACAGATAGCATTGTTGTTGTCCACCTTTGAGTATGTATAAGATTTTTTGAGTTCTTGTACCTTTGATCACGGTCTTTCCTGTATCAAGTTCATGAATGACACATCCATTTGATCAAAACACCACTTCATTTCCTTAATCACACATTTGACTGACACTCAACAGGTTATGCTTTAAACCATCTACATACATGAAATTTCCAGCTTTTACCTTTTCTTTCAAGAAAACATAACCTTTACCTTTAATGACATCTGGAGTGTGATTTCCAAATGAGACATTCTTTTCCTTTTCTAAAGCATTATATGAATGAAGTTTCTCTTTATCACCTTTCATGTGTTTAGAGCATCCACTATCGATGTACCACTGATTTTTGTGTCCTTCTACATACAAATCTATACCACATCTTTCTAATTGAGATTCCTTCCTTCTCCATATCTTGGGATTTAATGGTGTTTTCTCCTTTTGAAATGTTGGCCAAAATTTTCTCTTGCATTTAGATTCTTCATGACCAAATTTGTTACAAATCAAGCATTCTATTTCATTTTCAAGAGGAGAAAAGTTATTATAGGAAATTTTCTTTAGTCATGGTGGTTTTGTAAGCAACACATTGAGTAGCCTTGTGTCCAAAGCTAGGACATGAAAAACATTTCCCATTAAAGAATTTTATGCGATCATAGTATCTTTTGACATTGTTTACCTATTGGTTGTGGGTTCTACTGATATTCATCCTTGGAGTAAATTGAGTATGATTTACCTGATGAGTAGTTTTAGGTCTTTGCTGATGATTGACATACTGTTCACTCATCTTTGCTACATCAAGATAGCTTCTAGTGGAAGTTGATGACTTCTGTGACTGAGATGAATCTTTAGTATATCCAAGAACTATCTTTATCAGAGGAGAACACTGAACACTGAACTTTGATAATTTCATTTAAAGTTTTTGATCCTTTAGCAAATCGAATATTGAGAGGTTTTGTCTTCTCAAGATCTTTTCTTAGACCCACAATTTCACATTCTAGATTTTCATTGCGCTTTTCTCTTTCAGCAAGTTGCTGTGTCAAAGTATCTATGATAATATTTTTTTCTTCTAAACAGATTTTGATTTTAGTGATTTCTTCAAGAAAATCCTCCTCTTCTAATGCATCCAGAAAATCATCATTGTTATAGGCCATGAGAAGTCTATAATCTTGTTCAGTTTCATCTTCATCACTATTAGATAAACCATCACTATCTTCATTTGTATAGTAACTCATTATATTCACAACCTATTTTCTATTTCCTTTTTCATATTCTTTCCCTTTTCATATTTATCCTTATGAGGACATTGGGAAGCATAGTGACCAACTCTACCACAAGCAAAGAATTTTAAAGGTAGCTTATGTATGAATATTTCAGAACCCCGTTGAAGCTTCTTGACAAAACTTACCTCATCTTCTTCTTCTGAAATGTGTCCTAATTCATGGTGCTCTTCCTTTTCTTTTCCTTTTGTTCATGCTTTAAATGAGGTTTCTCTCATATCTGATGGACCTCATTTTCTCATTTCAAAGGTAGTGAGGATTCCATGGAGTTGAGTCACTATAATAGTTTGAATATCCTATTTTTATTCTATGGAAAACACTTTTGACTCAAATTTAGAAGACAAGGATCTCAAAATTTTCTCCACTAGTGTAACTTCCTTTATCTCTTCACCCAGATTCTTCATACAATTAACAATCTCATCTATACATAAGAGGTAACGAGCAACACTCTTATCACTATGCACCTTAAGAGTTTCATACTGAATTCTGAGATTTTGAAGGTTAACACGTTTTACCTAAGAGTCTCCTTTGTAGCTTTGAATGATTTTATCCCATATTTCTTTGGTTGTCTTGAGTTGCATGACTTTGAAAAATTATGATTCTATCAGACTTCCCAATAATGTATTGACAACTTTGGCATTGGTTTCTTATAACTTCTTACCTGCAGAATTTGTAGGAATTGTTGCTGGAAATTGATATCCTCCTTCTACAATTTCCCAAACATCTGCTCCAAGCGATTATAGATAAGCTCTGGTTCTTAGTTTCCAATATACTAAGTTGCTCCCATTGAAGATTGGTGGTTTGATGGATCCCATGCCTTCATGATTATTCATCTTCAAATATCTTCCTTCAAGCGATCAAGCTTCTTCAGAATGACTTGCTCTGATAACAATTGTTGGAAATATTACTGAGACGGTGGTGAATCAGTATTATCTGATCAATATTTTTTCTTTTCTCAAATAGATTTATATACGCTACTTCTGTAAAGTGAACTAGCGTGTACACACAACTATGATTAGAGAAACCAACGTGAACCTAGAAAAACTTGTGACTTAGACAATTTATAATTTGTTAATATTTAACCACTACATCAGTAAACAAACTAGTAAAAACAGACTAAACCATCACACATAAGAAACACACATGAACACCAAGATTTAAGGTGGAAACCACCTACTGTTGTCGTCTCTGTATTCTTTTAATAATAAGAAAATATATTTACAATATTGTACTGGTGCAGACTCATACCAGTACATAGGCACCCACTTGCAGAAGGCTACAACCTTCTCTCATTTTCCAACTTCTACTTGAAGAGAGCTACAACCCCCTAGCTCTTGTACTAGCTAATGTGATTACTTGTACGTAGGTGCCAACCTATAGAAGGCTACAACCTTCTCTCTTCCTCCAGGGACCACGTTTCATAAATTTTCAAACTAGATTCTCCTAGTACAAAACAATAAACATGAAGGCCTTGTTTCATCAATTCTCATACTAGACCCTTCAGGAACTTTGAAAGTCAAACTGCATCAACAAATAATTAGTTAATCTGAACAATGAAATCACTGTCATCAGAACATTGCGCTGAACCCAGAAACCTGCTTCATCATTCAAAACTAGATGCAACCTCAAAAATCATCCATCTGAATGTATATGTTACTTTACTGAACCCAACCTTAGTGTATATGATACTTCCCATAATCAAACTTGCGTATACCTTTGAGACTACTGAAACATAAAATTTATGAATCAAGTATGTACCAACTAGCAGTATCTTGACCATCTACTATCTATTTACAAAGCTTTACATAGGCAATAGTGTAGATCACCCTTCTCCCTTATTCAATCAATCAATTAGATACCAAATGCCTTATGCATTCAATTTTACATTTAGATCTAAGAAGACTTCATTGAAAAACAATAGTAAAACAACAAAATTGATTAGATAGATTAGTCAGATCTGAGGAAGACGCTTTTCTTTTATATATCCTATTTTGAGGAGTAGAACCTGTGTGTACATGCACTTTTGTAGAGACTAACCAACGTACAGATCTACAAATATTAACTCTTAACTTCGCTGCACTTTTGGACTTCAGACAAACACAGATCATGACATTTAAAGAATAAAACAGGTGTACATAATCAGATCTAGCCCAACCAATATTAGATCATTCAATAATAAGTCATTTTAGGTGTCATGATCCTGATCCAACATTGAATTCAAGGTGCACAAAGTATTTCAGATCAAATCACAAACATAGTCCCTGCAACACAAAATATACTTCAGATAGAATTGTTCCTTAGAATCCCATACACTTGCACACTTGGTCTTATGATCTTCTCCTCTTTATATAGCTAGAGGCCCTTTGTCAATACATTGGACCGAAACAACTTAGGGACAATACCTTCGACCAAATGCCTAGGGTCAATACCTTGGACCAATACCTTAGACCCAAAATACCTTGGACAAAATACCTCAAACCAAAACCTTGGTTTCCCAAGATGTACGCGCTTTTCCTCCTGTGGGAGTCCGTGTATATGTATACACACTTTTTATTCTATGGACCAGAGTGTATACGTTGTTTTTACGAAGTGGACCTGCGTATACTTCTTAAACTTCTTTTCATCGGCCTTTTCGTTTATCTTCTTTACTCTGACCAATAGACATTGGTTCCATCTTCCTGTTCTTATGTACGATTGCCCTATTACATCTAAATATACCTATTATACTGTGAGTTTCCTTTTACCAAAACTAAATTGACCTATGAGTGAGTTCCCATCAAGAACAACACTTGTATCATAATGCCAACATGGTAGACCAATCATAGGTCACCACGTGGGCCAACTAGAGGGTTCCATGTGGCCCTATGAGAGATCGCCATGCGTATTGGTTTTTCACGAAAATCTTTTAGTTATGGGTTGGATGGACCTTCGTAGGGTTCGAACCATCGACCACATATAAACTAACGAATTGTTCTATTAATGCACCACAGATGTTCCTTTGTAAGTGGAGGTGGTAGTCTTATAGTTAATTTTTAATGTATTGGTGGTTGGGGAGAGGTTCGGGATGGTGGGCGCACTCAACCGGACCAAACCCATAACATATGGAAGTTTCATGACCATACACGATGAATAAGAGGGGTGGGGAATGTGGCACCTTGTTGATGCCCCAACCTGTGGTTTCATTATATAACATGAATTCCAACAGGAGTTACAGAGGGGCAGGACATGTGGCACCCTATCTGCTCTCCAGCCTACAATCACATTCATTCACGGGTTACCAGGAGTGGGGCTGGAAGGCACATGGCCTATGGCCTGTGTGCCATGGTCATATGTCAGCAAAGTGACGAATCAGAGGGTGGAAAAATAGGGGCGCAACCCAATTTTATCGGTTAACGGTTTGACATTTTGCACCCAACATGACAGGTTTTGTGGGTTGAACTCGTGAACTATATTGGCTAAATTTTTTGTTGCCATTTTTTAGGGAGAACGCATTTGTAGACCAGTTAACAAGAAAATGGAGAAGGAGGCCTAAATTGGCCATATTTCAACTTTTTTCGCCCAAGAAGAGCCTACACAAGGGTTTTTGGGCATTTTGAACAAAATGCTTGTGTTTTTTTTTGCAATTTGAGCATTGCATGTTGATGTAATTTCAAATTTGAGCATATAATATTAAGGGCCACGATTGGAAGATGGACCCAAAGATGTAGCCTAGAAGGGGTCAACTCTGTCATCAAATTATTGTGTTGTGATGCTCCTTATTGTCCATTTTTACCTATTAAAATCTGCAAAATTTAACTTAGTTAATAGTGATTTTGCAATATCTATCCATTTCCCATAAGACATAAACAAGCTTGCAAAACTTTACATACAACCTTCAATTTTAATTTTAGACTAGTTTGGTTTCAGAGCATGGTTTTTGTGAAGGTTTGGCAGTTTTTTCAAGTGTTTTCTTAATTGATTACAAGGTCTAAATTGAAAAGAGGAGAAGGGGTACTTGAAGAACCAAACCCTTAAATTGGCTCAAGGAGACCACAAAATCCATAAGTCATGGCACATTAAGAATGAAAAGAACTAATGTTTGAGGATGAGAGACGTTTTAGAAACACTTTCTATGATATGTATGAGATGGTGAAAATGTTGTACAATGAGAGAACAATAAGGATGCAATTAGAAAGTTATAATCAGCCAAAAGGTAATGGTGGTTATGCGATCAAGCCCCCACCTCCACCTCCACCTCCTCCTTCACCTCCATCTTCACCTCCATCCTCACCTCCTTCTTCAAATCCTTCACCTCATATACCTACTCCTCCTCCATCTCCAAAGGGACATGCTAAGTATCCTTTGATTAATCTTGTTATCAAGTTTGAATTTCATAGGTACAATGGGGAAGTAGATGCTAAAAAGCTGGACAAATAGGCTTGTCAAATTGAATTCTATTTTTGGATTCGAAAGATTCTTGATGATGTGACAAAGATCCAACTTGCTTCTCTTCACTTGGAAGGTGCAACCCTCATCTAGTGGGAGGCCAGAACTCAAGAAGATTTGAATAAAAGTGGTAAAATTACCTCTTCTTGGAATTCTTTCATAGCTGCATTAAGAAGGAAATTTTATACATTAGCTTATATGCAAAAAAAAATTATGGATTGGAAATTCTTTAGATCTAGACAAGCTAAAGTTCAGGAAGTCCAATGTTACACACAAGAATTTGGAAGAAGAGATCTAATCTTGGATCTTGATTTATATTCACAATATACTCTCCTTAAATATATAGGTGGATTACATAGTTATTTGATACATATTATACTTATTTTTAATCCCACCAGTCTTGATGAAGTATATGTTTAGGAAACTCATTTAGAATCAAGAGGAAGGAATGTTCCTCAAGATACTAGCAAGAAGCCTTCTAAATCTGGAGACAAAGGAAAGGGGAATTTTAAAGGGAAAGGAAAAAATAATGCTACTGTCAAGAAAGAGGGAGAGAAACTTACTTGTAATTGCTTTTCAAAACATGGCCATGATGAAGACCATTTTTGGAAATTACATCTAGAAATGAGAGTAAAGAAGTTCAATAACAAGAGGAAACAAAATACTGTTGCTACAACTCAACAAGATCTAGGATCTAATTCAGGTGATGAAACGAAAATCACAACCATGTGAATGAAAGGTATAACTGCTAACGAAAGTAATATTTCTTATAGTAAGCCTATTGAATCTCAAAATGATAAAGAAAGAAGTGAACTTTTCCATATTAGGGTCATTACAAAACATAGAAAGGTTGATACATTATGTGATAGTGGATCCCAAGTCAATCTTATCTCTAAAGAAATTGTCAAGAAAGTTAGTTTAGAAAATACATCTCATGCTAAACCTTACCCTTTGGGTTGGGTATGCCATGATGCCAAATTACAAGTGACAAAAGATGTAAACTCAAATTCGCCATCACTGCTAAATTTATAGATGATGTAGAGCTTGATGTTATACCACTTCATATTTGCGGAATTGTTTAAGCGAGTCCATACTTGTATGACTGAAAAGCTATATTCTATTTTCATGAGAAAAAAATATCATATTTATAAATATCGAGTTGAGTATATTTGTAGAACACATCACAAGAAGATGAACTTATCTCTTGTTAGTGCTAGTCAGATGAAAAGGCTTATAAATGCTAGTAATAATTTTGTGTTGTTGATGATTAAGGCTAAAGATACTATTGAATCTAAAGCTTTCACAAGATGTGATTCTAAACTCAATCATGAATTGGTTGAAGTTGTTAACAATTATGACAAGATGTTTCTGGAACCTGAAGGGTTACCTCCAAAAAGAGGAATCCAACATGAGATTCACTTGCAGCAGGATGCACCACTTCCAAATATTGGCATGTATAGAATGGAAATTTTAGAGAATGCAGAGATTAAGAAACAAATTGATGAGATTCTTGACAAAGGGATCATGAGGCCTACAAAATATCCTTATTGGTGTCCTTTTGTCTTGGTTCCAAATAAAGATGGTGCATGGCACATGTGTGCGGATTTCCCAACTTTGAACAAAATCATAATAAATAACCACTATCCTCTTCCTCGCATTCATGATTTACTAGATTAGTTAAGGGAAGTTGTTTACTTTACTAAATTAGATTTGAGAAGTGTTTATCATCAAATATAGATTGTTGAAGATGACATTTGGAAAACTATTTTTCGGACAAAACAAGGTTTGTTTGAATGGTTAGCTATGTCATTTGGGCTTTAAAATGCACCTAGCACATTCATGATAGTTATGAATGATGTGTTGGAACCATTCCTTAATGATTTTGTCATAGTTTACTTAGATGATATTATGATTTTCAATAAGACTCATGAAAAGCATGTCAAGCATATGAAACAAGTTCTAGATGTCTTGAAAAAGGAAATTTTCTAATTGAAGGTGTCTAAATGTGAGTTTTGGAAAACCTATTTGTTTTATTTGGGTAATATTGTAGGATGGGGTGAATTGAAGATCGATCCCTTAAAATTTGATGTTACTGTGAATTGGCCTAAAACCAACAAGGTAACAAAAGCTAGGATTTTTTTGGTAGCAACCCAATATTGGAGAAATGGGTTTGCTAACTTCTCACTCATTGCAACACCATGACATGCTTTGACGAGTGTGAAACATGTCTTTCAGTGGGGATGCAAGAAATAGAAAGCCTTCGGCACTTTGAAAGAAGAAAATCAATACAACACTAGTTCTAGCACTTCCAAATCTTAAACAACCATTTCAAATTCAAATCGATGCAAGTGAATATGCTATGGGAGAAATTTTGATGCAGCATAGTAAGCCAATATGTTATCATTCTGAAGCATTTACCAATGTAGTAATTAACTATGTAACTTATGTTAAAGAGTTGTATGCTTTGGTAAAAAATGGCAGCATTATTTGGTTTGTAAAGAAATGATTATTCATACTGATCATCAATCTTTTCAATATTTACAATCACAAACCAAGCTACAACAAGGTAGATATTTCAGGTAGATGGGATTCCTAAAATAATTTCATTTGGTAATCATGTATAAGAAAGGTATACACAACAAAGTTTCAGATATGGTGTTAAGGCCTATTGTTAATGCATATGTTATTCTTAAGCATAATTCAATCATGCATGAAAGTCATATTGAATAATAATCTCAAGATGAAGATTTTAAAGATGTGTTGAGAAATTGAAACAATGAATTCAAGTTTAATTTGTCCTTGAATGAAACTATGAATTAAAATCAAATTTTATTCTCATAGAAACTTGTAAATAATTAATTAGGTTTAATTAAATTAATTAGCTTAAGAATTTTGAGTTGGAAGTCTTTTTGTAGTCATGTATATGTTCTCCCTAAATTTTAGGGGTTCAAGATGAGTTTATTTGAGTTCTAATTAGATTAACTCCGTTTACTAAGTTATGGTGAATTAAATTAGTTCTAACTGTTTGTGGAACTAATAGAGGACTAACAGTTAGTTGTTGCACTGGTGCATCCACAAGTGTTACTTTAGTTAACTTAATATTCCCTCATTAGAAACTCATACATGTTAGAAAAAGGAAAGACTGAGTTGAGAGTAGAGTGCAGGGACAATGTACTATCAGTTGTATGATTTACTGAGTTGTAAATATCATGCATGCAATCAAAGAAGGACCTATGTTTGGATTGTGCAATTTTGGAAGCATGAATTCCCTTTAAATACAAGCTATTCATCCTAGGAATTTCACAAGATAACATGGACTTCGAAGGTAGTAAAAATTGGATAAGTGTTGGCTAATAGCAGGCTTGTGAGGTATAGAGTTGAGCATACTTGTGTGGAATTGTTTTAGTGAGAACAAGGTTTGTATCTTCACTCATATTTCTAATTTAATGCAATATAGGTAAGTGGGGTTTTGAGTTGTTGCTTTCCCCAGGAAAACTTATTGTGTTACGTGCCACTGATTTGTCTTCTTGTTGTTCATATTGTTTTCATCGATCTACTGGATTCTGTTGGCTGAAAGTAGAAGTATATTCTTTTCCTGTGCTTTAGAAAATTGAATGAGATTGGGAATCTATAGGAAATTATACATGGTATCAGAGTTGAATTCAATATACTAGAGGAGATTTTGAAGTATTGAGTTTTGGGTTATAGGTGAAATTTGAATTTTCAATACATACTTCAGATGACATTCTACGGTTTCAGCTCGAACATGCCTTTGAAGGAAGCTCAAATTATAAGCCTGGTGGGATAGAATGGAGGTTGTTCTGGAGGATAATGGCTTGAACGAATTCGTTGATAAGGACATTCCTAAGCCAACAACATCGGATGCACATAATGTAGCTGAATGGAAGAAGTGTGTGGCAAAGGTCAGGCAGATCATCCTTGAGGGAGTTCGAGACCACATTGTTTCGAGTCTCCATGGCAAGGAAAATAATATGCTATGTGGAAACAATTGATAGACTTGTATCAGAACAAAAGTGACAAAAGGAAATTGGCAGTGAAGGACAAACTTCGAAAAACCAAAATGGAGAAATGTGAGATTATTCTAAAATACTTGACCAAGTTCACTCAATGTTGTGTTGAACTTGGAAGTGTTGGAATCATGGTTGTTGAGGATGATATGGTGATTCTTGCTCTTCTAGGACTCCCAAAGAGTTGGCATAGTTATCATGACTCTGACAATGGTCGGGAGAAGCTTCCATATTGGGAACGACTATGGTTGGATGTGATGTGGGAGAGATCAAGAGGAACACCAAGGATGGCTCTTCATCAAAGACTGATGATGAAGCAAACTGTGTCTTATCGATCATGGGGCTTTGAAGATCATGCAATAAATCTCCACCGATTTGCCCAAAGGTATGCTAGAGTAAGTTGATACATGAAAGGGGTGTACTTTTGGTAAATACACCAAGTATTCCTTTCACGAATGAGAGAGTCGAGCAGAGGCTATTCTAGAGTGAGTCCATTCAGATGTGTGTGGACCATTATCGACAACATCCATAGCTAAACACAGGTATTATGTTATATTTTTTGATGACTTTTCTTGTAAATGTTAGATAATTTTCATGAAGAAGAAGGATCAAACTTTCACAAAGTTTTGTGAATTTAAAAAGTTATTGGAGAAAGAGTCGAGGAAGAAGGTTAAATCTCGATGAAGTGATAACTGTGGTGAGTATGTCTTAAATGAGTTTAAGAACTCCTATGCAGTAGAATGGATTAAACAGGAGTTGGCGATAGCCCATAACCCTCAACAAAATGTGGTGACTAAGAGGAAGAATAGAAGCATAATAGGGGCAGCGAGGGTGATGTTCCATGATCAAGGTCTCCCACTAGAATTATGGGTTGAGGCTTGTAACACAATAGTTTATTTTGAGAACTGTAGCCCGCATCGGACACTTGGGATGAAGACACCAGAGGAGGCTTATTATAGTAAGAGGCTAGATGTTGGTCACTTCAAGATATTTGGATCATTAGTATATCTCCATGTGACCAAAGATGCACAGAAGAAGCTTGAGTCGACAACAAAGTTGGGGATATTTATGGGGTAAATTGATACACCCCACAACTATCGAGTGAACTTGCCAACCAACATTATAATAATGGTTTTTAGGGATGTCATATTTGATCAAGAGAAGGTCATGTGAGTCTCCCTTGAGAGGGAGCTTTAACTAAATGCAGTTGAGAAGATTTTTGCTCCTAAGGTTGAGGAGCCTCAGATTTAGGTCGAGTAGACACATGCAGAGGATCCAAGAGTGGAGACATACACTTAGGCATAGTCTTGCATAGATGGGAGAAAGTGCAATAGATAGGTGGATAGATTGTTTTCAGATGTTAAAGATAATGTGGCAGCACCCATACCACAATGCAGACAAAGGAGGTCACTTGACACATGCACTAGATACATGTATCTTATAACCAGGTCTGTTGTGACAAAGACATATTCCTTTGAGGAAGCAGATCAACAACGAATTCGAGTTGATGCCATGGTGGAGTATGACTTCACAGTTCATAACAATGTTTGGGATATGGTCCCATGACCGAAGGATAAGTCCATGGTGAGATCCCATTGGCTTTACAAGGTAAAGAAAGTTGTAAATGGTAGTGTGGAGAAGAATAAGGCTAGATTTTTGTCCCATGGATTTTCACAGGTAGAGGGGATTGACTATGATGAGACTCTTGCTCCTGTTGCAAGGTACTCGTCGATTAGATATATATTGGAACTATCAGCGCAAATGGGGTGGAAGATACAATAGAAGGATGTAAAGAAAACATTCCTGAATTATATGAATTGGATCATTATAATTTTTTTCATCCATCTCAATGCATTTGGAGTGGAGAAATTGGAGGAATCAGCTCATGGGACAGTTTTTATTGGCAGGGCCCAGTTTGGAAAAACGGGGTCTAAAACCTTCTAGAGAATTTTGAGGCTTCAAACGATGTTTTTCTGGGGTAATTTTTCACACCATAATGGAAAGCTTTCTCATGCTATTATGCACATAGAAATATTTCCATCAGTGCAAGAATCACATTAATTGGAGTCCGTATGCAAAATTTATGCCGCTCAGAAGTTGACCTTCCTGTTTTCACACCTATAGTTTGGGAGGATACCGTGTCAGCCCCCATTATTCATGGAAAAGGTTATAGCCATGTTTTTATGATGTAAAAGGCTCTGTAAGAGTCTATTTTGTAATTGTAGATATGAGTTTATGTAGTCAAACTTAACCACTAGTAGGTTATGAGGTTGTGTTATAACCGGGCCACTAGGAGGAAGAGACATTCCATTCCTCCGAGAGCATTTTGTTCCATAGCTGAGAAAAGATAGCTAGGAGAGATAGGATTTAGAGCACACAAAGAGTATTTGTGCATTATAGCAGCCCACAAGCCACACACATTACTTATTTGTGTCTGCAGTGATATTTCCAAATGGGGAAAGAGAGAAAAGCGACCTCACCTTCCCGCCGGGTTTTCTCCTAAAAAGGATACCTAGAGAGCATATCTTGGGTCTTATGTGTGTGTGAGATTTTTTTATTCGTTCTCTACTTTTCTGCATAATTTATATTCGCATGCGTCCACTCATTATAATAAAATCTACAGATCTAGAAATTAAATAAAACTGTAATAGTGTAGAATCTCAGATTGTTTAATATAATATTATAAGATCTATTGTGACAAACTGTCCAGTGGAATATTCATGGTAGTTTACAGATCATTAATGGCATTATTGATCAAGAGGTGTAGATAGAGAAACATGAAGGTTTTGAAACCTTCGATAATGAGCTTCATGTGTGTAGACTCAAGAGAGCATTGTATGGGCTAAAGCAAGCAGCTCATGCTTGGTACACCATGATAGACAACTACTTCACCGGGTTGGGCTTCACAAAGAGTGAAGCAAATGCGAACCTATACCACACAGTGGTAGAAGGTAATTTTTTTATCATTTTACTTTATGTTTATGATCTCATACTGATACGTGATTATCAGCTGATCAAGTCTTGCAAGGGGGACCTTGTAAGAGAGTTTCAGATGAAGGACTTGAGGCTCATGCATTAATTTATGGGCATAGAAGTATGGCAGGGTGATGGGGAGTTGTTTGTTTCTCAAGGAAGTATGGATATGAAACACTCAGGAGGTTCCACATGGAGAGTTGCAAGCCTATGGATACTCCTCTAGCTAGTAACTGGAGGAAGGAGGATGCTACATCAAGAGAGGTAATGGGAGCTATTGTTTATAGGAAACTTGTGGGTTCACTGATGTACTTGGTGAACACATGACCGGATTTATGCTATGCAGTTAACTAGATTAGTGAAGCAATGGTTAAACCTACCAAGATGTATTGGAAGGTGGTAAAGCACGTATTGAGATACCTTAGGGGAACTACTCAATACAGATTATGGTACATACAGATAAAGGGAGTGAAACTTCAAGGCTTCACGGATGCAGATTGAGTGGGGAGTTCATCCGACTAGAAAAGCACATCAGTAGGGATTTTTAGTATTGGGTCAGCGACAATTTCTTGGTATAGCAGGAAACAAAGATCAGTTGCAATAAGTTTGGTAGAGGCAGAGTACATGGTTGCAAGTTAGGTAACACGTGAGGCCGTCTGGATGAGCAAGATCCCAGTTGGTCTGTTTGGTCAGCAGATGGATCTGATAGTTATTTAATGCGATAATCATAGTTGTGTTAAACGCTAAGAAAATCTAGTTGTTCATGATAGGTCCAAGCACATTGATATACGATATCATCATCTCAGAGATTGTGTATTTAGGCAAATCATGTTGTTAGTGTACATTCCCTTAGAGTAAAAATGTCAAGATGTCAATTCGAGTTTCATAGGGGCAGGATTTGGGTAGCAGATAATCCCTTTATTGTTGAGAGGGGGTGTTGAGATATGGAAACAAGAAATTCGAGTTTAATTTTTCCTTGAATTAAACTGTGAATTAAAATCGAATTCTATTTTCATATAAACTTGTGAATAGTTAATTAAGTTTAATTAACTTAATTAGCTTAGGAATTTGAAGTTGTAAGTATTTATGTATTCATTTAAATGTTCTCCGTAAATATTAGGGGTCTAGGATGATTTTATTTGAGTTGTAATTAGATTAACTCAGTTTACTCAATTATGGTCAGTTAGATTAGTTTTGATTGTTTGTGGAACTAATACAAGACTAAGAGTTAGTTGGTGCATTGGTCCATCCACAATTGTTACTCCAATTGACTTAAGATTCCCTCGTGAGAAACCCATGCAAGTCAGCTCAAAGTAAGACACGATTGAGAATAGAGTGCATGGACAATGTACTATCAGTTGTATGATTTACTGAGTTGTAAATATCATGCATGCAATGAGAGAAGGACCTATGTTTGGACTACACATTTTTGGAAGCATGAATTCCCTTTAAATACGGGCTATTCATCCTAGGAATTGTGCAAGATAATAGGGGCCTGGAAGTCAGTGGAAATTGGCTAACTATTGGCTAATAGTGGGGTTGTGAGGTAGAGAGTTGAGCATACTTGTGCGGAATTGCTTTAGTGAGAACAAGCTTTGCATCTTCACTCGTATTTATGATTTAATGCAATACAGATAGGCAACATTTTGAGCTATAGCTTTCCTGAAGAAAAATTATTGTGTTATGTGCCATTAATTTTTCTTCTTCTTGTTCATATTGTTTTC
This sequence comes from Pinus tabuliformis, assembly GCA_031772625.1. NCBI lineage: Eukaryota > Viridiplantae > Streptophyta > Pinopsida > Pinales > Pinaceae > Pinus > Pinus tabuliformis. The sequence continues at coordinate 984,657,441 of CM062810.1, forward strand.
ATCGATCTATTGGGTTCTACTAGTTGAAAGTAGAAGTAGATTCTTATCTTATGCTTTAGAAAATTGCATGATCTTGTGAATCTACGAAAATTATACAGGATGTTTAAGCAACTTTGACTCAAGAAAATCATGTTGAAGAGTTTGATTATCATGTTCATAAAAATTCGTTGTATCATCTTGGAAATTTATGTGTTCCACATGGTTAAAGAGACAATGTGATAATTAAATCTCACAGTTCTCTTAATGTTCACAGCTTTGGTGTAGGAAAAATAGTTGCTAAAATTCATAGGTATTTTTATTTGCCTCGCATGAATGAAACTATATCAAGATAAAATGATATTCCATGTGTGTTACTAGCAAGGCAAGTAATAGGAAATTGGGTTTGTACACTCCACTTCCTATTCCTTCTCATCCTTGGGAAAGTATTTCTACGCATTTTTTGTGGGGACTACCAATGTCTAGGAAATGTGATGATGATCTATATGTTGTTGTGGATTGTTTTACAAAAATGTGTTTGTTGATTCCATGTAAAAAATAGGTTACAACTGAACATACCGCAATGATGTTCTTCCAAAATGAATGGGTTCAATTTGCTTTAACCACTTTTATTATTTTTTATGAAGGTTCTCGATTTTTTAGGAAGTTTTGGTCAAGTTTATTGAAACTCATGGACATAAAGTTGAAGAAGAGCACCACATTTCATTCACAAATCGATGGTCATACAAACGTAGTGAATAGAACAGTAGTGCATATCCTTCGAGGATATTGTAGTAAGCATCCTAAACTTTGGGATGAACATTTTCATTACATCTAGCATTCCTACAATTGTGCCCAGCATTCATCTATGTAAGCATCTCCATTTGAAGCTTGTTTGGGTTATTTTCCAAAGTCTCGTTTCGATTTCATCTTTGGTAAAGGTATTGTAGTAAATGGACATAATGATGTGGACAAAGACAAGCATTTCATTGAAAAAATTCAGCTAGTGCATAAGAGGGTACAAGAACAGCTGGAGAAAAGTAAAGCCAAGTACAAAACAAGACATGATAAGCATAGAGATGGTTATGATTTCCAAGTGGGAGATAAATTTTGGTTGTACATTAACAAGGAAAGAATACAAGGTGAAGGTAAAAATCTCAAGTCAATTAGATATGGTCCTTTCAAAATATTGGAGAAGATTGGTAACAACACTTTCCGATTAGAGTTTCCACCTTACATGTAAATTTATTCTATTATGAATGTGGAAGACTTGAGATTTTTTGAACCTTCAATGATTGATTATAAAGAAGAGAATGTTTAGATTCCATCTATAGAATATTTTTCTTTTGAATATTTAAATGAGTTAAAGGAAGACTCAATTATACATAGGAGGATAAGGACTTCGTGGAGAGGCAATGTGGAGTATCTTTGATTGGGGATCAAAGGTACCAATCCAAGCAAAGAAAAGTTGATAGAGATCAAGAAAGTGAGGGAGTTGTACCCTCACTTACTTGTTGAGTAAAAACAAACATTTTGTGGTCCAAAAGCTTCTAGTAGGGAGGAATGATCCAAGGGATAAAAAATATGCTCAAAAGGTAAAGTGGTCCAATTCTCTCAAAACTGGTGCCAAACTGTATATCTCATCACTCTTATTTCAACGACGTTTGAATCACCGCAATACAAAATTGTATGAGGAAGTTATTGTATTATGAAGTTTTTGACAAAAAAGAAATGTCAACTTGCAGGGTTGACTAGACAATGTGCAGATGCCATGTGGTAGTGCATAAGATGATGTCATGTTGATGTCATTAGTTGACTAATATTTATTACTCACAGGTTGGACCAATGACAGAAGGACATGTGGTGCATAGTCATTGGTTGGAAGGTTGTTGTGGTGGAGCAGTTATAGGTCACCACATGGGCCAACTAGAGGTTGCCACGTGGCCGTACGAGAGACCACCATGTTTCTTGGTTTTTCATGCCAAAATTTTGGTCATGGGCTGAATGGACCTCCACAGCATTTGAGCCGTTGACCACATACAAAGTAACAAACCATTCTACCAACGTGCCATCAATGTTCCTTGGTAAATGGAGGTGGAGGGCATATATTTAAGTCTAAACATATTGATGGTTAATGGTAGTTGCACCAGCCGGGGGTCCAGCCCCAGAACATATGATAGTTATGTGACCATAGGAAACATAAAAGAGGGGTAGTTCACGTGGCATCTTTCCCATGCCCCAAGCTGTGGTCTCATTATACAATACAAACCCCAACGAGAGTTATAGAGGGATGCGACACATGGCACCCTACCCACACTCTAGCCCACAATCCCATTATCTAACAAGGGACTAGGATTAGGGCCAAGTAGCACATGACATATGGCCCAAGCCTCACACTCATATATGAGCCATGTGGCCAATCAGAGGGCATAAAAATAGGGATGCCACTGAATTTGATCAGTTAACGGTTCGAAATTTTGCACCTGGCATGGCAGGTTTCATGGGTTGAACCCACATCTTGCGGTGGCTTAAATTTTGCCTTACCTGTCAACCAACGACTAATTTTGTTGCCAATTTTGCAGGGAGCACGAATTTGCAGAATAGTTAGCAAGAAAATGGAGGCCTAATTTGGCCATTTTGCATCCTTTTGAGCGCAAGAAGAGAATACATAGATGTTTTTGGGTGTTCTGGACATATCGAAAGTGTAATTTTTGCAATTTTGAGCAGTGTCTGTTGACTTACTTTCAAATTTGAGCATATAATATAAAGGGCCAACATTGGAAACTGGATGCAGAGACATAGCCCAGGAGGGGTGAACTCCACCATAAAATTGTTGTGTTATGATGTTGCTTATTGTCCATTTTTAGCTATTAAAATATGTAAATTTTAACTTATCTTGTGTGATTTTTCAATATCTACTCATTTCCCATAAGACATAAAATATCTTTTACAGAATTACAGAAAATCTTCAATTTTAATTTCAGATAAAAAAATGCATGCATGTATGTTCAAAAGCATAATCTAGATAGTCAAATACTTGGAAATAAAGAATCTTGAGTTCAAACTAGAAGGAAACCTATAGGTATTTCAATCCATGCAAATATTTTCCTACTATCCATGAAAGAACAACTAATATTTTCACAAGTTATTCAAGATGAACATTTGATCAAGGCTATGAATGAAGAGCTATACCAAATTGAAAAGTATAAGACATGGGAGATTGTGCCAAGACCCAAGGAAAAGTATGTGATTAGAACACAGTGAGTTTTCCAGAATAATTTGAATGAATATGGACAATTAGTTAAGAACAAATTGAAAATAGTATGTAAAGATATGCACAGGTAGAGGGTGTCGACTTTAAAGAAACCATTACAACAGTTTCCAGACATGAATCCATAAGAATGTTTTTGGCTTTTTCATCCCTAGAAAGACTTAAATTGTATCAGATGGATGTCAAATCAACATGTGTAAATGGATACATATAGGAAAAAGTATATGTTGAGCATCGAAAAGGATTCAAACTGTCATAAGATGAAGACCATGTGTGCAAATTAAAGAAATCCCTTCATGGGTTAAAATAAGCACCTTGAGATTGGTACTCAAGGCTAGACCAATATCCGTAGTACCAAGGTTTTAAGAAAGGGACAAAAAATGAAAAACTTTATATCAAAGCTAAGAATGATAATTTGCTAATTATTTTTTTTATGTAGATGATATCATTTTTGGTATTGATGTTGATTCATGAGTAAATATTTTGTAGTCGATAGGTAGAAGGAATTTAAAATGTCTACGCTAGGTAAATTTTCCTTTTTCCTTGGATTGAAGATCATTAATCAATAAAAGGAATTTTGATTTATCAAACTAAATATCTAAAATAAATATTGAGTAAATTTTTCATGGATAACTAGGCACTTGTCAGCACACCCATGTTAATAGGATGTAAATCTAGTAAGGACGATGAATCTCCGAAGGTAGATCTTACAATGTACAAGACTATTATTGAAAGTTTACGTTATTTAACAACCTCAAGATCATAAATTATGCAAGTATTAGGTGTATTGGGTAGATTTAATTCAAATCAAAATGAGAATGATCATGTGAATGTAGTAAAGAACATTTTCAGATACCTTTAAGGAACAATGATTTTGGACTATGGTATCTAAGAGGCACATATTTCATTGTCAAAATTAATAGATGAAGACTGGTTTGGTAATTTCAATGACATAAAAAGAACTAGTGGGGGATCCTTTATTTTAAGTAGTTGTTTAGTCTCCTACATTATCATGAAACAAACATTAATTCCCCTATCCATAGTTGAATTAGAGTATATTGCAGCAACATCATGTTGGACATAAGTTGTGATCAAGTTGTGCCCAATATATGTGATAACACCAATGATATTAACATCTCTAAAAATCATATTATCCACTCAAATATCTATCATATTCCCATCAAATATCACTTTCTAAGAGAATAGGTTTCAAATCAAACCATTAAATTGGAATACAATCCAACGAAGGAGTATGTTGCACACATATTTAATAAACTCTTACCAAAGTGAATTTTGAATATCTTATAAAGAGGTTGGGATTGATCTCTTCTTTGCACATGGAAGTAGCCCACTAATTTTCCTTGGTCATTTCACTGGTTTTCATATAAGAGGTTTTGTTGATAGGAGGATTCATCTACACTAGAGGATCCTCATGAAATAAGTCTCCTTTACCATTGACTTCAAAGGGGGAGAATTCAACATACATAGTGAGAACCAAACTAATTAAAAAGACATGAGAAGAGCCAACAGATAGGGGGAGTGATGGTGAGAACCAAACTAATTAAGAAAACATCAAAAGAGCCAATGGATAAGAAAAACTCTCAATAATAGTACATCAATGATTGGACTATGTCTAGTGTTTCCTCCAAGTTGTTACTATTTTCATTGGTCCATATCTAGATACCTCCTATAAATAAATAAAAATCAAGAGAGTACAATTTGTGCATAAGGAAAATAAATCTAGCGGGGATCTGATAAGAAGGGCCAGAAAAATGAAGTCTGAAGATTAAGTTTAAAGAGGATACTTAGACTACAGATATCTTATCTAGGAAACATAACACAAATAACTGCAAATACATAAGCATAAAGTAGCATGTGGTGTGCAATTAAAAGAGTGTTGCAGGACGTAAAGGCGAGAGGTATTTAACCTAGAACAAGTGCAATATGCATAACAAAATTAGCACAATATCTATAGAATTATGAAATTGAGAAAGCATAGTATGAAAAGTTTAGAATAATAGCATAGGACTGAACACATATTTATTAAATATTATAAGTAAATTAGGGTATTGATGCCTCCTTCAGGTTGGTGCTTGTAAATCACCAGGTTGGTGGCTATAAATTAGTTAGGGGATTGAAGTCTCTTATATGTTGATGCATACAAATCGATGTAACAATAGGTTGAAGCCTAAACAAAATTCATATAAATATGTTTATGGTTTTCCCCCATAAGGGTTTCCACATACATCTAGTATTCTCATGTGTTTCTTATGTGATTGATGTATTATGTGGTTTGAAATGTTCTAATTCATATAAATTGGTCATGGCATTGCTCCACCCTCGCTCCTATCAGTATAGTCATATTTCCAACATGGAAAAGTTCCAATTTCCATGGATCTCTAAGACACATACAAGTCGGCATGATCAAATTCTACTTGTTTAGGTTTTTGGTGCCTTGTTATGTTTTTATTGTTTTGTTTAAATGATATTCATATGATAGCTAATAACATTGATCTCAAAGGTGTAAAGACAAAACAAATACCTATTTTTTTTCATCTCCTTTTGGATCTTCATGTATGGATGATGAAATGCTTATGGATTTTCCATTGGTTTTCTTTTCCTAATGACCAACCAGGTTAAACTAAAACTTCATATCTTGAACTATTTTAATTATTCAATATAATTTTACCGTATAAAAATAAAAAGGTAATTATTTGGTATAGTATGGACATATGTTAATTTATAATGACTCATTTGAAGTAAAAGGTAAAACATATATAATTGTTTCATTATTATATGTTTTTACAAAAAGAGTTACTTAAATTAGGATTTATTATTCATTTGAAGGGATAATATCTTTCTAAATGAAAACCTTTTTAAGAATGTTGAGCTTCAGGAAATTTTTTCACCTTGTAACCACCCCTCCCATATCTAGCTACTTTCACCAGCCTGTGGGTAAAGATGAGAGAAGTAACTACTTTGACATGACCCAACCTCTTATATCACCTTAAGGAAATGGAGTCAAAAAAATGAAACCTTACTGACCTTCCTCAAGAGCTATAGGACCCCCAAGTGCTAAACCACCCCTCCCAGTGCCTAAACCTCGAGTTAACTTTCTTTTTCAATTATATGGACTCCCAACCACAGACATAGCACTGCATAAATTCAATTGTAGGCCTCCAGTGGTATGCATAAGCCTTCAAGGTAGCAACTACAGTCCCAATTTCCTAGTTCTATGCCTGCGACTACGAAATTTGAACCACCTTTTAAGGGCTAGTCTCCATACCACTCCCTAGAATTTGATGAGACTTTCCAAAAATTAAATGATATAAAGACAAATACTTTAACCCAAACTTAGTCAATAAATCGACATCACCAACTTTAGACATGACAACCATTTCGTTAAACACATGGTAAACATGTCATCTACAGGTTATAAATGCATATATGAACATAAGGATATGATACTTACCTGAGAATCATAAAGAAGGTCTAATTCCCTCTCATAATAGCTGAAATAACTTCCATTAAGTCATGAATTTAGAACCATTCATTTACAAATCAAAAAAATTATGAGCCACAACCAAAACCTATTATGAAACCATGCTTATAGCCAACATATAACCTGAATAATAACAATGATAAAACAACCATCAAAGCCATGCCATAAAAAGTTACTCATAAAATATAATAGGAAAAGAGCTCTTATTAACGTATGCAAAATCCAACCAAGTGAGGGACTTCCATGTACCACACAACAATAGATTAGGATGAACAAAATATTTCTTTCAGAAAATCACCCTTGTGCCATATTCCAAGCATGAATGTGGGACTCACATCAAAATAACCATGGCTTCCTAAAGCTTTACCACATATTTTTCCATTAATAGTTAAGGGATTTCTAGGACTTAAACCCTCATCTATACAACCAGGATTTATCAGGATCCCACCATTACTAGTCAAGGGATTCTTAGGCCCAAAAAAAGAAACACACACTACCAGGCTTTAACAAAATCCTGCCAAAACCAGTCAAGGGATCAATAGGACCTAGACAAGCTTAGATTCCTCTATATTTCTTCACCAATACCTTGAGTAATTTTTCGTCTCCACCCTTAAGATTTACCATGTCTTCCTCCATTATCCGTCAAAGGATTTAAAGGTCCTTTGGAAGTTTGTTGAGACCACCTCACTCAGTTCTAAAACCATCTGACAATGTAAAGTTAAACCAATTGAAAAGACTCCATCAGAGAATGACTAATTGGAAGTGGCAAGGCAAAGTTGAAACCACTATCACACATAGAAAAACTCATGCCAGTGACAACAATAAAACCAAATACACACATGCATTTACCATGCATGACAAAACTAGCTAGGAAGCCATACATGCAACTAGATACCTACAAGTAATCATGTTGTAGCCACTTGATCCAAAATTTCCTTGATTGATCCTTTCTTTCCTTTTCTTTCTTGTCCTTGCATTGCCTTCCTTTCTCCAATGCTTGAGTTCTCCAAGAATACTCTAATTGTGCAAGAGTATGAGAGAGAGAGAATAGAGAGAGAGAGAGAGATCCAAAACTAAGCTGACAAAAGTCTCAAGTGACAAAAGCCATGAAATGATCCTTAAAATCAATTTTATCATTGAGGCCTTTATTTTCCTTTAGTTTCCATTATTTTTCTTTCCATTTCCTCCTCACATGCAACCTGTGACTTTTCACCTTCCTTTTATCCAATTTTCCTTTATTTGCATAAATAATGGCAATAAATGCCTCTTTTACTTTTCAAAGCCTTTTCCAATACGTTTTCCAATGCCTTTGCCAATTTCCTTAGCCAAAATAAACCAAATGAACACCCACTAGGACATTTTTCCCAACATTCAACTTAGAATATATGTCCCATGACCTTGGTCTTATTTTTCTTTTATTAACTTTATTACATGAAATTTTAACCCAAGGTTGTTACAAACCCATCCCCCTTAGGGGAACACCATCCTTGATGTTCTATGACACCTACAACCAACAAGACTACTGGAAACCAAAATATACCGCCCATGGAGCTTTATAACTTAGCTCAATGCAATTATTACAATGACCACTGCTAAAAACATAAAAATCATACCATTTCCTAGAGAGTTATAGCACAACTCATTATTGTATTTACAATAACAACCATACATAAATATGCACATATACCAAAGCTCCTCAGCCTCAACTGAAAAATAATAAAGGATATTGTTAGCTCTCCCACATATTTTGACATTTTGAGAATCAAATGCAAGCTTAGCCATATTGTCCATTTTCAAAAGAGAGCTCGCACCAGTCATCTTCCTCCTTCTCCCTCACTCCGCTAACTCTCTCATAACCCTGCTGCCTCTATTTTTCCTCCAAAACCCCAGATAAACACTTATTTCTCAAAGCCCTGAGTGCAAAGCCCAAGCCCCGTAAGTCCGTATTCACGTGACCACATGCTCCCATAATCCATTGCCACCCCCATCTGACGGTCCCCCGTCACATCTGACAAAAAAACTAGCTCGATTGATTCCCCACCATCTGATCACCCCCCATCACGATCGGACGGCATCCGCTCTCCCCGCGCCTGCGAAATAACACCGCGTTAATATGCGATGGATGGTGGTTTTCCCCGCCCCTCCACTGCCATGTGTCATCCTTTAAATGGTATCGCGCACCACCACAATTTACCACCTTATGCCCTGAGGCGGTGTAATCAATACCGCCTACCGCCAAAACCGCTCTCCTCGCCCAATAAACTCCACATATCTTTGATGCCTGATGACGGTGGATCTGTCTGCCCGACATCCAATGACCTACACCCACTCTACTTCCATATCTCCCGGTACTCCCTGCCAAGCAATCCTGCCGTCGATTCGCCCAATCTAACGACCGATATTACTCCTCCATCCGACTGTCCCACCCACTTTGCAGTTCACGTACCTTGACTGTTTTGAGCACCCGAAGGACGAAGGTGGCTAGTTACCAGTACCTGGCGCATTTGCCCCTCAACAGCTACATTCCATGGATAGGATGGCTGCGAGGGAAAAAGACAGAGCTCGAGCAGGTGAATGCATTTAACAAGTTATGGGATTTCGTTCTACACGGCACTCCACCTGCCCGCTAGGACAGTAGAGCATCTGAGAAAATCAGATTTATTCACTGAAGCAAGTTAATGCACTAGAAACTCCATCAAGCAGTTAAAGTGATTGGTGGTCAATTATTACCCCTCCATACTTAGAATGGTCGAGCGCCTTTGTAATGAAACTCTATATATACCAAAAAACAAGATGTAATCAAGGTTGATGGTTGTTGTTTTGATGTAAGGTTCAACTTCTGGAGACTGTATCTACTTTGATACTTGCAGCGTCTCGTCTTCATTTTCAACTAATACAAGCTTCTTTTGTTGTTAATTACTCACTTTCCATTTCTATTCTCTTCTAGGCTATGCCTGATATGTAGTTTTCCTGAACTCTTGATGTTTAGCATTAGAGGAGCTGTCATCATACCTCTGTGTTTAAATCTTGCATGTATCAGTGAATGTGTTATTTAGGTTTCTTTTCACTTAGTGACAAAGAGCTATCATCCTGTCTGTATACTAGGGAATTAGATTTGCAGACCTCTTTACTGGTTGTAGCCAGCCATCACAATGTCTTGTGCATCTACTGGTGTGGTCAGTATTCTCCATATTCACCCAATGTCTGAACTGTGAGTAATTCGTGGTCTAAAGCCTTCTAGTCTGGGGGTGTTCATGCATGTCTAGAGTTAAGCATAGTAGAAGTGGTTATCTGGATTGAACAAGCATCATCTCTTCCATTCATCCATTTTCAACAATAAGTTGAATTTGTAATGTTCCCGAGCATCTCCGAATTACAGCCTAGGAGAGTTTCTTTGGGTGATAACATTAATTTGCGCCATTGCTGGGGAGAGGAGTTTGAATCTCAGCTTCCCTGGGAAAATGACACAGTTCCACGCTTTGATGATAGACAAAGTTTCGACACATTTCTGGTTGTAATCATCTATCTGGTGACTCTACTGGAGAACCAACCTAGTGGTGACTCCACTTTTCAGTTCTGGCTCAGTTTGTGAGGCATACTCGGAGAAATCCTCGGAAATCACCAGCTGACCTAGTGCTTGACCTTGAGAAGATTGCTAAGCAAAGGAAAACATCACAGAAAGGAGCTTCACGATCAGGTAAGCCTAAGAAACCTTATGCATCTCTGAAAGAGAAGGTTATAGTTGAGGATATATAGTTTGAAGATTTAGAGCCTAGCATTGTTAGTAAAGAAATACCTTCAGAGATTCATAAAGCTCCTTGTTCAGTTAGTTCCCCTTTGGATCTCAGTCCAAAGAAGGCCTCCCATACAGTCCATCATATTCCTTCGTGTCTGTCATCTATTTCATTACATCCTACCATTCAATCTGCCAGTATCCTTCCACCTATCCCAGTCATGATAGGTCAGCAAGCTCCCACAAATATGGAAAGAATCATAGCTACTAGGTACGAACCCCTGGTCTTTCCTGTTCCTTTGAATGCCATGCCTGCAGGAGAAAATCAGACATATATGCCCATGTTCACTGGTACAGAGGGAGTAACAACTGAAGAGTACCTTGAGTCCTTTTATAGTTATGCTGATAACCTAGATATCAGTGAAGATGATGTGTGGATGAGAGTGTTTGTCCAGAGCCTTGATGGTGAGGCTAGAAAATGGTTCAGAGAATTGCCCCATAGGTCCATAGCAGACATTGAAGCATTCGATGATGCATTCCTGAAGCAATGGGGGGATAAGAAAGATCTTCTCTATTACCATATAAAGTTTGGAAACCTAAAGAGGGAGAATGGGGAATCTCTGCCTGATTTTAATAAAATATTTCATCATATGTATAGTAAGATACCAGATGAAGTAAAGCCTACCCCCACCTCTGCCAAACTAACTTATGCCAATGCTTTTGACTCTGATTTCTGCCTGCTTTTGAGAGAAAGAAGATGTGCCACTCTAGCTGAAATGTAGGATGCAGCCCTAGAGGTAGAATCTAATATCATGGCTGCAGAAAAGCTTAAAAGTCATGCTGATAGAAGGAGGCAGAGAGATGAGGCTTCTTCTTCCTCTGATTCATCTTTAAAACCCAAATTAGATAAGATGATTAAAATGATAAAGTCAATGGCTACTGAGATATCTAAGCTGAAAGTTGAGCAGAGCTCTGGAAAAGCAAGGTTTCCAAACACATTTGCTCCAAGAAACCCAAATCCATTCAAAAGAGCAAATGAATAGTAGCAAAATCATTCAGAGGGGTAAAGAGGCCCATGAAGAACAAAGAGTGAAGGCTCCCTTCCAGAATGTAGTCATGTAAGAGGAGCAAGTTGAAGAAGAGGATGAAATCCATTGCATGGAAGATAAAGGCAGTGCTACCTTTTTTACATTGGCTGCATATGAGGAATCATTACTCCAAGACCAAACCAGTCAAGAGTGGGATAGAGAAGTTGTTCTATAGACTAGTGAGAAGCAAGGAAATAATCTGAGGTCAAAAGCAAACAATGTTAAGGAGAACCCTACCCAAAGAGTTGCTATCCCAAAAGAGCAACGGAATATCAGACATAAAAGACTAGCAGCTGATTCAGTCATCCTAAAAGTACCAACTCAAGAGGTAAGTGGTCCCGATAAGTCCCCTTCCCCTTTTAGTTTCGAGTCAGAAGTCCAGAAGTTAAAAATATCTGTACTTCTGATAGAACTGGCAAAGAGTGAAGTTTTTAGAAAGCCTATCCTTGATGCCCTTGAGCTGAAAGCCTCACAAACCCCCACTGACTACGTCAATTTGCAAGATGATAAGCCTGCAGTTGTGCTTAGCCCAATGATCAAACCTGCTGATAATAACTCCCCTTCATTCTATGTCTCCTTGACCATTCATGACAAAATCCTCCACAATTGCCTGCTAGACACAGGGGCCAGCGACGATTTGATGCCTAGAGCTGTCATGGAAGAGTTAGGCCTTGATATCACTAGACCATATCATGACTTATTCTCATTTGATTCAAGAAAGGTAAAATTCCTAGGATTAATCAAAGACCTAGCCAATACCCTCACTCAGTTTCCCATGAAGAGCATGATTATGGATATTATGGTAGCAGATGTCCCTCCCAAGTTTGGCATGGTGTTGTCCAAAGGGTGGATTAAGAGACTAGGTGGGTCACTACAGAATGATTTATCTTATGCCACTGTCCTAGTCTTTGGAGGAGAAAGCAGGAAATTGTATAGAGAAGCATAGCTGGCCTACATCATTACTGATGAGAAGAACCCTTCTAATCATCCCATATATGCCATGGACACTGACTTTGGAGCTTGTATTCTCCAAATTGAAGAATCCTAGAAGGCCTCAATGCAGATCAAGAAACCAGTAGTCCAAGCTGAGGAATAGCAAGGAAGTCTGGTTTGGGAGATGTTCTTTGATGGAGCATGTTCTAGGGAGACTGCAGGAGCAAGGGTAGCATTGATATCTCCAAAACAAGAAAGCACACGTCTATCTTTTAAGCTAGCTTTCCAAGTTACCAACAATATAGCAGAATATGAAGCTCAGATATTAGGCCTTAATGTAGCTAAAGATAGAGGAATCAGGAACATAAAGGTGTTTGGAGATGCTAACCTCATCATTCAGCAGGCAAACAAAACATTTCAAGCAAAGCACCCAAGGCTGAAAGCATACAGAGATGAGGTATGGAGACTCAAATATTCTTTTGATAATTTTTGTATCTCATATATCCCTAGAGTAAAAAATTAGCTTGCTGATTCCCTTGCTATTTCTGCTAGCATGTTTATTCCTCCCATGCCTCCCAGACTAGTTTATGAATTTCAGATGAAATACAGACCATCCTTGCCTGATAATGTCTGGCATTGGAAAGTTTTTGAAGATGATGATGAAGTGAATAGGTTTTGCAAGTCATTGATGAATTCTTTGAAATGAAAATTGACCAAGAGAATGAAGCCTTGGAAGAAAACCCCCAATCCCAGCTTAGAAACAAAATTGGCAAAGATACTATTGTCCAACTACCTAGCAATCAGATACCCAAGGGTCTGGTTCCATTAGAAAAGTTGTTTGACCAAAATGATGTGCCTTATAAGGCTACCCAAAAAGAAGATCAATCTGCAATTTGTAAGCATAATATATGGAATCCAGGACAACCAAGATATATAAATCTTTCCATCCATTTGTCTGTTGCCTAGAGTTCTAAGTACTGCAGTTTAATGAAGAGATTTACTGATGTTTTTTCCTGGGAATATAGTGACCTGAAAACATATGAGAAAAAGATCATCCAGCATAAAGTTCCATTAGAGAAAGACACCATCCCTTTCAAGCAGAAGTTGAGACCCATAAATCCTTTGCTCCTTCCTCTAACTGAAAAAGAAAGTAAGAAGTTACTGGCTGCCAAAATCATAGGCCCTCATAGATATTCAAAATGGGTAGCCAATTTGGTAGTGGTGAGGAAGAAAAGTGGAGAAATCAGGCTTTGCGTTGATTTCAGAAACTTAAACAAATTCTCTAAGAAAGACAACTATCCTCTACCCAATATGGAGAATTTGCTAGAGAAGGTCTCAGGGGCCCAAGTAATGTCTTTCTTGGATGGATTTTTAGGGTATAATCAGGTTGCTATACATCCAAATGACCAAGAGAAGACTGTGTTTACCACTCCTTGGGGCACTTTTATGTATTCCAAGATTCCTTTTGGGTTGATGAATGCTGGAGCCACTTTTTAGAGAGCCATGGACATAGAATTTGTGGGAGAGAAGGATAAGTTTGTCCTTATCTATCTAGATGATATAACAGTGTACTCCAAAAGCCATCATGACCATTTATAGCATTTGAAAAAAGTGTTCCTGAAGTGCAGAAGGTTTGTGGTTTCAGTCAATCCTAAAAAGTCACAGTTTTCTTTGGAAGAGGGAAAGCTGTTAGGGCATGTTGTTTCTGCTGCAGGTGTCCGAATTGACACAGAAAGAGTAAGAGCAATACAAACCTTGTCTATCTCGAGATCAAAGAAAGACATCCAGTCCTTTCTGGGAAAGATAAATTTTGTAAGGAGGTTTATCCCAAATTTTGTAGAACTTGTAAAGCATATTACCTCCATGTTGAGAAAGGGGTTGGAGGTCAAATGGACTAATGCAACAAGAAGATCCTTTGAGTCCATTAGGAAAGCTATTACAGAAGCTCCCACTTTAAGAAGTCTAGATTACAGCAAGGAGTTCCATATATTTTCATTTGCCTCTGATGGTACCCTTGCAGTGGTTTTATTGCAAGCGGATGAAGAAGGCTCGGAGCATATAGTGGCTTTTTTCAGCAAAACATTAAGGGGTGTTGAGCTTAAGTATGATATCATTGAAAAATGGGCATATGCCCTTATCAAGTCTTTGAAAGCTTTCATAATTTACATTCTGCATTCCAAGATAATTGCATATGCACCCTCTCCTTCAAAAAAGATGTCCTAATGCAACCCGATGGTGATGGAAGAAGGGCTAAGTGGATTGCAAAGCTTATTGAATTTAACATAGAATTGAAGCCCACCAAACTGGTCAGAGGTCAGGGCCTTGCCAAACTGATAGCAGAAGAAAATGGTAGAATGTTGGACATAAATCTCATGAGCACGATTTTAGAGAATGGTTAGACAGAAGAAGAAGTAGCTGAACCAGGGAAAAATTAGTGATTGGCAAAAAATTTAGCTTCTTGTGATTGGTACTTTGTAATAGCTCAATTTTTGCTGAAGCTAGAAATTCCTCCAGGCCTTAATTCAAGCCAAGCCAGAACTGTTAAACTTAGGGCAGCCAAATATTGCATTCATGAAAATCTACTCTACTAGAGGAACGCCTCTGGAACTCTTTTGAGGTGTCTAGACAAAGAAAAATCCATTGAAGTCATGCAACAGTTTTGTTCCAGCATGTTTGGAGGGCATCATTATTGTAAAACTACAGCGCACAAGATTCTCAGAGTTGGATACTATTGGCCCACCTTATTTTCTAATGTCTTCTTATTTGTTAAATCCTATGACAGGTGCCAAAGATTTGAAGGAAAGAAACAGTTGAAGTCCCTGCCCTTAAAACCCATAGATGCTAATGGACCTTTTCAGCAGTGGGGCTTGGATTTCATTGGAGAAATCAATCCACATTCCAGTGACCAGCACAGATGGATTTTAGTAGCCACAGATTATTTCACTAAATGGATTGAGGCCATCCCTACCAAAATGGCTGATCATAATGTGGTCGTGAGGTTCTTGACAGAGAATATATTCACCAGATTTGGTTGTCCACATAAATTGGTTACAGACAATGCAGTAGCTTTCAGGGAAAAAGAGTTGGTGGACATGTGTGACTCAATGGAAATTAAACTGGTTCATTCCACCTCATACTACCCTCAAGGAAAAGG
Source organism: Pinus tabuliformis (assembly GCA_031772625.1). Lineage (NCBI taxonomy): Eukaryota > Viridiplantae > Streptophyta > Pinopsida > Pinales > Pinaceae > Pinus > Pinus tabuliformis. The sequence goes on from CM062810.1 coordinate 984,673,098, forward strand.
CCTAGCAGAATCTTCCAACAAGAGCCTGATAAGGATAATTAAGAAACTGTTGGAAGAACTGGGATTCTAAGCTCAAGTATGCATTATGGGCTGATAGAGCAACCACCAAGAAATACACAAGGAATTCTCCATTCAAGTTGGTATATGGCACTGAAGTTGTATTCCCAATTCGGTTAACCCTCCCTATGGCAAAGTTCCTACAAGAAGAGCAAAATGAGGAAGAGGACATGGCAAAAAGGATCACTGATATAGCAGAGGTACATCAAATCAGAGAACAACTGGTTGAAAGATCTGTGGCACATCAGAAGAAGATCAAGGAAGCTTTTGACAGAAGAGCCAAAACAAATAATTTTCAGGTTGGGGATCTGGTCCTAAAGTGGGACGCACTGAAAGAGAAGAAAGGCAACCATGGGAATTTTGATGCTTTCTAGACAGGGCCTTTTATCATTTCTCAGATCCAAGGGAATAATACTTTCATACTACAGAGTATGGGAGGGGAGACAATTTTTGATGCCCCAGTTAATGGGCAGTTTTTGAAAATTTATGTTGCTTAAGGTCTTCTGGCCTTAAGGTTGTAAATATGTTATTTTATCAGTTTTAGTGTAGGCCCAATTAGACTCCATGCCCAATGGAACACTAGGAAATTTTGCCTATTTGGTTTTCACAGGAAAGGCAATGATCTACAGTTCTTGAGAACTCATAGGGAGGATCTCATCCCCAGAAGGAGCCAGCGTTAGCCCTGCCACATATTTTGACATTTTGAGAATCAAATGCAAGCTTAGCTATATTGTCCATGTTCAAAAGAGAATTCGCACCAATCATCTTCCTCCTTCTCCCTCACTCCGCTAACTCTCTCATAACCCCGCTGCCTCTATTTTTCCTCCAAAACCCCAGATAAACACTTATTTCTCAAAGCCCTGAGAACAAAGCCCAAGCCCCGTAATTCCTTATTCACGTGACCACATGCTCCCATAATCCATCGCCACTCCCATCTGACGGTCCCCCATCACATCCGAAAAAAAACTAGCTCGATTGATTCCACACCGTCCGATCACCCCCCATCACGATCGGACGACGTCCACTCTCCCCCCGCCAGTGAAATAACACCATGTTAATATGCGATGGATGGTGGTTTTCCCCGCCACTCCACTGCTACACGTCATCCTTTAAATGGTATCACATGCCACCACAGTTTACCACCTTATGCCTTGAGGCGGTGCGATCAATACTGCCTACCACCAAAACTACTCTCCCTGCCCAATAAACTCCACATATCTTCGACACCTGATGACCGTGGATCTATCCACCTGAGATCCAATGGCCTGTGCCAACTCTACTTCCATATCTCTCGGTACTCCCTGCCAAGAAATACCCGCTGTCGATCTACCCAATCTAACGGCCGATATTACTCCTCCATTCGACTATCCCACCCGCTTTGAAGTTCACGTACCTTGACTGTTTCGAGCACCCGAAGTTTGAAGGTGGCGAGTTACCAGTACCCGACGCATTTTCTCCTCAACAGCTACATTCCACAGATAGCATGGTCAAAAGGGAAAAAGATGGAGCCTGAGCAGGTGAATGCATTTAACAAGTTATGGGATTTCATTCTACATGGCACTCCACCTGCCCGCTAGCAAACAAAGCATCTGAGAAAATCGGATTTATTCACTGAAGCAAGTTAATGCACCAAAAACTCTATCAAGCAGTTAAAGCAGTTGGTGGTCAATTATGACCCCTCCATACTTAGAATGGCCGAGCACCTTTGTAATGAAACTCTACATATACCCAAAAACAAGATGTAATCAATGTTGATGGTTGTTGTTTTGATGTAAGGTTCAACTTCTGGAAACTGTAGCTACTTTGATACTTGCAGCGTCTCATCTTCATTTTCAGCTAATACAAGCTTCTTTTGTTGTTAATTGCTCACTTTCCATTTCTATTCTCTTCTAGGTTGTGCCTGATATGCAGTTTTCCTGAACTCTTGATGTTTAGCATTAGAGGAGCTATTATCCTACCTATGTGTTTAAATCTTGCATGTATCAGTGAATGTGTTATTCAAGTTTTTTTTCACTTAGTGACAGAGAGCTATCATCCTGTCTGTACACCAGGGAATTATATTTTCAGACCTCTTTACTGGTTGTAGCCGACCATCACAAGGTCTTGTGCATTTGCTGGTGTGGTCAGTATTCTCCATATTCACCCAATCTCTGAACTGTGAGTAATTGGTGGTCTAAAGCATTGTAGTCTGGGGGTGTTCACGCATGTCTAGAGTTAAGCATAGTAGAAGTGGTTATCTGGCTTGAACAAGCATCATCTCTTCCATTCATCCATTTGCAAAATTAAGTTGAATTTGTAATTTTCCTGAGCATCTCCGAATTACAACATAGGAGAGTTTCTTGGGGTGATAACAGATACATAGCCCACATAAGCAACAAGGTAATCCAAAGGCTCACACCTCCATCCTCAAAGTAGTGCAAGAATTAACCTCCTTCCCAAGAAGTCTAAAATCCACTGTCAAAGTCAAACTACATCTAATGTGCAATCCTTCAATCCTTGCATTACTTTTTCCCTCCGTGAACAGTTACGAACTCATTGTTCGAGGACACACTCAAAATATACATTTTATACCATCTTGCAATACTACTGACAAAAAAATATCCATCCTTCGGCCTTCCCTTCTGCTACACAGTCCGTCAGGAAATCCTGTAACCCCCTTCCATGTAGTCACTGACCTTCCAAGTTCCCAACATTCCCTTTCCCAGGTGATCCATCCTTTGGAAATGATTCCTAACATTGGAAGGTCCAAAAAGAATGGCATATCCCTACCTCAAAACCATCATAATAGTCATATCATGCTCATGGAAATCAATGGACACTATTAGGTGTCAGTGTCCCATAATGGCCTTACTCCTAAATCCTTTACCAACATACTTTCATCTGTCTCAATTCCTTTTGTTGCTATTAATTCTTGAAGTCAATTTCAACCAGCTAAAATATGCATTTTCTGTGCTTTCCTGTACCAAGCACATAATTTCCATTGGATTTAAAATAAATTGAAATAAATTCAATTATACCTCATTGATGGTTCATTAATAAGGTGCACATGAAATTATGTTTACTTTCTGTCACAACAAGTCAAACTAGATCTTTAACAAAATCATCATGTATAAACAAATCACATTCGGTTAGCTCAAAGATCAACCATCATAAATCATAATCATAGATTACTATATAAATTTCATAAATTAGAGTCATTGATCAAATGCATAATTAATGTTGAAATGAAATATTGATACCTATCTTTCAAAAAATTATTTTGCTTCTACCTTTGTTCTTTATCCTTTACGTACACACACTAGATCAATTTCCAAACTTGGAAAACACCCAAATCCTTCTCTTCTCTTCCATCATGTACACATACACATAGTGTACATCAAATGAATACATCCACATATGACTCATTATACAACTCAATACATGCACCTACACTTGACATACAACACAACACATACACCTACACCTAGTGTACATGACAACAAAATACATACTCCTACACTCGGTGTACAACACAACACAATACATACACATAAATAGAGTACAACACAAAAATACATGTGTCACAGTGCCACAACTACACAATGCAGAAAAGCAATACAACATGTGCCCAAGACAACTATATGACATGCACACAATACCATATATACACAACATAACATGTACGACATGCACACAATGCCACATGTACAACATCACCAAATGTACACCATGTACATAATACCACTTGTACATAGGGCAACCTACAAACCATGTACACAACATCACATGTTGTTATGAAACCAACTCATAAAAAGATAGAAAAGATAGATCAAGGACTTCAAAATCAGCCTCTTCGAGGGGAAAACCTCCTTTACATTACACAAATGAACAATTCTTGGATGATACAAATGACAATACCTCCTTCCTATATATATGAGTCTAAGTGGTCCCAATATAATTAGAGGTTACATAAAAATAATATTGTAGGGGCACAACAATAACAATAGTGGGCTTCTATGGGGCACAATAATAACAACATGGGAATTGCGTGGGCACAACAATACAATAATAGGGTTTCACTAATAATAGTAAGGGGCTACACTAGTAGCATAGGGACCTAACATTCCCCTCTTGTTCAAAAATTGTTGTCCTTAATGCTTGAGTAGTTCTGGATGCTTCTATATAAAATTCTCGTCCTTCCATGTGAAATCTTCAGCGGGTAAGTTCGTCCACTTGATAAGATACTTTGAAATTGATCGATTTTGTAGCTATTGGGTTCTGGTTTCCGTGACTACTTTGGGTTCCAATATGATATTTCCTTCCTCGTGAATTTCTGCAAACATTGTTTGAACTAGATATTGTCACCTATAGCCTTCTTTAAGCATGAAACATGGAGAGTTAGGGGCACTCGGGAAGATGCAGGAAGCTCCAATATGTATGCCATAGTACCAATGTTTTTCAACATCTTGTAAGGACCATATTACTTTGGTGATAATTTATTATCCTTCTTAGCTTGCTTGAGGTAGATTTTTTTGTATGTTTTTAGCCCTAGAAATACCCATTCACCTACATCAAAACTTCTTTCTTTTTTATTTTGACCTACTTGTTTTTTCATTCTATTATGCACCAAAGTGAGGTTATCCTTTAAGAGATGGAGAACTTGTTGTTGTTTAGGGTCTACCTTAAAACCTTCATGAGATACAATATGACCCAAATATTCCACCTCTTGTACTCCAAAGCAACATCTGGAGGTTTTTGCATATAATTGTTTCTCCTCCAATAGTTTGAGCACTCTATTAACATGTTGAACATGATCCTTCCAAGACTTGATGTAGATTAGCATATCATCAAAAAATACTAACATAATTTTTCTAAGGAGGGGTTTGAAAATGGAATTCATCAAACCTTGAAATGTATAAGGTGCATTGTTAAGGCCAAAAGGCATGACCAAAAATTCATAATGACCCTCCTGTGTTCTAAATGTTTTTTTCAGAATGTCTTCAGTCTTCATTATGATTTGATGATATCCTGCATGAAGGTCCAACATCCTAAAGTAAATTGTTCCATGCAATTCATCCAATAATCCATGAATGATAGGAATGAGAAATTTATCTTTAATAGTGAGCTTGTTAAGCTCCTTATAATCCAGACACATGCACCATGATCCATCCTTCTTATGCACCAATAATACTAGAGAAAAGAAAGAACTTTGACTAGGTTGAATTATACCAGCCTCTAACATTTCTGTAACCATACGTTAAATTTCACTCTTTTGTGCATAGGGATATCTGTAAAGCCTGAAGTTTGGAGGAACACTTCCTGGAATCAATAAATAGCATGATCATGATCACGAATAGGTGGGAGGCCTTTGGGAGTCTCAAATACCTTGGAATGGTTGTCCAAGTATTTTTGGATATCTGGAGAAATAGAGGATTTCAACGTGGGAACCTCTAGCGAACATAATTGTGCAATTCGCCACCTTTTTATTTCTTTAGAATCTTTGTCATGTCATTAGAGCTAATTATATTTCTTGGTTTCCCTGCAATACCCCTTAATTTAACTTCCTTTCCTTCTGAGAAAATTTTCAAGAAACATTCTTGAAAATTAAAAGTTATCGCACCCAAGGATTTTAGCCGTTGGACTCCTAGTACAACATGAACACCACCCATTGGAATGGAAAACAATGGAATATTCAATACATATTCTCCCATGGATAGCTTTGATATTATGGCACTTTCCAGAGCAATTTATGGTTCTGCCATTTTCAACCATCACTTGGCATTCTGGTGCTGGATATAGGAAGCAATTCAATTCCTTCGGTATCTTACAATGAATAAAATTATGGGTACTTCCTGAATCAATCAACACTATTACCTTTTTCTTCATGATATGTCCTTCTATCTCGATAGTTTGAGGAGTGGTTATTCTAACTAATGCATTACAAGATATGGTCAGATTCATTTATTCTTTCTCTAAGCTTTGTTCTTGGTGTGTATCCTCTTCTTTTGATGTTTATTGGTCCTTTTCTTCTTCCTCTTCACAATCTATGTAAAATAATTTCTTCTGAAGACTCTTATGAACTTTAGTGTATTTTATATCACAATTGTAACAAAGGCCCTTTTCTCTTTTTTCTTCGAATTGCTGTGGCGTCAACCTTGTAGGTTGTGGAAGGTTAGGGGTGACGACACCTACATCTTTATAGTTGTGATTGGTAGGCTTTCTTGTTGCCATAATTTTGCTTTCAATTTTTCTTTCCAATCTGAATGCCTTCTCCAATGAATTAGGTTCCCAAATGTGAACCTCATGTTCGATGTTATCATTTAATGTCCCTATGAACACATTAGTCCTTTGCTCCTTTGTAATATCTTTTACCCTTATATTCAATTTTTGGAAGTCCTCAATGTGCTCCACCATTGAACCTTTTTCTTTCATATTTATAGATTGGCTAAAAAAGATGTTGTTTTTTTTGTATCCTCATAATTTTCTATCGTTTCTTCCATAAAAATTTCCCAAGTGACAATTTGTTTATGAGAGAAAAGCCATCAATACCATACAAATTGATTGGGTTCCAAATAAAAAGTTCCAATATCTACCTTTTGTGTGTTTTGCACATTATGGAGATTGAAATATAGCTCCATCTGTAGTATCCATGTTATGGGATCCTTACCATCAAAATTCCTCATATCGATCCTTGGAATGTGGTGTGTCTTTATTCCAATGTTAGAGTCTATGAAATCATGATTAAAATTTCTTTTGTTCTCATCATGAGTTTTCTCTACTACCTTTTCATCATTCGGAAGCCTTTCTTGTAGCAACTTTGTCAAACCTTCCTTCAAACCTTCCACGTATTTCTTCAAATATTCAATTTTTTCATTCTTTAAACCATGAATAACATTTCTTTCATTCTCATTATGTGTTTGCTCTACTACCTTTTCGACATTAGGGATCCTTTCTTGTAGTAGCTTTATCAAACCTTCCTTCCAACCTTCCATGTATTTACTCCAATATTCAATGTTGTCTTTCATACCATACATATTATCTTCCACATCTTTCTTTAAACCATCCATCTTAGCTTCTGTTACTTTTTGTGAGAGTGAAGTTTGTTGCACATGGTCTCGTAATTTTGATATATCATGTTGCATTTCTTCCTCTTCTTCATGGGTCATGTGAGTGCTTTCAGGTTGCTTACTAGGTGTTTCCATTTTCTCTCTTTGGGGCATCAATTAATTATAATTATGCTTCACTATTCCCTTTGAATTCTTTCAAACTATTTTTCAAACCAAACTTATGCAAAATTTAAAAAAATAACTACACAGCTTTTTTCACTTTGTAGGAGCTCGATATTGAATCTAATGTATCTCTGAAATTTAGGATCTCCAAGGTCTAAAATTTTGAAATGTGGTATTCCTATGAGTCCTCTTTCCAACATCACTAGTTTGATCAAAATTGTATTCTCCAAGAAATCATTATGCCCAATCTCCCAAGGTGACCTTATTATACACTTTTTTAGTAGAGCGAAGTTGTATAAAGTTCCATGTGTCACTGTTTCAACCTTTGAACCTGAAAACGATGAAAAAAAACTAAAATCTGCCCTCTTTCTATAACTTCTTATGAAATTTAAATCTGATATTCAGAGAGAAAGTTATGATGATGTTCCCAAGGTCACCTGTTTGGTATGTAATTCGGGAGCCTACAAAAACCCTAACTTCCTTGGATCATATCTCCGAAAATATAGTGAGAAAATATCTAAAGTTCAGACATGAGATTCATGAAGATGTTGGCTCAAATGGATTTTAATTTTAGAGTTTGAACCTTCATAGAAAAATAATTATAGTGAAAATTCCATGATGATCTGTTTTGGGGCAACGAAACCCTAGAATCCAAAGCTTTGTTACCAAATGTTATGAAACCATCTCATAAAGATAGAAAACACAGATCAACAACTTCAAAAATAGCCTCTTAGAAGGGGAAGCCTCCTTTAAATTACTCAAATTAACAATTCTTGGATGATACAAATGACAATACCTCCTCTCTATATATAGGAGTGTAAATGGTCACAATATAATCAGAGCCTACATAACAATAATATTGTAGGGGCATAATAATAACAATAGTGGCCTTCTATGGGGCACAATAATAAAAAAATGGGGACTACATGGGCACAACAATATAATAATGGTGTTGCACTAATAACAATAAGGGTCTACACTAGTAATATAAGGATCTAACACATGTACATGACAACACGTGCACAATGTGTATACAACACCACATGTACACAAAACTACCTACACAACATCACATTGCATGGCACCACCTACACATCATGTGCACAACAACACATAAAAAACATATACACAAAACCATGTGCACACAACACCACATGTACATGTACATGCCACTGCACACGCACATAACACCTCATGTACAACATGTATATAGCACCATATGTACATTGCACAACATGTACTCAACACCATATATAGAATGTGTACACCACACCACATATACACAACACTGCATATACATGTACACAACACCATCTATACATAGCATTGCATATACGACATGTACATAACACCATCTATACCCAACACCACATATGCAACATGCACACAACACCCTATGTACACAATATTTCATATGCTACATCTACACAACACCAATACTACACATTCCAAGACCACACTATCCTTACCAAGCAATCTTTCTTCTAGTGTATTTCCACTAGCCATTCTTTTCCCAGCATGTCAGTGATCACAGTTCTTTCATTTCGTTGATGTATCGCTTATCATATCCTATCCATAACATAAACATAGGAATAATATAAACACATAATATTAATTCTTATCCACGTGATATGGACCTCATAGATCTGTTAGGGCTACTCTTCCCACTTGATTCCTCATAAACCATGAACCTCTTCGTAGAATACACCTACGTAATCTTTCCTCCACAAGCATGATCCATGACGACCCTATCAGACAACGACATACATACATGCATATATACATATACAAATTAACATAAAACAATCATGATTCTTGACATCCATATCAGACAATGACATACATACATACATGTATACAGATATACATGGACATAATCATGATCACAACATAATTACTAGATATCATAAGGTCAAGGTTAAGAGAACTTCCTTTATCCATGCACAACATGCACACATTGAGAATAATAGTTCCTAACATAGCCAAGGAATTTGATGCCTCAAATCCATTTACTTTACCTTTCCTGGTTACCATTCTCATGATTATCTTGCCACCATCCATTTATCCCAGTGGACCCAACCAATCCAACTGCCTGTCATATTCTTGCCTTCAACTACCCTTACATATGTAATGACTTACTCCAGGTCTCATATTAGATGTTGGGTACCACACATCTCTCCTAGAGCTCCATTAACTTCCTGCTTTACAACCAATTCCTAATACCCTTGAAACATAAAAGGCAAGGACCAAAAGAAACCAAGCAAAAAAGGATGAAAATCAATAGAAATACGACACCACAAACAAAGTGGCATGGCGATGCACTAGACACAATCAAAATTGCAAGTCAAGCCCAACAAATCATAAAGCACTAAAAGCACAAACTAGAAATGGACACTATGACTCAATCCTTATGGGTTCCTAGTGATTCCAAGGAAACATTCAACCTGATCCTTCTTGAATATTTCATGGGAGTCTTTTTACCATGCAATCTTTGCATCATCGTGACAAAAACACATAACTCTCAGTGTATAAACAGATATAAAAGTATATCAGTTACCTTACCTTGTTTTTCCAAGCACGTCGCATTATAACTAAACACATCCACACCATCTCTCAAGGGACTCTAATTCCATTTAAAAGTCCATCTATAACTAGAAAAAACTATTATATCGGTCAAATGATGTTCATGAATCTAACACATATCTGCATAATGTTAAACAAAATCAAGGTTAAGAAGACTTCTTGTATGCAAAGAACTCATTCGTTTGGAATTATGGTTTCCAAACATAGCCAAAGGAATGCACACCCAATTCTTTTATTTTACCTTTTATCTTGCTACAATTGAGTCTTATTATGTGCTATCACATCACCCAGATGTTAGTTATAAAAACAAATTAATGGCTACCTTGTCACACTAATACCAAGCATATTTCCTTGCAAGTGTTCACACATGTTAGTCACACATGTTCCAAATATCAACACATCATATCTATTAACTTGAAATCAACATTTTCGAAGACTAACAACCATGTCATAATCAACTCACAATCACTAGCCATAATACTACAACTAGCACCCATTTGCACCCAAGTACACATCAACTGTCTTAGCACATATTGTGTTAGTACAACCATCTTAGAAAAAATAATTCCTGCATACAATCTTATAAACACATACTCATATTATGCAATTAATCAACATTCAAGTAACTTGTAAACAAACCATGTTAGTCAAACCAAATAGATGACATAATCAAACTCATACCTCAATTTATCTTAGGGGACGCTATCACTTCTACACAAGTCAGTCTAGGTTAGTACGACACAATATCACAAATATATCAACTCATCCTTGAATACCATAACCATGACCAACTACGCAAGCCAACAGATTAGAATGGTACATATACCATCAAGATATTAAATGCAATGACCATAATCATCATGCATATGACCCCAGTGCATATAACACCAAGTTACTATGATACAAGGCTATTTGACGCATGTGCAGATGACCATAATGATCAACTAGCATCTATCATACATGTAACCACAACAACCTTAAAGTGATAGAAATTCACATAACCCACATAACCATAATTGTTATAAAACCATTAACCAACATACCAACATGGCAACATGTAAACCTATATGACTATCTGCTCCTACCCTGAGGTCTAGTGTTGCAACCTTACTCTATTGATCTACATCTCTTGCTCTATCTGGACAAAAAATGTTAGCCTCATAACATACCAACAACCTCATAAATTGTTTAATGACCACAACAATGGATTGGTGACAAACACATAGATAAATAACATCCAATCATGAAAAACACATACATAACTAACATGCATGCATGAAAAACACATTTTTCCCATCCAATCGAAGTGTTGAACCATTCTTTAATACCACCCTATAACCACCCCTCCCATATCTACCCACTTTCACCTACCTAGTAGAGTAAACATGAGACGAAGAGATACTATGACATGAATTGACCTCCTAGACCACCTTAAGGAAATGGAGTTGAAAAAATGAAAACTCACTGACCTTCTTCAGGAACTACAAGACCCCCAAGGGCTAAACCACCCTTCTAGGTGTCCAAACCTTAAGTTAACTTTATTTTTCAGTGGTATGGACTCCTAGCTATAGGAAAAACATTGCATGAATTCGAATGTAGGCCTCCCATCACATGTATAATCTTGCAAGATAGTGACTAGAGTCCCATTTTCCTGTTTCTGTGCCTACGTTCGGGGAATCTGAACCACCTTTTCAGGGCTAGTCTCCATACCACTGCCCAGAAATTGATGAGACTTTATATAGCAATAAATGACACAAATACAAAGCCTTCAACTCAAAACTTAGTCAATAAATTGACCTAACCAAGCTTAACCATGATAGTCATTTTGTCAAACACATGGTCAACATGTAGTCTATAGGTTATAAATGCATATTTGAACATAAGGATATGATACTTATCTAATAATCATTAAGAAGGTCTAATTCCCTCTCATAATAGCTACAATGAATTCCATTAGGTGATGCACTCAATAACCATTTGTTTACAAATCAAAATATGTTATGAGCCATAACCAAAACTTGTCATCAAATCATGATTATAACCAACATATAACCAGAATAATAATAGTGATAAAGCAACAATCAAAGACAAATAAATATAAGTTCATTTTCTAATAAAATACTATAGGAGAAGAGCTCTTATTAACATATGAAAAATCCAACCATGTCAGGTATTTCCACATACCACCCGACCATAGATTAGGCTAGACCAAATATTTCTTTCAATCAATCACCCCCATGCCATATTCCATGAATGAATGTGGGACTCACAACAGAACAAGTAGGGCTTCCTCATGATTTACCGCATATCCTGCCATTACCAATTAAGGGATTTATTTGCCCAAAAACCTCATCTATACAACTAGGGTTTACCACAATCTCGCCATTACTTGTAAAGGGATTCCTAGGCCCAAACAAAGAAACATAAACTACCATCCTTTATCGTAATCTCGCGAAAAATGATCAAGGGATCAATAGGCCCTAAAAAATCTTGGATGCCTCCAGATTTATTCACCAATACCTTAAGGAATTTTCCCATCTCTACTGTTAGGACTTACTATCTATCCTGCCATTACTAGTAAAGGGATTTGTAGGCCCTTGGGAATTTTCCTAAGACCACCTCACCCTATTCCAAAACCATCTAAAAATCCAAATCTAAACCAAATGAAGGAACCCCATCACACCATGACTATCTGTAAATGGCAATGAAAAGCTAAAACCATTGTCACACCTAGTAAAACCTATGTCAATGACAACAAGAGAACCAAATACACACATGCATGTACGATGCATGGAAAAACTACCAAGGAAGTTATACATACAACTTGATACATGCAAGTAATCCATTGTAGCCGCTTGATCCAACGTTTCTTTGTGTGATCCTTCCTTTCCTTTGCTTTCTTTTCCTTCCTTTGCCTTCCTTTCTCCAATGCTAGTGTGCTCCAATAATACTCTAAGTGTGCAAGAGTATGAGAGAGAGAGAGAGAATAGAGAAAGAGCTCCAAAAATGAACTAATAAAAGTTTCAACTAACAAAATCCATGAATTCATCCTCATAAGCCTTTTTATAATTGAGGCCTCTATTTTCCTTCAAGTTCCATTATTTTTCCTTCCATTTCCTACTCACATGCAACTTGTGACATTTCACCTTCCTTTTCTCCAATTTTCCTTTCTTTCATAAATAAATGCCAATAAATGACTCTTTTCCTTTTCAAAGCCTTTGTCAATTCCTTTTCCAATTTCCTTAGCCATAATAAATCAAATGAACACCCACTAGGATGTTTTTCCCAACATTCAACTTGGAATACATGTCCGATGACCTTGTTCTTATTTTTCCTTTACTAACTTTATTACATGAAATTTTAAGTCGGGTTGTTACAGATCCCTCCCACTCAGGGGAACACCACCCTCGGTGTTCTGTGACACCTACAACATGTAAGACCACTAAAAACCAAAATGTACTATCCATGAAGCCTTATAACTTAGCTTGACGCAATATTTACAATGAGGACTAATGAACACATGATAATAATACCCTTTACAGGAGCTTTATAACACAACTCATTACAGTATTTACAATAATAATCATACATAAATATCTACATATACCAAAACTCCTTTACCTCAATCAACAAACAATGAATGATACATAGCCCGTATCAGTAAGAAGGGAATCGAGAAGCTCGCAACTGCACCCTCAAAGTAGTACTAGGATTCACCTCCTTCCCAGGAAGTCCAAAATCCACTGTGAAAGTCAAACTACATCCAGTGTCCACTGCTACAATCCTTGCACTATTTCTTCCCTCGATGAATAATTACCAACTAATTGTTCCAAGGCACACTCACAATGTGCATCTAATACCATCTAGAAATGATAACAAATAAAAAAAAATCATCCCCTAAGCTTCCCTTCTTCACTACATAGTCCCTCTGGAAATCGAGTAATCCCCTTCCATGCAGTCACTCACCTTCCAAGTTCCCCGACATCCCCTTTCCTGGGTGATCCATCATTTCACAAGGTTTCCTCGCATCAGAAGGTCCAAAAACAAGGCATATCCTTTCCTCAAAACCATCATACCAGTCATAGAATGTTCATGGTGATCAATGGACACTATTGGCTACTAGCGTCCCACAATGGACCTACTCTTAAACGATTTACTGACATACTACTTCCTGTCTCAATTCCTTTTGCCGTTGCCAATTTTTGCAGTCAATTTCAACCACCCAAACCAAGAATTTTTCTTTCTTTCCTTTACCAAGCACATAATTTCCATTAGATTCAAAATAATTTGAAATATATTCAACCATACCTAATTGATGGCCCATCAATTAGGTACCTCTGTAATTCTATTTACTTCTTGTCACAACAACTCAAACTAGATCTTTGATCAAATCATTAGGTATAAACATATGACATCTAGCTAGCTAAAAACTCAACCATCATAAATAAGAATCATAGATTACATATAACCATTATAAATCAGAGACATATATCATATGCATAATTAATATAAAAATAAAATAATGACATTTATCCTTCAAATAATTCTTTTTCTTTTTTCTTTTTTCTTTGTCCTTTCTATACACACACTGGATCAGTTGCCAAAACCGGAAAACACCCAGAATCTTCTCTTCTCTTCCATCACGTACACATACACACAATGTAAATCACATGCATACATCTAAACACGATGTATAATACCACACAATACATGCACCTACAAGTGACATACAACAGAATACACACACCTACACCTATTGCACATCACAACACAATATAAACACCTACACCTGGTGTACAAAACAACACATCACATAAACCTATGCATGATTAACAACATAATACATATACATACACATAGTGCAAAACAACAAATACACATGTCACGATACCATGACTACATAATGCACATACATAGTACCACATATTCACAACACAACATATACGACATGCACACAATACCACATTTACAACAGTACCACATGTATGACATGTACAACATGTACATAGTACCACTTTTACACAACATCACCTGCACAATGTGTACACAGCATTACATGTATACGACACCACCTACATAACATGTACACAACACCACCTACACAATGTGTACACATCATCACATTACACAACACCACTTGGACAACATGTACACAACAAAACCTACACAATTGTACACAACACCACCTGCACATAACAACACATGTGCAACATGTACACAACATCACACACATACAACTCCTCATGTACAACATGTACATAACACCATATGTACATAACACTGCTTGTACAACATGTACTCATCACCATATATACACAACACCATATGTACAATGTGTACACCCCACCATGTGTACACAACACCACATATACAACATGTAAACACACCATATGTACATAGCACTACATATACTACATGTACATAACACCATCTATACCCAACACCACATATGCAACATGCACGCATCACCATATGTACACAATAATGCATATGCTACATGTACACAACACTAGTACTACACATCCTAAGACCACATTGTTCTTACCAGGCAACCTTTCTTCTATTGTCTTTCCACTATCCATGCTTGTCATAGCATGTCTAAAATCACATTACTTTCATTACGTTGATCTATCCCTTAGCATTGCCTTTCCATAGCATAAACATTGAGATAGTATAATAACATAATATGAATTTATATTCACATGATACTCACCTCATGGATTTGTTAGGGATACTCTTCCCACTTGATTCCTCATAAGCCATGAACCTCTTCATACCATTCACCTAGATAATCATTTCTCCAAAAGCATGTTCCTTAATGACCCTGTCATACAACGCCATACATACATGCATATATACATATAAACGTTAGCATAAAGAAATGACGATTCATGACTACCCCATCAAACAATGACATACATACATACATGTACACAGATATTTACATCAACATAATCATGATCACAACATAGTTACCAGATATCATGAATTCAAGTTTAAGAGAACTTCCTTTATCTGTGTACATCATGCACACATTGAGAACAACAGTTCCCAACATAGGCAATGCATATAACCCCTCAAATCCATTTACTTTACCTTTATCGGCTACCTTTCTCATGACTATCCTCCCACTTTCCATTTATCCCAATGGACCTAAGCAATCCAACTGGTTTTCATATTCTTGCCTTCAACTTCCCCTAATTAGGCATTAGCTTCCTCTGCATCTCATTTTATTTGTTGGGTACCACACATCTATCCCAGAGCTCCATTGACATCCTCCTTCCCAACAAATTCCCAATATCCTCGAAACATAAGAGGAAGGAAACCAAGAAGAAAACCGTGAAAACTAATAGCAATCAGACACCACAAAAAAGTGCATTTCCATGCACTAACCACAATCAAAACTACAAATCAATTGTAACAAATCATAAAGCACTGAAAGCAGAAACTAGTGACAGACAACATGACTTAATCCCCATGGGTTCCGAATGCTTCCAATGGAAAATTCCACCTGAGCCTTCTTTAAGGTTTCATGGAATTTTTTTTCCATGCAATCCCTACATCATACTTCCATAAACACATAATTGTCAGTGTATAAATAAATATAACAATATACACGTTACCTTACCTTGTTGTACCAAGCATGTTGCCTTGTAACTGAACACATCCATGTCATCTCTCAAGGGACTCCATTTCCCTTGACAGATCCAGCTATAACTAGAATCCAACTGTTATACCTGTCAAATACATGTTCATGAATCTAGCACATATCTGCATAATGTTAGATAAAATCAAGGTTAAGAAGACTTCCTGTATGCAAAGCACTCATTCGTTTGGAATTGTGGTTTGCAAAAATAGCGAAAGGAATGCTCACCCAATTCCTTTCTTTTACCTTTTGCCTTTTACCTTTTACCTTGATGCAATTGAGTCTTATTATGTGGTATCACATCACCCAAGTGTTATTTATATAAACAAATTAAATGTTACCTTGTAACGCTAATACCCATCATATTTCCCTATAAATGTTCACACATGTGAGTCACGTGTTCCAAAGATCAATTCATCATATCTATTAATTTGAAATCAACCTTTACTAAGACTAACAACCATATCATAACCAACACAGAGTCATCAGTCATAATACTGCAACTAGCACTCAAGTACACATCAATTGTCTCAACACATATTATGTTAGTATAACCATCTTAGAACAAAATCATTCCTTCATGCAATCTTATAGACACATATTCATACCATGCTATTAATCAAAATTCAAACAACCTGCAAACATACCATGTTAGACAAACCAAATAGATGACATAATCAAACACATACCTCAATTTATCTCAAGGGATGTTATCACAACTGAACAAGTTAGTCTAGGTTAGTATGACACAATATCAAAATATATCGACTCGTCCTTGAGTACCATAACCATGACAAACTGCAGAGCCCAATCCAGGTTAGCATGAAACATATAACATCAATATGTTAAATGTAGTGACCATAATCATCATTCATATGATCGCAATCTATATAACAATAAATTACTATCATACATGACTATCTGATGCATGTGTGTATGAATGCACTAATCAAATAGCATCTATCATACATGTAACTGAAACAACCATAAACTAACAGATGTGTACATAACAATAATGATTATAAAACCATTAACTAACATACCTACATGGCAACATGAAAACCTGCATGACTATTTTCTCTTACTGTGAGGTTTGATGCTGCAACCTCACTTTATTGATCTACATATCTTGCTCTATCTTGACAAAAAAAGTCAGCCTCATAACATACGAACAATATCATAAACTACATAATTACCACCATGATGCATGCACAAAAAACATATATGCAACTAAAATGCATGCATGACAAACACATTTTTCCCATCCAGTACAAGTGTTGAAGCATGTTCTGATACCACCCTGTAACCACCCCTCCCATATCTACCCACTTTCACTGGCCTACTAGAGTAAACATGAGAGGAAGAGCTAATATGACATAAACCAGCCTCCTAGATCACCTTAAGGAAATGGAGTCGACAAAATGAAACCTGACTGAACTTATTGAGGAGTTATAGGACCCCTAAGGGCTAAACCACCCCTCCAAGTGCCCAAACGCTGAGTTAAATTTACTTTTCAATGATTTGGACTCTCTGACGCATGTATAACACTACATAAATTTGATTGTAGGCCTCTAGTCACACGCATAAGCTTGCAAGGTAGTGACTACACTCCCATTTTCCCAGTTTTGTGCCTACGACCACAAAATCTGAGCCAAATTTTTAGGGGTAGTCTCAAGACCACTACCTAGAACTTGATGAGACTTTCGAGAACAATAAATGACACAAAGGAAAAGCATTTAACCCAAAACTTAGTCAAGAACTTGACCTAACCAAGCTTAACCATGACAATCATTTTGTCAAACACATGGTGAACATGTAATCTACAGGTTATAAATGCATATTTGAACATAAGGATATGATAATTGTATGAGAATCACCAAGAATATCTAATGCCATATCATAATAACTACAATAACTTCCATTAGGTAATGCATTCAATAACCATTAATTTACAAATCAAAAGATTTTGTTAGGCATAACAAAAACCTGTTATGAAATTGTGCTTATAGCCAACATATAACCAAAATAATAATAGTGATAAAACAACCATCAAAGCCAGATAATAACAAGTACATTTAATCATAAAATACAATAAGAAAATAGCTCTTATTAACATATGAAAAATCCAACAAAGTTAGGGACTTCCACGTACCACCCAACCATAGATTGGGTTGAACCAAATCTTTCTTTCAGCGAATCACCCCCGTGCTATGTTCCAAGTGTAAATGTTGGACTCACAAAAAAATAGCGAGGGCTTCATTAGGCTTCATCACATATCCCGCCATTACGAGTCACGGGATTTCTAGGCCCGCAACCATTAGCTATACAATCAGGATTTACCACAATCCCGTCGTTACGGGTAAAGGGATTGCTAGGCCCAAACAAAGAAACATACACTACCAGGATTTACTGTGATCCCTCCAAAACAAGATTCTTAAGGAATTCCTTAAGGAATTTTCGTATCACCACCCTCAATATTTATTGCGTAACCCCCCATTACTGGTAAAGGGATTTCTAGGCCGTTGGGAATTTTCGTGAAACCACCACTCCCGGTTTCAAAACCATTTTGAAATCCAAAGCTAAACCAAATGAAAGAACCCCATCACACCTTGACTATTCAGAAATGGCTAGGAAAAGCTAAAACCACTGTCACACTTGGAAAAACCCATGCCAATGTAAGAAAGAAAATGAAATACACAGATGCATGTACCATGCATGCCAAAACTACCAAAGAAGTCATATATGCAACTCGATAACTGTAGGTAATTCCGTTATGGTTTCTTGATCCAACTTTTCCTTGCTTGATCCTTTCTTTCATTTGCTTTCTTGTCCTTCCTTTGCCTTCCTTTCTCCAATATTAGAGTACCGCAAGAATACACTAAGTGTGCAAGTGTATGTGAGAGAGAGAGAATAGAGAGAGAGCTCCAAAACTGAACTAACAAAAGTCTCAACTTACAAAAGCCATGAAGTGATCCTCACAAGACTTTTTATCATTGAATCCTTTATTTTCCTTTAATTCCCATTATTTTTCCTTCAATTTTCATCTCACATGCAATCTCTCACCTTTCACCTTCCTTTTCTCCTATTTTCCTTTATTTTCATAAATAAATGTTAGTAAATGTCTCTATCTCTTTTCAAAGCCTTTGCCAATTTTTTTAGCCATAATAAACCAAATAAACACCCACTATGATGTTTTTCCCAGCATTGAGTTTGGAATCCTTGTCCCATGATCTTGATCTTATACACACCTCCATAAATTTATTCATATAAATATATTTATTATCATATTAATAATAAAATTTACGAAAACAAATAATTTAAAAAATAATAAACTAACATAAAAAAACAAATTATACCTCTTCTATATACATTTAATGACTATAATAAATACACTCATAAATAGTTATCGTAAAATTAACCTAACATTTATTGAAAGAGCTTATATCAAAAATTTAGAAAGAAATATCAAGAAATTAGCTTTCAAATCCTTGAAAGAAAACCCTTCAAAGGTTGTAACGCAAGAGGCAAATAAAATCTATAGTAACTAGAAGGTAGTGAAACGGAACTACATCAAATATAAAGTAAACTAAAAAGAAGTTGCACAGGTTATTTTGTCACTTGTAACAAACTTTTCAACAACAATTTACAAAGGGTTACCTAATGCATTTCAACCATGTAGCCAAACAAACTATTATACCTAAATTTGAAAATGAAATAGAAAGCTTATTTTTTTATAATTTGGGTGTCCAACACACTCTTTATGCTTCTAATAACAATACCAATAATATAAATTAACTGGTTTCTTATAAAAAATTATTACATATATAAACATTCACTTTATTGATCATGTCAGGGAAGAAAGGTATAAATGGATACATACGACAAAGTGTCGAGGGAAGGATATACAGCTATCAATCTTATTTCTGTGAACTGTTTTCCACAGTATTTAGTTATTGATTTGATTGTTAGGACATTTTTAGGTAAATATTTTGGATGCGATTAGTACCCAAAGATATTCCAACCATCATAATTATGATTCTCAGAAGTTTAAATTCCAAAATATTTGATTTAATATGTAATTTTAATTTGATTTATTAAATTTGAATTTGTAGATTTTTTATGTTTTGAAAAAGATAAGATAGTTTTTTATCTTAATATTAAATGATTTATCTAACAAGATGATGTTTGAAATTTATAAAAATGGTTCATAGCGTGCTTGCCTAAGAACGTCAGCCAATATGTCTTCAGTTAAAATAAACAAATATATACCGCTGTAATCCTTTTAGAACATTGCATAACATGTATGAAATAGAATAATAATACATTGTATTAGAGAATAATGGATGGATATTCTCAGTTGAGTACAACCATTACTTTGTTAGTCTGTAGAATTTTTGTCATATTATTGTAAGTAGGTCAATGGTGAGAGAAATACTAAATCTTTTACTTGTGATGTTTCAAAGTTAAAGGTAGTGATCTCTATACTTTTCAACAAATCTTTAAATAAAATATCATTAAAATATAAAAAAAAATTATAAATATTTTGTACAGATATGCTCTAGTTTAAGTATGCACTGTGTGGAGAAATCAACAATAAATTTTAACATGAAGAAGAGGAAAGATGAATTTTAAAAGAAACCTAAATTTCCTCAATGTTGTAAAGATATTGGACATGTATACTAAGGGTATTAGCGTGATAATTGACGCTATGAAAATGTTGTTATAATCCCGCTTCATTACCGAGAATACACTTAACAACATTAGTTATGTGGGACTTTTGTTTAATATTTATGTTTATTTGTGAGTAAAACCTAATGTTCTATAATTATTATCTTTATTGGATTCAACTATAAAACTTGCACTTTTGTTTCTTCTGTTTAATGTTAATAGATCATATGGGTTGAATAACGCATTCTCTCAATCTTAAGACAGAAAAGATAGGCAATAGAGTACCTATGCATCGAAATTTATAAGAATTATTCAAAAGATTCAAAAGATTCATGTATACGGTTCAGTGTTATTGAATTCTAGTGGATGGGATGCTACCTATACATATGGGTTGGCAAGATAAAAATCTATTACTTTTTGATATACGAGTGTTTACTGATATGCGTTTGGTTTTGAGAAAATGTGTTTTGAGAAGTAATGCGTTTAAACTTTTGGGATAACATAATTGACATATCTATCTTATTAGTACCTGCCTCTTCCGGGCTGCAGTTTTGAGCTGCTTCATTAGTTTGGCATAGGAATCAACAGAGAAACCAAGTTACTTAAATTTAAAGAAATTTAATGTTTTTAATTTATATTTTATAAAGTATTTTTGAAAGACTTTGATCAACTTATACATCAATCTATAGGTTTCTTTTCACTTTTATTTTGACCAATCTGTCACATCTGTGATTTAAACATCTTATTTGGCCTCATATGGAGACAAAATGTACTTAAAAGTCAGAATAAATGTCAATTGATGGAGATAGTTTCAGCCTCAATTATTTAATGTTACATTAGTTTTGAAGACATTTCATGTTTGGAAAAATTAAGAGGTTATAATCCACATCACACATATTGAAAACAACTTTGCAAGGCAGTAACAAGAATTTTGCATGGCAGTAGCCACTTGTCTTTTGAAGACTGTGGCCACTTGTCTTCAGTTCTTCTTCAATTCTAAATGCTATACGGCAGCCTGTTGGCCTTTTTGTAGGTTTCTCTGCAAGACTATATGGCAGCTGGCCTTCCAAAGACTCGCAACCAATCTTTTTCTCAAACAAGAATTTGTTCTAATTCTTTGATTCTCATGGAAGGAAGCATGATTCTCATGGTAGGATAGCAAGATGTTGAAGCCACACTGCAAATGTTTTCTCTAATGCCTAATGTTTTGATTATGCAAATATTTTCTAACCCTAATGCTTTGATTCTGCAAATATTTTCTAATAAGAGCAATACAAATGTTAATAATGCATGAAGAATAATCCCTGTCCTTTCCTTTCCCTTTTCATTTTGGTGTAGGAGGCATTAAATTGGCTTCTTAGTCTCAGCAAAGCTGCAAAGCAGTCTCAAACATATCATTCACACTTAAGCATACTCTTCTCACTCTTATCCATTGCAACCACAATATTACTAACAATCTTAAATCTATGCCCTATTGTATGCAAGTTCTCTTCTAAGTCCAGCGAAATCCCACCATTTTCTTAGCCAGGAACTACTACCCACAAGATAGCTAAAGGGTCAATCTACACCAGGTAAATATCAATAAAATTGTATTATTATTAAATGTATCCAGAGCGGTGCCATCATCATACAAAACAGTGCCTAAAAGGGTTTATGGATAGACACCAAACCAACGTTTACTAACGGTTTTGAATGCCAGCTTGTATTTAGAGGAATTTTGTATTTTGAATGAAAGCATGTATCAGAGTTAAAGAGGAAAATATCTATAATTAATTAGACATATTTTTATGTGTGTGACTTTATCTTCATAAATCTGGAAATCTACTATTTCCATGAAAGTGAGTAAAAGCAGAGGTGAATTGTGCTATTTTTCTAACAGGGTGAGAGTAAATTACAGGTTCCAAGCATGAACGGATTGACATGCAATATTTTTAATAGATACAAAGTGTTGACATGCAATATTTTTAATAGATACAAAGGGACGGGCAAGAATTCCAACAGTCTTTATCAATGCGAGAGTTCAAATTTGGGCTGGAAGTTTCTAAGAATGTTTTAGATATCCAACATTTAGAATATACAAAACAAGTTTCAGATAATGTAAAGAATATACAAAACAAGTTTAAGATAATGTAAACTGAGTCTGAAGACACTCATAATGTTTCAGATATTGGACAAAATGAGCTGGAAGATGCCAAAAATGTTTATTTTGATGAGAGAAAAAATGGTGGGGTGGGAGAGTTTGACCATGAATTATTTTCATTCCATTCCTCTCGAAGATTTTTATTCATTAACCATCAACCATAGTTTTGAAGTTTTGGGCGGAACCGAGACCAGAGAGGCGGTGGAATGAGGCTAGTAAAGCAAGAAGAGTCTTTGGCATAAATAAGATTGTATCAATCTATGTTGTTTGGTGTGTTCTTAGTTCCACATAAGTATATAAAGAGCGAGATCCAAATAACTTTAGTAGACGTAACCTCGATTAAACACTGCATTCTTATCCAATTTATCGAGTGTTTTATAACAGTCTGTAAAATTTAAAGTTGAGGGTTTCAATTTACCAATAATTTCAAATATAAATCGCTGAATGTTCGAATCTGGATTAATTTATTAATCAAATGCAATTACATATATACAAGAAGCATTGTCTCAAAATAGGGAGACTATTTTCCACACACAATCTATTGGTTAACGAAATCTCTCAACCACACACCAAACTAGGAAGTATATGCTAACTACTAGGAGTAATCATTACTTGTTTCGATATCAGTTTGCAAAGTCTACATCTAGTCCAATCCGGTAATCACACCTTGTACCTTGTTCAATCATTGTAGGTGTCCATATAAAGGAACAACCATCTACCAGAATGCATGAGTTCCCAACCGCTGCAACCACCAGTCTACTAGGAAGTCCTTTACATAGATGGTTCATCCACCTCATAATGAACTTTCTTTGACTTGGTCCATTACACTATGAGATATGTTACATCTCTCAATTTGCCCATTAATCAAAGACTCAATTCTCCGCTTACATATCAAGCTTAGATACGAGTACACCTGCCACCCTCGTACCTACCTAGTGGTTGATTCCACAACTTGACGTCACTAGGGAACACATTACAAAGGGGTATGCATGCCT
Source organism: Pinus tabuliformis (assembly GCA_031772625.1). NCBI lineage: Eukaryota > Viridiplantae > Streptophyta > Pinopsida > Pinales > Pinaceae > Pinus > Pinus tabuliformis. The sequence goes on from CM062810.1 coordinate 984,697,395, forward strand.
CTCCAGGTCTTACAATCATATGCCCTTTTAATATACTCCAAGATTAAGAAGATACTAGGTAGACAAAACTTTTTAGGTACCACAATTGTCCAAAAAAAAACAAAATATGAAATGTAAACTTGTTATTATTACAATGTGTGACGCACACTTTATCACAATCATGAGTCTATTTCACAAACTCAGACAAACTACTCAAGAAAATTTGAGTATCCATCATCATTTAATCTCTTATGCTAGATATACCACACCGTTCATATGTTGGACTGCTTTCTCGTTTGAATATTTCCATCATGGACTTTGTACTTTTGAGTCTTAGATATACTGGTCTTGGATCTCTATGTTTTACCTGTCATCAGTTAGAGTAGCGAATTCTAACAACATGATTGCATATTGAGGTCACTAATCTCAATATGTATACAAACTTCCAAGAAATATTCTCCTTCAAAATAATATGGAACAAAAGCACAAGCCATGATCTAAAATTGACTATGTATTAATACAAAATCACCAACACATAATATGAGTGAATAAAAATGGCTTTTCCTAATTTTTCCCGCAGAAGTATCATGCCTTTGAAACTAGATATCCTCTCTAATATAATTGCTGGACTGTATGCCAATCATACCTACGCTTGTTTCACAGAGGTAAGAACCACTAATCATAGGATCCAAACTGGAAACAATCAAACTCTAATGTTGACAGTGAACAACATTTTTCCATAGCATTCAACGCCATTGATGTTCATCTAAAAATATTTTCTGGCATAGGTATCACCATTTCGGAAGTGGTAGTATCAGAGTCCATGCTTAACACCCCACTTAAACTCAATAATAACAAAAGTCAAAACCAGAAGTTCATTTCCAGCTTTGGAGAAATATAAATTTCAAAATAGATGAAATCCAATACACTAACCTTTGCAAAAGTCAAAATAGATGAAATCCAATACACTGACCTTTGCAAAAGTCAAAATAGATGAAATCCAATGCACTAACCTTTACCTTTGCTTCAAAATATTTGGAAATCACAATTCAATTCTAATGGTATGGTCAGTCTTGAATGCATGACCAAACAGAAAATCAATATTCATCACCGTCATCTTCAGCATCAGTGTCCGTAGGATCAGCACCCACCTCTTCATAATCCTTTTCCAGAGCAGCTACATCCTCCTGCGCCTCAAAGAACTCAATTATACACAGAACGAATCAGCACCCACCTCTTCATAATCCTTCTCTAGAGCAGCTAGATGCTCCTGTGCCTCAAAGAACTCAATTATACATAGAAATAAATTCCACAGTCACCGAACTCACTCCACAATTTCACTTAGCAGATTAACTATATTTGAAGGCAGATAATCAATCGTGAAATTAAATTCGCTAATCAACTATGCAACAGGCACATGTTCCTGCTCATCATTTGCCAAATTCTAAAATTCCTTTTGTTATGAAACCAACTTACAAAAAGATAGAAAAGATAGATCAATTCCTTAGAATTCAACCTCTTCGAGGGTGCAACCTCCTTTACATTACACAAATGAATGATTCTTTGATGATTCAAATGACAAAACCTCCTTTCTATATATAGGAGTCTAAGGAGTCACAATATAACCCAACGGACCTAACAATAATAATATAAAGCCACAAAAATAGCAATAGATGGATTCTATGGGGCAGAGTAATAAAAATATGGGGACAAATAGGGGCACAACAATATTAATAAGGAATACAACTACAATAGTAATGGGGTAATGACTAGTATTATAGGGACCTAACATGCCCCTCTCTTGCAAAAAAGTGTTGTCCTCAATGCTTGAGTAGTTCTAGATGCTTCTGTATAAAATTCTCATCCTCCCATGTGGAATCTTCAGCGGATAAGTTCTTCCACTTGATGAGATACTCCGAAATTGATCGATTTTTTAGCTGTCGAGTTCTTGTTTCTATGACTGCTTCCAGTTCCAATATAATTTTTCCTTCCTCATCAAGTTCTGGCAATACTGTTTGAATAGGAATCTTGTCGCCTATAACCTTCTTTAAACATGAAACATGGAAAACTTGGTGCACTCGAGAAGCTGCAGGAAGCTCCAATTTGTATGCCATAGTACCAATATTTTGTAATGCCTTGTATGGACCATAATACTCTGGTGATAATTTATTGTCCTTCTTAGCTTGCTTGGGGGACATTTGTTTATATGGTTGTAGTCGTAGGAATACCCAATCACCTACATCAAAACTTCTTTCGCTGCGATGTTGATCTGCCTGTTGTTTCATTCTATTCTGTGCCAACACGAGGTTATCCTTTAAGAGTTGGAGGACTTGTTGTTGATGTTCGATGTGATCTTCCATTGCTTGAACCTTATAATTTTCTCTTAAATATGATGTGTTGGATGGTGGCTGATATCCATAAAGTGCGATAAATTGGTTCATTTTTGTTGCTGTATGGAAGGAAGTGTTATACCACTATTCAGCCAGAGGCAACCATTTGACCCATTGTGTCTATTTATCAGATACAAAGCAACGAAGATATCCTTCCAAACATTTGTTTACTATCTCAGTTTTCCCATCAGATTGAGGATGATAAGATGAGCTATGAGCTAACTGAGTACCAAGACAAGAAAATAATTATGTCCAAAAATTTCCAGTGAAAATGGGATCTCTTTCACTTACAATAATCTTTGGGTTTCCATGTAGCTTTTGAATTGTTTCCATAAATGCAGTAGAAACTGTACTGGCTTTAAATGGATGTGATAATGCACAAAAGTGTGCATACTTGGTAAGTCTGTCAACTACCACCATGATGACACTCTTTCCCTCAGACTTGGGTAAACCTGTGATAAAATCCATTGAAACCTCCTCCCAACATTAGCTTGGAATGGATAAAGGTTGTAATAAACCCGGGGTCTTAATTGTTTCAACTTTATTTTGTTAGCAAACCAAACATTCCGCCACAAACTTTTGAATATCCGATTTAAGGCCATCCCAAAAAAATTCCTTCTTAACCCTGTGGTAATTTTTTAAAAATCCTGAGTGCCCTCCTAAGGGAGAAGTGTGCAATTCCATAAGAATCTTTTGTTTGATTTAGGAATTCTTACAGAGGTATAAGAGATCTTTGTACCATAACCAATCATTTTGCCAGCTAAATGTATCAAATGTACTGGAATCTTGTTGTAACTTTCGAATAAGTGCCCACACTTCTTCATCATTTTTCCATTCCTCCCTTGCTTCATTTATCCAATTTGGTTGGATAATAGAAATGGCACACAACAATGCTTCGACATCCTCATCCTTTCTTAAGAGTGCATCTGCCACCACATTTTTCTTCCCTTTTTTGTAGATGATTTCAAAGTCATAACCCAACAACTTTGTGACCCACTTTTGTTGCTCTTCAGAGGATAATCTTTGTTCTAAAAAGTATTTAAGGCTATCATGATCCGTTTTTACCTTGAATTGTCTTCCCATTAGGTAGGGTTGCCATTTCTTAAGCGCGTGTAGTATTGCCAACATTTCCTTCTCATAAATAGCTTTGTGTAAAAACTTTCCCTTGATTGGACGACTTTCAAAAGCAATGGGTCTTTCATCTTGCATTAAAACAACACCAATTCCATTTCCTGAAGCATCACATTCCACAATAAAGGTTTTTGTGAAGTTTGGTGTAGCTAAGACCAGTGCATGTCACATTACCTCTTTAAGATGTTCAAAGGCCTTTGTTGCTTCTGGAGTCCATGAAAATGCATCTTTCTTCAATAATGTTGTTAGAGGTGCTATTATTCTCCCATAATCCTTAACAAACTTGCGATAATACCTTGTCAAACTGAGAAATCCTCGCAGATGCTTTATGGATGTGGGGATTTTCCATTCCTTAATGGCTTTAATTTTGCTAGGGTCTACCTTAACTCCTTCATGAGATACAATATGACCCAGATATTCCACCTCTTGTACTCCAAAGAAACATTTGGATCTTTTTGCATATAATTGTTTCTCAACATGATCCTTCCAAGACTTGTTGTAGATTAGTATATCATAAAAAAATACTAACACAAATTTTCTAAGGAAGGGTTTGAAAAAGGAATTCATCAAACCTTGAAAGGTAGAAGGTGCATTGGTAAGGCCAAAAGGCATGACCAAAAATTCATAATGACCCTCATGAGTTCTAAATGTTGTTTTAGGAATGTCTTCAGTCTTCATTCTTATTTGATGATATCCTGAATGAAGATCCAACTTGGTGAAGTAAATTGATCCATGCAATTTATCCAGTAATTCATCAATGACAGGAATGGGAAACTTATCTTTAATAGTGAGCTTGTTGAGCTCCCTATAATCCAGACACATGCATCATGATCCATCCTTCTTGTGCACCAATACTACTGGAGGAGAGAAAGAACTTTGACTAGGTTGAATTATACCAGCCTCTAGCATTTCTGCAACCATACGTTCAATTTCACTCTTTTGGGCATAGGGATATATGTACGGCCTGATGTTTGGAGAAACACTTCTTGGAATTAGATGAATAGCATGATCATGATCATGAATAGGTGGAATACCTTTGGGAGTCTCGAATACCTTGGAATGATTGTCCAAGACTTTTTGGAGATCTGGAGAAATAGATGATTGTGATGTGGAAATATCTAGCGAACATAATTGTGCAATTACACCTCTTTGTTCCTTTTTTAGAAGCTTTGTCATATCGTTAGAGCTGATTATCTTTCCCGGTTTCCCTGCAATACCCCTTAATTCAAATTCCTTTCCTTCCGTAGAAAATTTCATGAAAAGTTCTTGAAAATTAAAAGTTATTGTACCCAAGGATTGTAGCCATTGGACTCCTAGTACAACATCAACACCTCCCATTGGAATGGAAAGCATTGGGCTAGTCAATACATATTCTCCCATGGATAGCTTGATATTATGGAACTTTCCAGAGCAATTTATTGTTCCTCCATTTGCAACCATCACTTGACACTCTGGTGCTGGATATAGGAAGCAATTCAATTCTTTTGCTACCTTACAATGAATAAAATTGTGAGTACTTCCTGAATCAATCAACACTATTACCTTTTTCTTGTTGATTTTTCCTTCTATCTTGATGGTTTGAAGAGTGGTAATTCCAGCCAATGCATTACAAGATATGGTCGGATTCATTTCTTCTTTATCTAGGCTTTGTTCCTGGAGTATATCCTCTTCTTTTGACCTTTCTTGCTCCTTTTCTTCTTCCTCTTCACAATCTATGTAGAATAATTTCTTATCAGCACACTTATGACCTTTAGTGTATTTGCTATCACAACTATAACAAAGCCCTTTTGCTCTTTTTTCTTCCAATTTTTGTGGTGTCAACCTTATAGGTTGTGGAAGACTAGGGGCAACAACACTTCCATCTTTATAGTTGTGAGTGGTATCCTTCCTGGTTGCCATAATTTTGCTTTCCATTTTTCTTGCTAACCGGAATGCCTTCTCTAATGAATCAGGTTCCCAAAGGCGAACATCATGTTGGATATTATCCTTTAAAGTCCCTATGAACACATCAATCCTATGCTCCTCTGGAATATTTTTTACCCTTATGTTCAATTTTTGGAACTCCTCAATGTGCTCCATTATTGAACCCTTTTGTTTGAGACTTATCAATTGGCTAAAAAAAGTGTTGCTTTTTGTATCCTCATAATGTGTTGTTAATTCTTTCGTAAAAATTGCCCAAGTGATAATTTGTTTACGGGAGAAAAGCCATTGATACCATAAAAACTGATTTGGTTCCAAATATAAAGTTGCAATATGTACCTTTTGTGTGTTTTGCACATTATTAAGATCGAAAAATTGCTCCATCTGTAATATCCATGTTGCGGGATCCTTGCCATCAAATTTCCTCTCGATTTTTGGAATATGGTGGGTCTTCGATCCAACATTAGAGTCTATGAAATCATGATTAACATTTCTTTTCTTCACATCATGTGTTTCCTTTACTACCATTTCACCATTAGTGAGTATTTCTTGTAGAAAAATTGTCAAATTTGTCTTCAAATCTGCCATGTCTGTCCTCAAATTTGTCTTCAAATCTATCTTCAAATTGTCCATCTGAGCTTCCACGCCATTCATCTTAGCTTCCATGCCCTTTATCTTAGATTCCACACCATTTATCTTAGCTTTTGTTAGCTTTTATGAGAGTGACATTTGTTGCACTTGGTCTTGTAATTTTGATATATCAAGTAGCATTTCTTCCTCTTTTTCATGAGTCATGCTAGAGCTTTCAGGTTGCTTACTAGGTGTTTGCATTTTCTTTCCTCGGGGCATCAGTTACTGATAATAGTGCTCTATTATGCCCTTTGAATTCCTTCAAAATAATTTTTCGAACCAATCTTAAGCAAAAATTTAAAAAAAATCTACACACCTTTTTTCACTTTGTAGGAGCTCGATATTTCCTCTGATGTATCTCTGTAAATTCGGATCATGCAGTTCTGAAATTTCAATCTACGGTATCCCTCTGTGTCCTCTTTCCAATGCCACTAGTCTTATCCAAATTGGATTCTCCAAGGAAGAGTTATGCCAAATCTCCCACAGTGACCTGATTATAGACTAGTTCAGTAGAGCAAACTTGTATGACGTGCCACGTGTCCCTGTTTTGACCTTTGGCTCTGAAAAATATATACAAGAAACTACAGTCCGTCCTCTTTCTGTACCTTCTTACGAAATTTCAATCTGATGCTCAGAGAGAAAGTTATGACGATTTTCCCCAGGTCACCTATTTGGAATGTAATTCAGGAGTCTGTAAAAAGATCAACTTCCTGAGATCATATCTCCACAAATATAGCGAAAAAAAACTATGAAATTTGGACCTGAGGTTTAGTGAGATTTCATCTCAAATGGTTTTTTTTCCGCTTCTGAAACATTGCAGAAAAGAAGTTATAGCGAAAATGCCACGATGACCTATTTGGAGCAGCGAAACCCTAGAATCAAAGCTCTGATACCAAATGTTATTAAACCAGCTTACAAAAAGATAGAAAAGATAGATCGACACCTTAGAACTCAGCCTCTTCGAGGGGGAAACCTCCTTTACATTAGACAAATTAATGATTATTTGATGATTCAAATGACAAAACCTCCTTTCTATATATAGGAGTCTAAGGAGTCACAATATAACCCAACCGACCTAACAATAATAATATAAAACCACAAAAATAGCAATAGAGGGATTTTATGGGGCACACGTAATAACAATATGGGGACAAATAGGGGAACAACAATATTAATAAGGGATACAACTACAATAGTAATGGGGTAATCACTAGTATTATAGGAACCTAACACCCTTTCATCACAACTCGAGTTAAAGGAAGACCCGAATGCTGAATTGAACACACAATATGGATCCACAACATTACTATGTTTCTAGCACAGTCATCTCTTTACACACTGCTCCATGTTGCTCACCTCGACATGCTACTCTTGGCTCAGACACCAGTGATGTTTTCCACGAAGGGCCACCACTCCAAAAACACAACAACAACGTCCACGGATTGGGCAACAGAGATTCTTTGTCCACGTGCAGACCACAAAAAATAGCCACAGTTTTCGATGACTGATGGACACATAAAAAAAACTAAAACAAAAATATACTTCTCAATTATTTCCCTCAGCCCAAGACGACTAAGCCCACGAGGGGCCAAGCCGTTAGGGCTTTGATACCATGATAAAAACTAAGAATCTAGATTAATTTTTTAATCAAATGCAATTACATATATAGAAGAAGTGTTGTCTCAATATAAGGAGACTATTTTGGACACACAATCTATTAGTTGAGGAAATCTCTCAACCACACACCAAACTAGGAAATATATCCTAACTACTAGAAACAGACTCATTTACTTAGTACGAATCACAACTAGAGACAAGTAGGAATTAGATATTCCAAAAGTCTGTAAAATTTAAAGTTGAGGGTTTCAATTTACCAATAATTTCAAATATAAATCTATGAATGTCCAAAAAATTAGGCTTTGGGTCTTTCTTTACCGCTAATTTTACTGTTATTTTCATTATCTAGTTTTGTATAAATTCACTACATAAGGAATTGAGGGAATTAGAAATGAGAACATGGACACGCTCTGGCCTGAAACAAGATCTTTGTCCACCAAGAAAAACAGTTGAGGCGCCTAAAACAGGATCTTTGTCTGCCAAGAAAAACAACAATGTGACTTGATCCTTGTCATTGTTAGTCTGGATGGCTTCAAAGGTGGTGGAGAAATTTTTAGGAGTTGCATCAATATGATTAAAATCCATGGTTTCTGCCCTATGTACAAATTTCCCACCCAAACATTTCTGGAGGTTTCTATTAGCATGTCGTATTACTTACTCTTATTGATGCGCTAATGATTTGGTTATTTGGTTTATATGGTTTATAACAATGCTTCTAGTAGCTTTATCTAATCTTTTGAAAGGTGGTCATTCATTGTTTAAGCAGGTGATTTTAATAGTTTTACTAATTTGTTTGAAAGGTGGTTTTCCATGCAACAAGGAATGTGGCTTGCATCCAAGCCCATATGTCATCCAAATGTTTCTTGCTTGGGCATATATTTATTGTTTGAAAGGTGGTTTTTCATGAGGGAACGTGTCTTGCATCCAAGCCCACGTGTCATTCAAATGTTTTGGCCATATATTTATTGTTTTAGACAAATAAATTATCTATATAACAATTAAAAATTAAAAAAACAATGCATAGCCAATCTTGATGTTTTATATTTCTACATTGTAACAATGGCTATTATTCATTATGGAGATCTTCTACCTTTGGCATTTTTTCTAAGCATTTCACTTATTTCTTTGTCTTTGCCGGAATCCATCTATACCCAGAGGTAACAAGTTACACAGTAATATCAAAAGAAAATGTCTTGTACCTATATCTGTTTACATGTTCTTTGCATCATTTCCATATCTGTTTACATGTTTCCATCCTTTCTTTTAAATTTAGCACAACCAAGTGAAGTCGTATTTATATTTGTTTACAAGTTGTTTGCATTATTTCTTTTAAATTTAGTGCCAGCAAGTCAACATAAATTGGTGGAAAATTGAGGCACCTATATTTTTGGTTTACCATTTTAGGCTTTTGTTTGCCTCTGAAGCCGAGCTGGACATTTCGGTGGCAAAATATAAAATTTACCACTTCAACAAGCAAGCAAGCTTGCTCTGTTAATAAAGATTCAATATCACTATATCATATTAAATACCAATATCTTTCATTTGACTGATCAGATAAAATCATCATAATATACATACCGATACACTCATGGAATTTAATGCTCATCAGATCCTTTATAAGCTGGATATTATGACATTGGAGATTTAGATTTAACGGTGGTGTTCCAATAACACTAGCAATATGTCTCTCTGATGGTCATATATACAACAATATGTCTCTCTGGCAAGGACTAGCTGCTTCGCAACGGTTCTTGTTTAAATGTCTTTTTAAAGCATTGAAGGAATAGGTTGGTTATTTCAATAGTGGAAATTGTTCATGACTAATTGTATATAAACGCTTAAATGTTTTATTAAGCATTATTAGTTAATCAACAAAAAAAATTATATTTTATGTAAATGTTTGTAAGTATATTATTTGATTAATTATTTTAAGTATATTTTTAATTAATTATTTTATTTTTTTGATTTAGTTTTTAAGTAATATTTTTTCATTTTTACATTTCACTATACAATTAAATCTTATAAAAATCTTTTAATAAGAATAGAAAATATCAACATGTTGATTGTGATAGAAAATATAATAAAGATGTTAATTGGGATGAAGATTATATTAAAAGTTACAATTTAAGTTTAGATAGTCGAGTTAAAAGTTATGAAAGATAAAAAAAGAAAAAGAAAAGAAAGATAACATTATATATTTAAATTAATGTTTTTGAAAACTTAAATATTGTAAACATTTTTCAATGACTATAAAATAAAAACACATAAGGTATGTGATATAAGTAAAAAGTTTTCATAAAAAGATATAAAAGAAACAAATAATTTATTAGTTTCATAAAATAAAAGATTATTTCATCCAAAACCTTTTAAAAAAAAATAATAATAATAACAATAAATCTCCTCAAACACAAAAATTGCATCCCTCACAAAAATCATTAATTCGTAGAACAAAACAAATAATTTGATAATTTGATAAAAAAAATATAGCAACATACAAAAACATTTTAAAAGGAAACCAATAAATAATAGTAATAATTAATCTACTGAAACACATAAATATGTTGTTTTTAATATAATAAAACTCTTTGTGGGTTAGTTAAAGGCCTTCCAAAATGGAACAAAGAAATCATTTTTTTTTACCAAAACGATGAATTTAAACCAGCCAAAATTTTACCACACATAACTATATATTTTAGATTTCTTTGAATTATATTTTAAAAAATTCCAAGGAATATGTTTATGAATAATTGATTTATTTATGATTTTTCTTTATTAATGAAAAAAATTATAAAGTAATAACATAAATTTCTTTAATTTATCAAAACTAATGAAGTTAAATCTATGAAAAACTTGCAAACATGTGAAATTAATTTGAAGATAAATTTCTAAAAACAATATAATTATAATTGTTTAAAAAGTTATTTAAGAAAAAAGATAGTTACATCAAAATTGCATTTTAAAGAAACCCCACAATGTATTATATAAAATGGAGAATAATTTAATATTCAAACTCTAATAGTGTGTAATGAATATAAAATAACATAGGATTCCATAGTTTTTCATGAAAATAAAACAATATAGGTTGTTATAGTTTTTTTCTACTAATGTATTTTGATTTTTTTTGCAAGTGAAAGGTTTCCATTAATTCCTAGAAATATTACAAATATTTGTCTAAAATTTGATATTCTTCTAGCTTCACTTAAATCAGATTTGTTTACCAGAAGAACAAAGCAACAACTAATTACAAAATTCTAAAAAAAATTCAACACTAAAAACTTGAAAGACCAAAATGCCCAAAATATTCCTAAGGTAATAACCCAACCCATAGACATCAAGGGATAGGAGGATGACTTTGACTGTCCAGTGTTCTAAGATGTCCAATTTCCATGCACATAAAATTCAATGTGATCCAACCACCACTCCAACTGCTCTCGTCATTCAAATAGTCTCCTTTGGCCTCGATGAAGTGATGCAAGTCGATCTTGCATATTCCATTGATCATGTTGTAGGTCATTCATGAAATCCATCATTTTGTTATAGTCATCATCCCTATTTTGGCTAAGTTGTTCCAGAAGAGTTCTAATTTGCATCAACTGAATTTTTGGAGTGTCTAAAGTGATAGGGAGAATGACATTACTAGGTGACTATTCAAGAATATGAGCCACCCCTTCACTAGTTATGCATCATGGAACCCTTCTCCCTCTATTGTTTCCACTTCCATTCCTTGTTCGACCTCATGCCCTCATGGACCATTCTCTCTTCTTGATTGACCTCTTTGTTGAAGAATCTTCCCTTCCACTTCAGACTACCAAACCTAGCTCCTAATTGTCATTAATGTACCATGAGTAAAAAAATTCACCACCTGTCGGCGAGAAACTGTAAAATTCCACATCTATGAATTTTGCACCACCTTTGTCAGTGACCACCACCTTCCAAGATCCTCTCAAGGCCTTATTAACTTACTAGGACCTAAAACCCCCCTTGATTGCCTTCTAACAATTGTTTCCCTCACTCCAATGGATTGGATCCCACACAAGGGCTTCACTAGGGGAGAAATACCATACCACATGCATTCATATTAAGGAAAAATGGTATAATATATTGAGCATATAATTAGGGAGAAAGGGTTTTTATATTGGAAAATATAAAAAATGGAGCTCAAAATTAATTGAAAAATATAAAAGGGTATAAAAAATGTTAATGAAAAAATGGATACCTAAAAATCTAGTGAAATTAGCGGCTTTTTAAATTATAAAGGTGTATTGGGTTAAGTGTTGTAGCTCCTACAACCCCCCTTCAAAATTTTGTCCATGCTTTGATTTTGGAAATTGCCTTCTGTCTTCAGGATATTATCATTCAGTGTTGTCAAGTATTCATGCTATGTTAAAGACTTATCATTCCATGCAATGGTTGTGATGTATTGTTTTGATCCTCATATAACACAAGCCATCTCCTTTCTTGACCTTGCAGCATTGTCAATCTTCCCTCTTCAAACTATGCAATCCACTGTCTCTGGAAAGTGTGCTGAGCCTTAAGGATTTGAACTATGCAATCCTAGAAGGAAGACCATCCTTGAGTTTAGAAACTATGCAAAAGTTTCCCTTCCCTTCAAAAACTGCGCAATTCACTAAGGCAAGGAATTTCACAATCCCTTGAGGCTAGAAATTGCACAATCCCCTTTGCTAGTGTGAAAAAATAGTATCCTAAAAACGCAAAGTTAACATCCCTAAAAATAAGGAGTTGCCAAATTAATGTCTAGTGAAGTCCACTAAGCTCCTAATTATGACTTTAAGACAAGTGGCACATTTTCCTTGATTTTAGGCGTATGCGTTAGAAACTCTAACCCACATAGACCTATTTAATAGATTCCCCTAAAACTTATTTTCACACTCTATCTTCGAGCTATGACATTCCCAAGGACATTAAGGAACATTCAGCTAAGTTTGTGGCACTTTTTTAGGTAAGGTTTGCAAGTGTCACTTTTGTCATTTTTTCTTCTATAAGTGTTGTTTTTCTTGTTTCTTTTCATGGTAGCTGGAATTTTAACTTATATTAGCTTGTACAAGTGTTAGCTTGGTTCATCATTCACATTTTCCAAGTGTCCCATTTAGTTCTTACTTCTTTCCCACCAATAGTTGTCACTCCTAGGTCACTTTGTGCATGTTGATTTTTTCCTTTTGCATTCTTGTTTTTGACGCTTAGTTTCACTGATATATCCTTCCCTTAGGCAAATATACTTTCGTTCATACCCCAACAATCAAATATATTACTCTATTCTCTCTTTCAAGGGAATATCTACTCAATCTTGGTCAACATTTACCTTCTCCAACTACACATTTGACAAATCCAAGATATAAGCCTTGAGCTTGGCCAATGAGACTATGCAATGCAAAGTCACTATCTTCCAAACTATGCATTGTGAAGTCACAAGCTTGAACCCTCAGCTCTAGCCACTAGGACTGCAGAATGTGCAGTTACTTCCATCACTCTGCCTTGCTCGGACTATGCATTGCCCAAACTCAAGCCTCTAGCTACCTCATTGACTATTGGGACTCTGCAATGCTGTTACAGGGAAAAGTGCCTATGTAGAGCTGCTAATCCCACTAAGGCTTGTAGCTACCTTAGAAACAAACAAAGTAAAACTACTTTCATTTTCCTTTATGAGAGATATATGAGAGAAGAATAAAGGAGACCAACCTTTATCTTGTGCTTGGTTCCTTCCTCGATTCCTCTCTCTTCCGATAGTCCTTTGCTACTTGCTTTATTATATACCTAGCTTCACAGAGTACCTGTAGAATCAAAGAGGCATAACACTATACGAGAACATGGATCTATTATCATAAAAAATCTAGGGTCAGATGTAAATTGACCATACAAATGCATAAAACATAAATCACACAAGAGTATGGAGGAAAACTTGAATAGCTTTATTGATAATCAAGAAAGAGCCAAGAGAGTTACAACCAATTGTTCCGACCCAGCATCATCCTCTCAGCAAGAAGCCCTTCTTCACCTCATGAAAAGCTTAGATCACCCAACACTATGATAGCGCACCAATAAACTAACAACACTTCTTTACAAGATACAAAATTCCAGCCTCTGGATCTCTGGGATGAGGGATCCATATATAGATGTCTCCAAGGGAGATGGGTTAGATTTTGAGATTTGATTAGTGTCTCCCCTCTGATAGTTCTTGATTCCACTTGGAGATTGATGATCTCTTACTCATCCCTGGTCGAATTCAGAGAGGCAAGTGTCACAGGAGAAGTTTCTGAAAGATTCCATGCCTCTCCACCTTGCGGATTAACCTTGCCATTTGTCTCTTCTCGCCCATCGCACCCCATAGAAGGGCTTTTTGAAATGCAACGCACCTATTGTGTGTATTCAGGTGAGATGCAACGCACTTTGCCTATGGAGCAGGTGAAATGGTCCAGTTTTGACCAGTTCTGAGTAGTCTTTCATGGAGAACTTCTGGGAGTAGCTGTAATCAGTTGACCGTGTTCTTTTAGGGGTTGGAACAACACCTTTAGGGACTTAGGAGCCCTTGGTTTATGGATATTTATGCTTGGGGTTGTAGTACCCAAAAATGTCTATAACAGTTGCCCCCTAAAGCATGAGGTCGTTAATCTTTTTGATGTCGGGCGAAATGCTTTATCATGAGGATCCGAAGTTCTTTCAAGTTGGAAGGAGACCTACAATAAGATACAATACAATAAATTATATTCATAATATTTTCATGATCTAGCTGAGGCGGGCATTCCCATGCTCACCTTTATAGATTCATTTTTCATGTACATGAGACAGACAATCGTCTGAGTGTAGACTGATGATTCTGGTAGAGCCATCATCCCTTAGATTGGATGATTATCTGTGCAACAATGATGTACATTTGATTTCTTTATTTTCCTGAATATATATCGCATCCCGAATGGATGAAACTAGATCTGGGGTCTTCAATCTCGTTTGATCTTCACTCAAAGTACAAGTCGATCCATGTGAGAGATGTTCTGGAGTCGAACATGGAAAGACATCGCCTGATTACCAGCCAATGACGTAAGTCGTTAACAGGCGCGAGAGGAATCACCGATAATGATGATGACCCTCAAGGTACTACAGTACAATTCGTGTGGTGTGAATAAAGGGCTTGGCGTCGAACACCTCGCAAAATCTTTCGGTCGAAGGCCATTGATGTAAGCCTGTCGCCGGAAGTGAGAAACTTGCCATTGAGGCATGCAAGCTTCAAAGTATTGAAAGGGGTATTCCTAGATCGACTTCTTGGATAATGAGTTGATGTCGACAAGAAGTGATCCGTCATAGGAGGGCCTTAATGAATCCCACATCAATGACACGGAATGGAGCAAATGATTTTAATGGAGGTGAAAACGATCTGGTGATATAAGGTTCAGGGTGGCAGTCATGAAAGAATGGAGCATAAATGTATTGCAGCAGGTGAGACACAGGTGAATTCTCTGAGTGACTTCTCTTGAACATATCGGTGACACTGACATGATGGATTGGCAGCATTAACCCCAGATGTGGATGGTGTGATGGAACCATGGTGATGTGACCAGTGAATGGAACAACCCAACCCGACTTGGATGCGGAGTGAAAGTGTCATGTTCAAGAGCGACTTGCTACCAACAAAGTTTCTTCAAGTTTTCTTCCCAATTTTTCCCCAGTCATTGCTGACCAGTACCTCTTTATTTTTGTCAAGTTTGAGGAGGATAACATATGCTTGTTCTATAATTTTCCCTTTGGGCAAACCCATCGCTATGTTTTAACGAGCCTAGCGATAGTGAAACTCGTTCTTGTCTGTTATGGACAAGTTTGTCGCTATTAGGTTTTAACGAGTTTAACGACAAAGATAACTCAGTCCTTTTCAATTTTAGAGAGTCTGAAAAGGGAGGTAAAGGAAACTCCAAAATCTCTTTTTCATCATCTAATCCATTAAGTCCGAAAAAGTATAAGAAAATACAAAAGGGATGAATTTTCGGTACTTTTAACGAGCCGAACAAAACAAGCGCTCAATCGTTTTGTGTAATAATCCTTCAGGTCCAAAAAGATTAAAATCTACAAGAGGGATAGCACTTCTGGTCACTTTAACGAGCTGGAGAGGCCAATGGCTCGGCAATCTTTTCATATTTTACGATTCAGTTGAAAAGAGCTTAAAGGAGACTCGTCTTTGAGGAACGAGTGATAAATTTGGGTAGCAGCTGATTCCAGGTAAGGTTTGGAATTTTCCAATCACGGCAGTGTCACAAGGATGGCTAACAAGATCACTCTTCGCAGCTGTTCCTCGAAAGGGGTAAACAATCAAGTGGAAGTGAATGATTGGCCAATACAAAGTGGAGGTGATGATGGGAACACGACCAAGACTTCAAAGGCTGAAGTACTACATTCACGATGGTTATTTACCGGAAATTGGTTCATCTTTTAATGAGATTAAACGTTGGGGGAAACATTTGCTCATTGCTTATGTTTATCTTTTAACGAGCATGAAGTCCGTGTTAAAACTGCTCGATCCAGTCATATAATAAGAATGTCTCATCTAAAAATGTCATTATTTCAAAGCTTTGCCTTGCATCCTTTCTTTATGCAAGTTAGGAAACGACCAATCCTACGAGTTTAAAGGGTTAGAGGACCTACAAATTTGAAAAAATAAATGGTCGCTCTTCGCTTGCATGCCAAAAGGTTTGCATGCCCCCAGGTATAAAATAGAGTTTCGAGATTACCCCTCAATTTGCAGACAAAACATTTGTTTTATCAGGAAAGGCTTACCTCTTTTAGGTTACTAAAGATTGTTCTATCCGTGTCACAAACAAAACACTTCTTCGGCGATGTCTACTGAGATAGAAAAAGGTGAGTGGCGCAGATGCCTCCACCCACATAACTTTGACGAGGGAATCTTATTCCAGTCTAACCCCCTTTTCCAATTACGGACGGGAGTGTCAGACTAGTCATATATCTCTCGCGGAATCCCACCCTATACCTGAAGTTTTCCTGCCAAAGCAGACTAGGGTGCATGCCCCCTGGGTTTCAGTCATGTCCCCGAATCACTCGCGCTCATCAGGAGGACGGACTGGCGATTGATGAGACATTCCTTGTGTGAAAAGACCATTCAGGGCTGGTGTATGACTATTTTCTATGTGTGAACCAGGAAATGAGAGCTGGTCTATGAGCTTGACCACTCTTCCTTCGTGCGGAAAACACATTACTCTAAAGAGTGATGAGACAATGGCTCCCATGCAATAAATATAGTCTCGTCTAAGGAGTAGATTATAATCCAGGGGTCCTTGGACTACCATTACGTTCAGGTGATTGGTTTCCCCTCTCAATGTTATGGGCACATCGGGAAGGGTCCCTAACGGTCGACTGGTTCCTTTGTCAAAGCTTGTTAGGTTTCTCATCTCAGGCAAAAGTGATGGCGAACCAAGAACTTTCCAAGCAATCGAGGAAAGGATACTCACAGAAGCCCCTTCATCTATGATGGTACCGGCCATGACCATTCTATATATTTGAGTAATGATTCGAAACGCCACACTAGTCGGTAAACGGGGTCTACCTAGTTGATTCCAGTCGAAGGAAAGAACCAGGTTGCTTGGAGGTGGGACCGAATATACGGCCAGATATGACCCTGATGAACTTCCTTCCTGCGGTAAAGGAACGGGTAGACTGCCCCCATGTTCTTCGGAGTCTGTGCTTACGAAAAGAATTTGGACGGTGTCATCCTTGTTCTCTTCGATGAGTGTATCATCTGAAGATGGAACCTCTGAAGGCAAGATCGGGTCAACTACCACCTCGACCTTTTGACTTTCGTCTGGTGTGGATTCAGATGGTTTTTCTTCAATGATAGATACTTCGGCTAACCACAAGGGCATGTCAGCCGGATTTTCAACTAGTGACGGACTCAGCAAGAGTTTTTTATATCCAGGAGGAAGTCGTAACAGTGAAACCGGACGATCGTCCAAAACTCTTTCAGCCTCATCTAAGAAGGGACAACAGTGGACAGCATGATCGCCTTCACATCGTTTACAAGGAAATTTACATTTTCCTTTTTGTCCAGGGGCTTCAGTTTCACTAGTTGACGGTGTACTTTCAACATGATCCTCAGAGGTTGACGACACCAGATTGTGCAAACGAGGAGACCAGTCCCTTAATATTCGATGGATGCAACGACAATCTCGATGAAAGTGGTCTCCCTTGCAAATGACACATGGCGATTTAGGCCTGGTCGGTGCAGTGTGTGGATTTTCACTAGACGATGCTTGGTTGCCCCTTTTTGCCTTTGGCTCCTTCTTCTTCTTTTCTTTCTTCTTCGTTTCCTTCTTCTTCTCAGGTACTTGATTTTTGGCTTTACCAGCTTCATCAAGCGAAGAGGAAGGAGGAGAGGAAGAATTGGACGAAGTAGAGGGTTGGGGGGTGACTCTGGAATCGTTTAGTTGCTGACTTGATTGTTCAAGAATCGCGGTGTTCTGAACGACATAGGTCGAGAAGAGCCATACGGGCCAGCCGATTTTCAATCCTGGAAGTGACAATGTGGCCATATGGGGTGCACCAACATCTCCCCAAGAGGAGAAGGGACTAGGATTTCCTCCAAGGGAAACTCCTTGGTTAGTGGACTCCATTTTCTCAACCTAAGACCAACGTAGGAAAGGTGATAATTATTCCGTTTAAAATAAATTTTAGACGCTTTGACACAACTTGTTTTTTCAATTTTTAAGTCTACAAAAAAAAAAAGATGACTCTAGTTGCCTCTGATTTTTAATGAGCCTGAAGTGACAAGTGCTCAGATGGACCTTTTCCATTAAGGAGTCTGAAAAGGAACGAAAGGGACTGCTCTGGAAATCTAGACAGAGGGATTACCAAACCAATCACAAAACTGCAGAATACGTTTTATGGTACGGCAGTCAATCTTCCCTAATGCTGTGTTCAGTGCATTGCGATCGATAGGGCGGCAGACACGGCTTCCTATGGATAAAGGATAAAGCCTATTGTGGTCTCCCAAAATATACTCGACGGTACGTGGGAGCACAAGTCCGTACTGGCACTTATCGTCTCAAAGTGGAGGAATCACCCAACCAACAGTGAAAACAACAGTTACCAGGCTTTACGACATCGGAATACGTCTCTAGCCTAGACTTCTAGATGTTGTGAGTTAGGTTCCAAAGCGTTGTTAGATTCATTAAATTTATTTTATAGTTGATCTTGCTTAAGAAATTTGCCTTTCAGGTTCACCGCGTGATGTAGATGTACAATTCCTAAAATGCAATCTAAGATGATAAACAGTCATTTTATCTTCTTTGTGCAATGAAAATCCTAGCTACTAAGGAAAGAGAGACAATATTCTTTCAACAAAGAGCAAAGAGCACACACTATGTGCACTGTCCTAAATCAAACCACTCAAACAGTCTAAATGCAAATGCACATGCATGTATTTGTTTTCAGCCTTCTTAATATGTGAATGATAAAAAGGAAGTTAATGTGCAAATCTGAATTATTTTTCAAAGTGAAAATTACTAACAAGTTTCTTTTCAAAATCAAAATGAAGACAATGACAACACTTTGCGATTTGGAAATGAAAACTTGCTTTCGACACTAGAAAAACTACCAATTCAGATCAAATACAAGAGTAACAGGGTAATCGACTATCAAGAACAATCAAGTTCTCTTCTATGACTGAAAACGACACTTGCGACACTTTCAAATCAAGAAACGACATGACCATCACGCTACTTCTTTGTAAAGGAGAACTGAAAATGAATCAAAAAATACATAAAAACATTTACAGTTCTTTGCACAATGGAGGCGGAATAATAGCAAGGAAAGGGGTTTAAAACAGAGGTGTACTGACTACGGGCAACAAAACTCCTAAATAGATCTGAAAAGAGTGATCACAGAAACCAAAATTCAGGAACAAGGCCTTGTCTGATCAGCGCACCTATAACACAGTGAAACTTAAATGCAACGCACCTACTACACTTGGGAAGTGCGCTAAATTTGAGGTTCATAGAACAGAAAGTGTACTGGACCAGGGACGAGACTTTGGTTGGGTTCTGGGTCACAGTTTGCAGTTCAGTTCAGGGATTTTGGCCGAGCAAGTGGTAATCAGTCAATCAATCACAGGGGTAGATCTAAGGAGGTTACTAGAGCCACCACAAGGGCAATTAGAAAGCTTGTAAATCAATTGTTTAAATCATAAACAAAACCCGGAGATTGACTGAAGCAGCGTTGATCTACTTTGCACTTGCATAGCAAATTCAGTTCGAAGGCTAGCTGGCTTGACTTCAGGCTCCGTCTATAAGTTTATAAAGTAAACAAATGTAGATGAACAAACAATCTACTCGCTCCCCAGCGGAGTCACCATTTTGTTACAGGGAAAAGTGTCTATGCAGAGCTGCTAATCCCACTAAGGCTGGTAGCTACCTTAGAAACAAACAAAGTAAAACTACTTTTGTTTTCCTTTATGAGAGATAGATGAGAGAAGAATAAAGGAGACCAACCTCTATCTTGAGCTTGGTTCCTTGCTCAATTCCTCTCTCTTCCGATAGTCCTTTGTTACTTGCTTTCTTGTATACCCAGCTTCACAGAGTACCTGTAGAATCAAAGCAGCATAACACTATACGAGAACATGGATCTATTATCATAAACAATCTAGGATCAGATGTAAATTGACCATACAAATGCATAAAACATAAATCACACAAGAGTATGGAGGAAAACTTGAATAGCTTTATTGATAATCAAGAAAGAGCCAAGAGAGTTACAACCAATTGTTCCGACGCAGCATCATCCTCTCAGCAAGAAGCCCTTCTTCACCTCATGAAAAGCTTAGATCACCCAACACTATGATAGTGCACCAACAAACCATCAACACTTCCTTACAAGATACAAAATTCCAGCCTCTGGATCTCTGGGATGAGGGATCCATATATAGATGTCTGCAAGGGAGATGAGTCAGCTTTTGAGATTTGATTAGTGTCTCCCCTCTGATAGTTCCTGATTCCACTTGGAGATTGATGATCTCTTACTCATCCTTGGTCGAATTCAGAGAGGCAAGTGTCACAGGAGAAGTTTCTGGAAGATTCCATGCCTCTCCACCTTGCGGATTGACACTGCCATTTGTCTCTTCTCGCCCATCGCACCCCATAGAAGTGCTTTTTGAAATGCAACGCACCTACTGTGTGTATTCAGGTGAGATGCAACACACTTTGCCTATGGAGCAGGTGAGATGGTCCAGTTTTGACCAGTTCTGAGTAGTCTTTCATGGAGAACTTCTGGGAGAAGCTGTAATCAGTTGAACTTGTTCTTTTAGGGGTTGGAACAACACCTTTAGGGACTTAGGAGCCCTGCGTTTATGGACATTTATGCTTGGGGTTGCAGTGCCCAAAAATGTCTATAACAAATGCACAGTTCATGAGGTCATTCTCCCACCTCCAGCCCAACAATCATGTAATCATTTCTCTTAGTGTGTGAGTTTCTACCTTGATCTTGGTGAATAGACAAATTTTCTTGAGCTAATTTGTGTTTTCCATGAGTACATTTTCTCACATAGGTATTGCAACTTTTGAGGTTATGTTTCTCCATTAATTATTATCATCATGGAACCTAAGAGATCTGCCTCAAAGGACACCACATAAGGCAACACCGGTGAGATATTTGAGATTTTTCTTGCCACTATGCTAGTGCTTTCAAATACTAAACTATTCATTGAAATTGACTCAAACATTATGTAACAACCTCAATTAAAAAGCCATGTAAAAAAAATATAAGACCAAGCTCATGGGACATGTATTCAAGGTTGAATAATGGGAAAACACCCAGTGGGTGTTCGTTTTTGTTTATTATGGTTAAGGGAAATTGGTAAAGGTGAAATGGCATTAATTGACATTTTATTTATGAAAATAAAGGAAACTAGGAGAAAAGGAAGGTCAGAGGTCACAGGTTGCATGTGAGGATGAAATGAAGGAAAATAATATCAATTGAAGATAATAGAGGCCTCATTCATAAAAATTCTTATGAGGATCATTTCATAGGATTTTTTTAGTTTTATCTTGGAGCTCTCTCTCTCCTCTACTCTCTCTCTTACTCTTGGACACCTAGAGTTTTCTTGGAGCACTCTTGGAGGAGACTGGCATACTTGGGATTTGGATCAAGAAGGGAAAAGGAGGAAAATATCAATCAAGGAAGAGTAGGATCAACGACTACAATGAAATTTCTTTGCAGGTATCAAGTTTGATGTATAGTTTCCTTGCTAGTTTTCGTATGGATGATACATGCATGTGGTTTCTTGGTTATGATCTGTCATTGGCATAACAGATTTCTTGGATTGAGAATGATTTTGTCTAGCTTTTCCATTTCCTAGATAGCCATGGTGTTTTGTGTTTGTTTCCTTTTATTTCTAGTTAGTTCTCACATTCCTTATGGTTGTGGGTTGAGTTACTAGTTCCTTGAGCCTTGGTTGGACAAATGTTGTAGAAGCCCAATAACAACTGTGTTGAGTTACTAGTCCTGGAAGCCTTGGTTGGAAAAATGATTTGGAAGCCCTTGGTGGTCTGAGTTACTAGTCCTAGAAGCCTTGGTTGGATAAATGCTCTTGAATCTCGACAAAATTTGTGGGTTGATTTACTAGTTCTGAAAGCCCTAGTTGGAACAAACGCTCTAGAGCCCTGGACAAATTGGGTAGAGATTGATCTCATGATGGTTAGTGATGTTTGACCATAAGTTGGAATCACTGGTTGAGGGTTGAGGTGGTTTGGCCTCTGGAACCCTTAGTTTGGTTTTTTCTGATTTCTTTCATGAGATCCCATATTCATGCTTGGAATATGGCATGGGGGTGACTGGCTAAAAGAAAGATTTGGTTGAGCCTACTCTATGGTCAGGTAGTATGTGGAAGTCCGTGACTTGGTTAGAACTTTCATATATTAATAAGAGGTATTTTCTATTATGGTCTATGAGCATATGTATTGATTATGATGGTGACATTATGGTTGCGTTTCCATGCTTTATATGTTGGTTATTGCTATTTAATATGTTGATTATATGCTAGTTATATGATGTATATTATTTATCGCTCTTGACATGTTTGATGAATATGTGATTGGTTATTGAATGCATGACCTAATAGATGTTATTACAACTAATATGAGAGGTCGTTAGACCTTCTTGATGATTCTCATATAAGCCTGATACCCATATGTTCATATGTGTATTTATGACCTGTAGATTTCATGCTCATGATATGTTTGATGGAATGTGTGTCATGGATATGACTTGTTAGGTCAAGTTCTTGCCTAATACTTGTATGGAAGGATTTTTCCATATGTCATTCGTGGTTCTAGAAAGTGTCATTAATTTCTCGGTAAAGGTCTAGATCCTAGCCTTAAAAAGTGTCTTCAATCAGGCGATCGTAGGCACGTAACTGGGTGAAAAAGGCTATAGTCACTTGTTTGTAGGCATCATGCATGTGACTGGAGGGTTTCCGTCGAAATCAAGCAGTGTTGTGCAAATTTTTGGGATATTAGGGCACTGAGAAAAGAGGTTAAATTCAAGGTCTAGGCACCTTGAAGGGTGGGTTATCTTTTGGGGGTCTTATAGCACCTAATAGGGAAGTCATCAAGATTTTTGGTTTGTCAATCCCACTTCCTTAAGGTGATCTAGGTGGTTGAATTAGATCATAGTAACTCTTCATCACATTTTTACCCTCATAAGACAGTAACTTGGGTAAATGTGGTAGGAGGGTGTTGCACATTACATGGCACATAGTGTAAGATGTTTATGCAGCATGAAGTTTCAAAGAATATATTGAACATAAGCAAGTTTAAATCAATGTACAAAGGTGAGGATTACACAAGGTTGCACGTAGGTATCCAACCTTTCCATGCACATACATTATCAAATGTATTTTTTGAGATATGGATAGAAAGACCATGATTCTCAACTGTGCCAATAGATGAAGGCTTGCCTCTTTTATGGCACATGATTTTCAAAGCATGTATCATTTTCCATCACCAGAAGCCTGCATGGAATCTCACTTCTATGTAGTCACCAGTTACCTAAGCACAAAATATGTCATCAAAGGTTGGGTGAAAGAGCCATCCAAATTCTGTAAGAGACCCAACAACACTTATAAGACCAAATCTCTCAGGAAGGAATTTCAGTACTTGATAGTTCTATCTTGTCAGATATGTGGTCAAAAGAATACTGAGACCTTTCTCGAAGGCTAGGCATTTTTACTGCATCAAATTGTGACAGAAGGAAAAACATTTAACTGGTCAGACTTGTTGGCTCAATAATTGAGGGCTCTTGTGACTTATGCCAAGAATCCTAGATGTCTGCTTACTCGCTAGATGCAATTTGTGCTCGTAAATCGCTTCATAGCATGAGTTGTACATGGTCACCAAAGGAACCTATTGTGGATATTTATTGTAAGCTCATTTAAGATTGTAGCTATAAAGGATTCATAGAGAAGATGACATATCACTTCCTCATTCCATTTTACAAGATGATCTTTGAGGAAGAGCCACCTTGCATCTCACACGAGGTAACGGAAGCAGTGTCATAATTGAAGGATTGGTTTTCCTCGCTGAATGACACTTACCTAAGAGTGTTTGGTGGTCATAAGTCTCCACATGTGATAGATGCCACTCACAAGCTGGTCATGCAAGAAGTTCCGTATCATATTTCAACAAGGTTATCAATAGTGTTGCAATGGAAGAATAAATCACCTTGGCCCACTCTTCCTTTGAAAATTTAATTGTACAAGAACAATAATCTAAAGGTGGTTGACACCAAAGCTAAAGAGATAGATAAATTTCATTCGATCGAATAGATTAGAATGCATATGACCCCATGAACGTTTTAAGAGAACATTGTGCAAAGATACGTTTCAGTTGGCCAATAAGGACTTATTTTAGGCCTGAGGAGGAAAGGATAAATAATTGTTACAATAAATATAATTATCCCTGCCAACCAATCAACTTTGCAGGTACATGGCAGGTTACTCCTCAGCTAGAAGCAAATCCAGAAGGAGAACCATCATTGAGGTGCAACCCAGTGTTCGAAAAGGGGAAGCAGAATTTTGTGCACAATCCAGCAAAAGAACAAAGTCTCAAATGGAAAGTAAACCCAATCAGCTGAAAAATGGCCATAGCAATAGAAAGAAAGAGAAAATAGAGGAAGCGGGAGGAAAACTTCAAGCAAAAGGAAGAAAAATAACATAAGGAACAAGAAGAAAATCAAAGGCAAGAAGAAGAAGAAAGGAAAAAGAAAGACAATGAAGAATCATCAATAAATAAAGTTGAGGAATAGGAACAAACTTGACTACTTGAATAAGAGAGGAAGAAATTGTAGGATAAGGAACTTGCTTAAGAAATTTAAGATTTGATAGTAATTCAGGATATGGAGATGGAATCGGAGTAGCAAAACCAGGATGTTGATCTTATTTCAAGCACACAATAGATCATTACTCAGTTTCCCCCTCCTCCGACATTAGAGCAAGGTCCAAGAGAAGAAGAGGAATTTTCTCCTCTTAATGATGGTCTGTGAATGGATATGTAAAATCTAACTTATGATGACCATTAGAAGTATATTGTATAAGAAATAAAGAAACACTTTCTGGATGATCTCACATCTCCTATATTCATTAGAGAAAGGGTGATTGTGATGGATCCTAGGAGGAATCCAAAATCCATTTATGCAACCAACTTGGCCTTCACAGGTGCTACCAAGTCAAAGACAGAGTATCTCATGAACAAGAATAGGTAGATGTCAAAGAACTTACAGCCTGCAACACAAAAAGTGGAACAACTTCATGCATAGGTCTAGAGACAATCTCCCATATAGGTGTATCTATAAGAACTTAAGGTAGCCATACTTGGTAAAGTATCGACATTGGGAGAGACCATGAGAATCCTCTACGAGGAGCTTGTCACCATGAAAAAAGAAGTTGTATTCTTGCACGACATAAAACAAAAGTGAAAAGATAATTCAAAATCTCTCAAAGTTGTTCAGATAGACCTCACTACCATGCATGAGTGGGAAATGCAATACAAAGGTGCACCTCCTGAGTTGCTGAAGAAAACAAGGGAACATGTTGATTTGGAGACAGAAGGGGTTCAGATGCTTACCTAGAGTAACAAACATCTCAGCTCATTCATTGTTAGCATTCAAGCCTCGCACGCATGGTTGTACAACATTGTGTATTTCATGGTGAAGTCACACAAGATCCCTTTAGTTTTCTCACTCATCGAAGAGAAAGGCTGGATTAAAATTAGATAGGAGGTTGAAGAATACTTGGACCAACTCAGGAAGATCACTACCAAGGAAGATATAGAGGTAAACATGAATAATATGCAAAAGTACATTAGCGGCCATGTCCAAATCAATACCATGTTTCTCCTGCTGAAGAAGGAAATCCTAACTAATTCCAAGGCAGTGTACCTAGATGTAATGAAGGCTAGATTTGCTTCTAGCTTGATCCCATCACAAAGTTTGGGGAATTCATTGCACAATACAAATCTTAGTACCACTATGTGACTCAACTGGAGTTTCCCCAAACTCAAGCTTGACTTGTTTTTATCTTATTAGGCTTGTCTAGTTGACTCTACCCAATTTTGTCTTATATGAGTATGAGCAATATTGCAATATTCTTTTGTAATTAGTTATAACTGAAATTTCGAGTGTCAATTGTGGAATGTGAAAAGTTATTTTGTAATGAAATCCAAAGGTCATGGTTGAAAGAAGTGAAAGAGTCATGAGGGAAGTCCAAAAGTTTCAAAGGGGAGATGATTAGTCATCTCATTTGTTATAAATATACCCTCATAACTCATGTAGAGGGATTTTGGCCATAATTTTGGCTTAGGATCAAAAGCTTGGGAGTTTCGTTGAGAGGCTTGGCTTCTTCATGGAATAGAGGGAGTATTTTTCTTTGGAGGAGCATGTGTTGGCTTCATTTTACACTATTGGGACTAGTGGTTTGGCGATTGTATATGTATTTTTGGGACTTTCACTTTAATAAAATCTCAGAGCCGACACATTTTCATGCATATGTTGTGAATATAGTAGGACTATTCTTGTTATGTTTGCAATATATGTTATTTCATTTTTGCTAATGCTTATGAACTATTTCATTTGCATTAGTATGAATCATGTTGAATACATGTTGTTGTGTATTTCAATCATAGTTATCTTGTTATTTTTTAACTTATGATATGCTCGTGTGCTTTCAAATTGTGCTATGATTCTGAACATGTTACCTTTCATGCATTGCATCATATCAAGGATCATGAATGTTTATCTTGGTATGGATAAATAATGTGATTTTATAGGTATTTTCCAATATGAAGTCAAATTAAGGGTATTGTTTAGTATGCCATGAATGCACATGATATGTCAAAGTTTCATAAGTGAAGTCCCCATGGCATCTTGCCGCATAAGTGGGGTTCGTGGGACCCTAAAGACACCACCCCATCGCCTACAAATTATAACCAGAAAATAGGAATTTGAACACCAAACCAAGCCATTATGCACCAATTCCCACTAGAGGAATTTTCAGCCTAAAAGTACCTATGAAATTTTCACGTAACTTACATGTCATAATATGTAAACCAATCAAGATCATTTAAATTTAAGAAGAGGTACATGTCCTAAATAATTTTAAATTGTTTAATTTGGGTATCCATGAATTATTTTATTATTAATTTAGATATCAGTGAAATATTTTATTATTATTTGGGTATTCATGAAATACTTTATTAATGTTATTTAACTACCTTCCTCACTTGAATTAGAATATCGAAAAAGTTGTTAATGCAATGTAAATCTTGATATTATTGAAAATATAAAATAAAAAATGGGCCCATTTGACATTAATAACCATGCCCATAAAACACCAAGTTATAGTTAAATAGTTAAATATATAAAAAAACCTATAGTTAAATATAAAATAGCTAAAAAATATATTCCATAAATGACAAATTGACAGATTTTGGCCAAAAATATAGGATATATAGTTAAATATAATTAAATATAAAATAGTTAAAAAAAAGTTAAATATTGAAAAAAAAATGTATTCCAAAAAGTATTCTGGAAAGGACAAAAAGGACAAATTACTGGATTCTGACCAAAAAATATGTTTCGAGCAAAATTGTGGTTTTTTACTAGACAATGTCATTAAAAAAACACCAATACAATTAGTTAAATATAAAATATATACACAGAGTCAAATATAAAATATAAATATAGATAATTAAATTGAAATATAAAATATATATAGACAACTATTTTAATAAAAGTGGTTATATTAAGATATTTTGATAAAAGTTGTAAAGTAGAAATAATATATTAAAAAAGGTTATTAAATATCGTGCTAATAAATATTATAGAACATAGATAGAAAATAATATTAAAAATTATCTACTTGAAATTTTTTATTAATTTTCTCCCTAATTTTTCCTTGGGTGGCCACTTTTAAGCTGAAATTTACTCTAATACAAAAACAAAATATAAACACCCCTCAAAAAACAAAACCACCCTCTACCATTGAATTGAATAGAATACAGAGATGAAGCCAGTCTTGCCCTCCTCCCTCTTTAAATTTACTAACCTCAAAGACCAAATATACAAAATAAGTCCCCCAATGATTGTACAATATGCATGGCCTAAGTGAGAGGCCAGGGTACCCGTGGCTGGGAAAAGATAAAACCAGAGACTAACGCAATTACAATTACAAGAAGCCTCCCCCAAAGATAATGCAAAAACACACTTTTAAGGAAGAAATATCATTTAAGGAACTTACCAAGTTGATTGAAACCAAATACCAGATCTCCGATGATGATCCCAAAGGCCAATTAAGAGAATTCCACTCTTGGATCGCTCTAACCCCTTCACTGCTTAACCTCCAATTTATCTCCTCACGGGGTCATTGGAAACCTCCAACAGAGAAATGCTTGTTTACAGACACCAAACAATAACCCTGGAAGAGACAAACAAAGAGATTTCCATCGGTTGACGACCTGCGCAAATTCTTCATTCTCTATGTCGCTGTCACAAATGTCCATGCCCAAAATTACAAACAATAAGTGCTGGAATATCTTTCCGAGCATATAACCATAATGTCATTCATCACGAAAGTTCCATAAAGTGGCTACATGTATGGCACATGCCAAACGTATGTAGGGATCATCATGAATAGTTATTTGTAATTGGTTAACTTTTATGTTTGTTAGGTATAAAACATCTCTTTTACACTTCACTTTCACTTTAGTTACATATTATATATAATTTTTTTACTTTAATTATTATATGTTTTTCTCTATTTGCATTTGTAATTATGTATGCAAATATATTTGTAAATGGTTTTTGTTTTTTGTATGCAAATATATTTGTAAAAAGGTTGTTGTTTGGAGTTTGATGTTTTAGTGAAGAATGGACCGATTATAATTAGATTATTTTTTGTGCATGACTATTATCATTATTATGTATATATGATTAATAATGACATTAGTGATGTTACATAATAATATTTTTACATTATATATTTACATTACATCATATGAATTAATACTATTAGTAATTAAAAAAAAATCATAAATAATTTTGAATAGTTGAAAAATTTAATTTTTTATTTATTTGTAATTTTTAGCGATGTATATAAACTTTCTACCATTTATATAGGTATATATTTATTAGTGAAATGTTGGTAAAGGGTTGTAATGGTTTTTCAGTCTTAAGGTTTGAAGGATGGCTAGGAGCTCTGCAACTTCTCGATGGCTAGGGGTTATCGATCTGCCTATGAAACTTACTCCCTTTTAGGTCGCACATGACTTAGATGTAGCCACTATCGCCTCGTTTGGGCCTTTTCATTTCAATATGGCTACAAGATTTCGACGAACCTGAGCTTGATGTCACTGCCTCGTTTGGGCCTTTGCATTTCAGTATGGTTACAAGCTTTCGATGAACCTGTGCTTGATGCCACCGCTTTCACCTCATGTTTGTCATTGCTCGTGGTTGTCAAGTTTCAACGTTTTAGTAGGCTTTCTATTGTTGATCTATTGGATTACCACTAACATGTATCTCATGAAAAGTTTTTGAGGCATTTCAAATAGGTTTGATTTTGGTTGTATGGTTCAATGCATGCACAATGAGTGCCCTAAACAAATTTTTGAAGAAGGCAAAATGAATCTCATTCATGGATTTGGGGTTTTCTCTTTGAGTGAAAAAGAATGTGGCAACATTGAAAGACAAATGGTTATTGGGAAAGGTTACTAGCTTGTAGCCAAGTTATGAAATCATTAGACAATGGGTTTCTATCAATTGAGAGAATCATGAACCCTTAGACATTGCTATTATGGAAATGGGTATTACACATTTCATTTTGGAAACGAGAAAGATAGAGACCAAATCTACAAATCGTGTCCTCATTTCATGCGTAGCAGAGGTTTGTTTATCACTCACTGTACTTTGGGATCTAACCCAGTGATGGAAATATCTTCTGCACTTGTGTGGAACAGATTGTCTTATCTCCCACTTATTTGCTGGTGTCTCAAAATTATTAAGAATATAGGATATAAATTAGTTCTATTTATCACCTGTGATAAGGCTCAAGGAAAAATCTTTCATATGCCAGAATTTATGAGGAAGTACATTCTCAAAAGGCCTACCTGAGGCAATTCAACTAAATTTTGGATTGTTGGTCTCACCTTCAGGATTTTGATTATGAACAGGCTCCTTTCAAGTGTCATATGTGTCATGAGTATGGACACTTTGGTTTTTTTCCAAAAGCTACAGTTTCTCGAAACCCATCTCCTCCTCCTGAAAAGGGTCAAGATGAACATAAGCAAGGATTCACTTCATTGAAAAGGAAAGACAAGAAGCAAGGAAATAAGTAGCAATATATATTTATGGTTGAGTCTTAACATCAATCACTTTCCAACAACAATTTTGAAGTCTTGAATGCCCTTGAGGTAGAAGATGAGAATCTTCAAATCCAAAAAGATCTACCAGTGCCAAAAAAGGTCTCTTCAAATCTAGGAAATTAAGGAAACCAAGATCAACACTCTCCAAGGTTCCTTCTGAATGAAAAAAAGGAATAATCAGGTAAGGGGACCAAAAATATGTAGCCAACCTCCTCCTCTTCCCCTCCTTACTCATAAGTGATCGAAATTCAATGTTCTTCCCCCTCAGTAACAAGAAGTAGGAATGTTCACACGTTAAAAAGAAAAAAAAAAACTCCAATCATGAGGATTCTCTTGCACCTTCTGGAGCTTATGATGGGCTATCTATTAGAAATATTGAGAAATTATTTGTTTCCACATTTTCTTATGTAAGAAGTTTGTTACAATTTACTCCTGCTCCCATGAAACGATAGGAAGAAGAATCAGAAGAATTAGTTTTGTAGCTTTTCCCTCCCTTCTTTTATTGAGAATAATTTCATTTCTTAATATTTTTTCGTAAAAATGTCATTAGCCATAGCTACTCGAGAAAAGTTCACAAGAGAAAAAACATAATGTAACTTGTTTGCCAAGTAACTGTTTGTTGTAGTGGCTACAACCACCCTCAAAAATTTTGCTTTAGCTTCATTTTGGAGCCTCCCTACCAACCTTTCATAGCAGCATGTCTTGCTTCGTCTAGTACACAAGCTTCGGTGTTTTTCCTGCAGAAAGGCAGCCTCTCTATTAGAGATTGATGCATCCTCTTCACAGGTTGTTTATTCAGTCTTAGTCCAGTTGCAGACTGAGGATCTCCCTCAAGAAATTACACAATTCTGGACGGAAACCAGCCTGCCCTCCAAAAATTGTACAAGTTAGTCTGGAAGCCTGCTGGGCTCCAAAATTGCGCAATTCTACGAGTGATGCTTCATCCAAAAAATTGTGCAATTCCTCCCAGCAGGGCTGCTCGGCCCAAGAATTGTGCAATCTTGGGCAGCAGTCAGCTGCTATTCCCAAAAATTGTGCAAATCTCCTTGGCAGCCAGCCCAGCTCCCTTCCAGAAATGCACATTTTATCCCAGCAGTTAAGCGGCCTCTTGCATGTATAGTTGAGTTGACCGTTCCCTCAAGGATCGAGAAAAACTGATTTTCATGCATGGGATGTTTCTCCCAAGGCAGCATGCAAAGGCATCCCTTGATTTAGGGATCTACTTTTAGTAGCTGGAGTTTGCATGCAAGGATCATCTCAGAAACCTCCCACCAAGTGTCACTCTTCCTAGATTTGTGGCGTGCGTGTCACATCTTCAATTTTATCAAAACTCATGAATAGGACACTGCAAAACTCATTCCTAACATCAACCTTTCACCTCTGACATCCCACATCGTATCTAGGAGCCGTTGGCACATTCAGCTCAGTTTTTCTGGGGTAAGACGACTTCCCATGTCTTGTGTTGCATTTTTGGCGCTTTTTGTGTTTCTCTTTGTATGAATGTTGTCTGCTTGATTTCAGTGAGCACTTGCTATTGTTTTGATACATACTAGCTTGTACTATCATCATTTCAATTTTTGTTAACTTCTCACTACTATTGCATGCATGAAATTGTTTTCACAAATGGTCAACAACTCGGTGACTCGCCTCACCCACATGTGTATGGTTCCATTTTCTGAATTTGTCATTCACTATTTGCATGCACAATCATTCACTTATGGTTACACTTAGTATCGCCATGCATTTGCATTCACATTTGTTTTAAGTTGCCCATCAGCGAGTCTAGGAAGCGTTGGTCCGGACTCTGCCTCACCAAGACAGCATTGCGCAATCCTCAGAGGCAAGGCTTTGTCTTCCTCTCAAGGCATGCACATTTCTGCCGAGTGACTATACTCTAGTCTTGGATTGTGCAATTCTAAGGGACAATGATTGTTGGCCCAGAAAATTGCACAATGAAGTCACTTAGCTTGTAACCATTGCCAGCTGAGATTGCACATTGCGCAATTCTAGTAGTCAGTAGCCAGACTGGAATGTGAATTGCGTAGTTCTAGCAGTTAGTCTGCCTCTCGGCAGCCCAAGCTGTGCCTTATGCAGTCTTGGCAGTTAATCTCTAGACCTTCCGGCGGAAATTGTGCAACCTTCATGATCAATCACATAGGTATGTTGCAAGTCAGTTCTCAAGTTCATTTTGGTTTTATATTGACAGATTGCTTTGCATGAGTGTTGTCATGCCTCCACGTATCACATGTGTTCATCTGCCTCTCAGCAGTATAGTACAATGGTTTCCAAGAGAGTAGAGTCGAAGACACCGTTCAAAGCATACTTGGGAAGGGAGTTGATCAGGTGTCTATGGAATTGCCTAGCCAGGAAGTGATCCAAGTGGATATTGGTGGCCACCCTTCAATTCCACTTGGACCCCCACCATTGCTTCTTTCAGTTTTTTAGTTTCCTTAATTGTAGTACAATTTACTATTTTTAGCAGTTTTTTGGGTCCTAAACTTCCGGAGCCATTTTGAGGCCCTAAAAGACGTTTCTTTGGAAATCTAACGCCAACGATATTTGTTCAAATCATATTTTTTGTCGTAGTCCTCGGAGAGATATTTTTAATGGGCTATCGTGCGCATCAAATAGAGATAATATGACCAAGTCGAGACCCCAAGAAGTTGGTTGCCCAACTCACCCCAACGGGGCCCATAAGCTCTTGGTGTTACATCTCCTTGGGTTAGGGTTTTGGTTATTTAGGGTTTTCTCTTATTTTTCAATACTAAAAAGGCCCTTGAGCCTAATTGTAAGGCAATTCAAAGGCATGCAGCCACCACATCTCTTTTCAGAGATAAGCTACCATCGCCCTAGCTGGTTTATTTCCATTCCTATTTGTAAGCATATTTCAATATTTTACATTATTGAAATGAAGTATTATTTCCAATGCATCCCTGTGTTTATGGTTATCTCTATAATTTTTTGCGTTCCTTTTTAAATCTGGTTCAGTGGTATCAGAGCGGTTTTCTTTTTTTCTCTATTTTTCTTTTCATGTCCCCAACGAGGTCGGGATATAAGGAGTTAGGGCTTGAACTGGTTGAACCTTTGCAAGACCAGCCTCGCAAATCCCAACGACCTCCCATGGCAGATGAAAAGAAAGACGGGGGGGAAGGAAATCCTATCAAAATATTGCTCGAAGAAGCCCTCGAGCGACTAAGGAACACGATGATGGATGTCTTTGCCCAAATCCTTCAGCGGCTACCCAGGGGCGATGCATCAGCTTCCAACAGCTACTTTGGAAATGCCACACGATTTAAGGTACAAGTTAATTTTGAAATCCCCATATTCGAGGGTCAGATAGACACAGATGTTGTCGATAAATGGTTAAATATGCTAGAGGGTCATTTTTCTGTTCATGATTTTTCTAGTCAGGAAAAGATTATTTTCGCTCTTCTCAAAGCAGCCCCCCGCGTCAAGGATTGGTGGGAAACCTACTGTGAACAGAAGGATGAAAGTACAGGCTCACTATTTTCAACCACACCCACTTGGAATTCATTCCAAGATGCCATCAAGGAGCAGTACTACCCTATCGGAAACTATGAGGATCAATACATAAAGTGGACCACGCTACAACAGTGAAGGGACCAAGACGTTCTAGAGTTTACCAATATTTTCCATACCCTTCGCACAAAGTTGGGTATCAAGGACACGAAGTAGCATTTGGTACTCAAATACCACGGCTCCCTACACAAGTACATCTAGGAAGAAATAGAATTCCTAAACATCTCCTTTCTCAGCACGCCATACCGATATGCCGTCAAGGTCGAGTAAAATTTTAAACAAAAGAAGAAATAATTTGGATTTGCGAATCGAACGTAAGGGAAAGGTGGCCCCAAACCATAGAACAAAGGACAAAGCCAAGGCGGGGTGGCCCAAGACAACCCACCAAAGCTGTAAGCAAAGAAAAGGTCGTGAAGCTGAAAAAGGACACAAGAAAGTTGTGTGAGTTTCATAAAAGCTCCACTCACAACACAAGTGAGTGTCGAGCCAAGCAGTCACTGGTGACCGAGCTAAGGGTTTCACGATCAGATGCATTTTCCAACTCTGAGTTAGAACCCGACAAGGGGAATGACAAAGGGAAGAAGATTATTGATGTGGAACCCAACACCACCGTTGCCACCACAAAGATCTAGAAGGAGGAACCTGAAGATCCAGAGGAGGAGGAGCATATCTTCCATCCCCAGATGTGGGTAAAGGGCTCCCTGCTAGAGTTCATTATCGACAGTAGGAGACAAAATATCCTCCTTTTATAAGAGTTTATGAAGCGGCTGGGATTACCGACCGCAAAACATCCACAACCATACACCATCGAGTGGCTTCACCAATGACAGGATCTTCGCGTGAGCTAGCAGTGTCATCTTCCATACAACATCAAGCCCTTCACGGATGAGGTATTGTGTGACATTGCTCCCCTTGATGTTTGTGATGTATTATTAAGACAACCATACTTGTGGAAGCAACATGATGTGTATGAATCAAGGCCCCATGTTGTTATTGTTACTTTGGGAAATAAGTTGTACAAGATACCAGAGGTAGCACTGCCTACCGCCATCTCTTTGATTACTGCAAAACAATGCAGTAAGCTCATTTCCAAAACTGGGAAATTTGTTTTCCTGATAATACACCCTCAAGGAAAGAAGAAGATGGTGGCCACGACCTCCAGACAAGGCCCCTCCACGCAACAACTATAGATGGAAAAGGTCATGGAGGGGTACGAGGACATCTTCACCTCTCTCGCGGGGGTTCCTCTGCACTGTCAAGTCAAGCACTCCATCGATCTCATCCCAGGTGTGTTGCTGCCCAATGGACCAATCTATCGGTGCTTTGTTTTGGAGAACAATGAAATCAAGAGGCATATTTAGGAGCTGCTGCAAAAAGGTGACATCTGTCCAAGTTCATCTCCCTGTGGAAGCCCAATCATGTTGGTACAAAATAACGATGGGACTTGGAGACTCTATATTGACTATTGGGCACTGAACAAGATCATTGTCCGTAATAGGTACTCGATCCCATGGATTGATGACCTCCTGGACCAACTGAAGTGGGAAAAATATTTCAGCAAGATCAATTTAAATTCAGGATATCACCAGGTACCAATCGAACCCTCCGATGTGTGGAAGACTGCCTTCAAAGCCAAGGAGGGCCTTTTTGAATGGTTGGTTATGCCTTTTGGATTGACAAATGCTCCTGCAACCTTCATGAGGCTAATGGATGACATCTTGCGACCATTCACAAACTCATTTGTAGTGGTATACTTGGATGACATCGTGATCTTCAGCTACAGTTGGGAAGAGCACATCTACCACATCCGATAGGTTCTCCAAGCACTGCGGAAACACAAATTATGTGCCAATTTGGAGAAATGCACTTTTGGCATGACCCAGGTTCAGTATCTGGGATACATTATTGATGAATAGGGGGTGCATGCGGATCCAGCAAAGATCCAAGTCATTCAGGATTGGCCATCTCCTACCACTCTGATAGAGCTTCACAACATTCTAGGGCTTTCCAACTTCTACCGCAGGTTCATGTTGGGATTTTCTCATATCACTTGGTCTTTGAATCAAGTCACGAAGGTAGAAGCAAAAGAAAAATTCTTTTGGTCTGAATCTCAACAGAAGGCATTCGCAGAGTTGAAAGATCGCCTCTGCTTGGCACCAGTGTTCACATTACTAGACTTGCAACAACCATTTGAGTTCGAGATAGATGCCTTTGACTATTTATTGGGGCAGTCCTTACTCAACCCGTGCACCCAGTGGCATATCACAGTGAGACACTTTCATACACAGTCCAAAAGTATCCAACTTATGACAAAGGCATGTATTCCATTACATTTTGGGGAAGGAAACAGTCATCCACACAGACCACCGACCCCTGCAGTTCATATAGACCCAAGGGAAATTCCAAAATGATCATCATCATAGGTGGTCAACATACCTACAACAGTTCCATTTGAATATCAAGTATAAGAAATAGAGCACCAATAATGTTGCAAATTGCCTCAGTCGACCACCGATCATGGCCTTAACCATCGTGCTCAAGTCTTGTGGGCACGAGACTTCTGAGTGGCCACTTCTCTACAAAAGTGACCCAAAATTCAGCCAGACATACCAGACACTCTTGGAGGGTTAGCATGTTCCAAATTTTCACCTCTAGGATGCCCTATTATGACACCTGAGTCACCTTTGTGTTCCTTCTAAGGATGGAAATGACTGTGCTTTTGTGGTCGTCGACAGGTTCTCGAAGATGGCCATTATGGTGGCCTGCAAGAAGAATATCACAACAAAAGCCACTGCTAAAATCTTCTTTGAATGAGTGTGGGTACACTTTTGGATCCCACAGTCTATCATCTCATATCGAAATAGCAGGTTCCTCAGTACATTTTGGTCTAGTCTCTGGTCAATGCTGGACACCAAACTCACTAAGTCCAAAACCTTCCATATTCAAACTGATGGCCAGACAGAGATTGTCAACATGATGATCGTATGCATTTTGGGCATGTAAAACTCAAAGCATCGACGCACATGGGACGAGAGCCTCCCCTATGTTCAGCATAGCTACAATGAGGCTCTCTATAACTCGATTGGCCACATCCATTTTCAAGTGGACTTGGGATTCCAGCCACTATGTCCTATTGATGTGGCCATGCCATTTGCAACTACTCACGTAGATTCGACTCATGTCCAGTCCGAAACAGATAAGGAAAACAACTTCATTGAGCACATCCAACATATTCACCAGTGGGTCCATGACATTATGGAGAAATCAAATGCCAAGTACAGGCAGCAACATGATCAACATCAGGCACCACACAAGTTTTAGGTGGGCGACAAAATATGGTTGCATTTTCAAAAGGAACACCTTATCAGAGCTTATCGGAAACTCAAACCCCTCTGATATGGTCCTTACACCATTACCAAGGCTGTGGGAGACAATGCATTTAAGCTCAGCATTCCCTCATTCCTTGGCCTCCACCCAGTGTTCAATGTGGACCGCCTTTGGCCATACATTCCCCCTTTACTAAACACATCCGAGATTGCAAAACAGCTCACACCCATAGAGTTAAATCCATATTGCATGGAACAAGCTGAAACTGATCAGATCATGGACACATAGATCAAGCACACTCGCCAGTAGAATATCCAACTATATCAAGTAGTCAAAGTAGGCCAACTCCTTCACCAGGGCAAGTGGCTCACCAGCGACCAAGTTCAGCAGAAGTTCCCTCATCTCATGGAGGAACTCAAAGTAATGTGGACCACTGCTTCCTAAGGGGGGGAGAATGATGCAAGTGGATATTGGTGGGCACTCACCAATTCCACTAGGACCCCAACCATTGCTTCTTTTAGCTTTTCAGTTTCCTTAACTGTAGCACAGTTTACTATTTTTAGCAGCTTTTCAGGTCCTAAACTTCTGGAGCTATTTTGAGGCCCTAAACGACATTTTTTTTGGAAATCTACTGCCAACGGGTTTTTTTTGTAAAATTGTCTTCTTCGCCGTAGTCCTTAAAGAGATCTTTCCAACAGTCTATCATGCAC
Organism: Pinus tabuliformis; assembly: GCA_031772625.1. NCBI lineage: Eukaryota > Viridiplantae > Streptophyta > Pinopsida > Pinales > Pinaceae > Pinus > Pinus tabuliformis. The sequence continues at coordinate 984,735,552 of CM062810.1, forward strand.
ATCAAATGGAGATAATATGACCAAGTCATGACCCTGGGAAGTTGGCTGTCCAACTCACCCCAACGGGGCCCATAAACTCTTGGAGTTACATCTCCTCGGGTTAGGGTTTTGGTTTTTTAGGTTTTTCTCTTATTATTCAATAATAAAAAGGCCCTTGAGCCTCGTTGTAAGGCAGTTCAGAGGCATGTAGACACCACATCTTTTCTCAAGGATAAGTTACCATTGCCCTAGCTGGTTTATTTCCATTCCTATTTGTAAGCATATTTCAATATTTTACATTAATGAAATGAAGTATTATTTCCACTGCATCTCTGTGTTTATGGCTATCTCTGTAATTTGTTGCGTTCCTATTTAAATTCATATCACGAAGACATCAAGTTTTTTGTAGATAAGGACATCAAGATATGACGGTAGAAACATCACAGCGAGCAACGTCATGAACAACAACTGAAGGCAACATACCAGATGTAATGGATGCAAGAGGAAGGTTGTTGACAACACAGAGGCAGAACAAAGTTGCAAGCTCAAGCAGATCCACTTGTGGTGAAAGAAACTTTGGAGACTCAAGCTATGACATGACAACGTGACATGAAGATCATGTGAAGGCAGGGAACAAAAGAGAGAAGGAGTTGCATGTGCTCAAGCAACAACTCAAGGAAGAACAGGAGCCGCATAGACAAGAGAATGAGTTTCAATAGGAACAGGTACAACAGCGGGTGCACCATGCACTCACGGATGAAACTACGCCCATACAAGTTAAAGATCCATCCCAACAACTGGCATGGAGGAGACATGGTGAGCAGTTTTGTTGATCACATGGGAGGGAATACAACAACACACATGTAATTATGTGCACGCATGTGATCCCACACATTTGGTACACTCACCAAGGAGAAAACAAGAAGCAAGTCCAACTCGAGTTGAACATGTAGTTGACAATTGATGTGCATGACCACTAACACACAACGGAATATCAACATAGACACTATGCATCAGTATGTTATCAGTTCGTCTGCACCCAAGAAGAGAATGCACATGCTAACAGATGAGTTGGATAGAGGAGCCATACCAATGCACCCATATGAAATAGAGGAAAGAGTTCTCTTCAGCAAGATGTCACCATGGAGCACATGGACACCATCATGGACAACCAATCTTGGCATCAACTCATCACCTTCACCATCACAAGCATGTCAAAGAGTTTGTCCCACCACAATGAACCGAGTGTCAGTGATGTCTTGTATGACTTGCTCAAACCGTTTTGTCTCACATGTGCATTCATTAGGGAATATTTGAGGTCTGGAATGGGCCTCCTAAGGAAATTATAAAATAATAGTGGAAATAAATAAGATTAGATGACATCATCAAATTTTAGAGAGGAAAAAAGAAAAATCTATTTTTTCAACTCGTATTTTGAAATTATTTCCCTATGAGTTTACTCAATTTCCAGTGGAAACACTCTTTCGATGCATAATCTGATTCCTCATCCAAGTAGTACCCATGTTGCTGGCTTTTGATGGACCCTACTACACGAAAACTGAGAAATGCATGAAAAATGTGACTACAATCACATTTTTTCATGTATTTCTCATTTTTCGTGTAGCAGGGTCCATTGAAAGTATGCAACATGGATACTCTTTGGATGAGGAAATAAATTTTTCATCCAAGGAGTACTCCCACTCAAAATTTGTGTAAAACCTTAGAGAGATAAGTTTAAAATACGAGTTTAAAAAGTAGTTTTATTATTTTAATATTTTTGGTTTTTTACTCCAAAAATGGTTAATCATCCCCTATGGTTGACACCATCCTCTTGAATCCTATTGGTTCTTATAAAGTTTATTTTGGTTGTACATTTTTCTTAGGAGGACCAATTTGCTTAATATTTTTTAATATTTTTGTTTTTAACTCCAAAAATAGTGAATCATCCCCCATGGTTGACACCATCATCTTGAATCCTATTAGTTCTTATAAAGTTTATTTTGGTTGTACATTTTTCTTAGGAGGCCCATTTTAGATCTCAAGATTCGGTAGTCGGATGTAACAATCATAGAGTAGATGATGAGTCATGAGGGTAGATGAACTATCACAAAGGGGAATGTCACGGGTCACTCTACCCTTTGCTATAAATAGAACCTCATAACTCATTATAAAGGCTTTTGGTCAGCGAAGCTTTCGATAATACTACCTTGGATAGAGCTTCGACAATATTGTAACGAGCCTTGGATTCTCCACTGCATAGAGCTAGTTAATCTCTTTGGAGGAGCAGGCAATTGTGGCTGTAACATTCCACTGTCGGAACTAGTGGTTAGACATGGATGTACTATATGACAGGAACTTACACTTCTCAGTATAACATAGTCAACAAGATACATGCAAATGTTGTATTGTATTCTATGCTATCTGGTTTACTTTAAATGATATATGCATTTGTTAGCTCACGCATGCGTGTATGGACTATTTTGTACAAGTATGTATGAATCTTTCTGAAATGTGTTGTTGGTTTAACCATCACTTTGGATTTCTCGCTAACTTGCTTTCCTGCTTGTGATGCATCTTCGTTCGTGTGTTCCCTTCCAAGATGCGCACTATTATAGGTTTCCAAGGGGTGCACTCATCTCACTCTCAGTGTATTAGAACCTGTCATGCACCTTCCTTGACTTACTGCAATTATCACACCCTTGCTACCAACAGGGACATCTTACTTGCCTCTGTGCAAAACCACGATCAAGGCATTACCGTACGACCCACTTTTAGGACTCCTACACCAAATGATCTGAGGTCTAATTAGGACTTCTTACTGGGGAGATCCCCTTAAAGTTGGCGAGTCTAGCACTATCAAAATTTTGGTGCTAGAAGGAGGAAAGATGATAAGATGAGTCCTCACATTTGTTTTGAATCTATACATCTCTATCATGACTAACTACCAAGTTTCTCCTCCAAAGTGTACGTCTTATGGAAACAATTTCATTATCTCAGAAAATCTCTCAGATAAGTTGTCTCATAAAACATATGATGGTGGATACCATGTAGCCTTGGTTAGGAATGCGGTCGATGTTGTAGGCTCATGCGAAAGGTGTGGAATCTTTTAAGAATACATGAACTACGTGTTGTTTGTCTAGCTTAGAGGGCACCCAATGCACTGGTGTGCCACACTACCTAAAAAATCTATTTATTCTCTTGCTCATCTACTTGCAAATATAGATCATTCTTTCAATCACTTTGACCATAAAGCACTCAACAAAGAAATTCTGAAATTACATAAGGCACTTGATGAATTCGTTGATCAGTTTTACAAACGCCTTTGTAATCTCGCATATCGATTCCCCAAATATGATATTGATTGGGAATTCCTCGATGGAAGATTTGAGTATCCTCTTCACATACCTGAACTCTTCTCAGCACACTTCGTTGATGGAGTTGCACAATCACAGGCAAGCACGTTGCTGTCACAAGTTACTATTCGCCTTCACCTCATCAAATAGCTCAACCATTGCAGAGTGATGTGGGAGAACATGCACACACATCTGTTAAAATCACATCTTCCAACCCAGCTTGATCTTGATATCTGCAAAGATCTAGCTTGAAAACTTGTTGGTCGTCACGTGGATTCGTTCCCTCAACCTCCGTCCCCATGTTCTGTTGATCCATCAGATTTGTCTTGTTCTCTTCCATTCTGGACTCCTCACCTACTGTGAATGAGGATCAAGTTGTAGATAGATTGGGTGTTGTGTAGCCAACCCATGCCATCATTCATGATGAGTGTGTGTGGGAATGTAAAGAAGAACCCATGGTGAAGGATGACTCCCTTCCATCCATGCCTGATCCGCTTTATCCTAACATCCCTTGTGATTCAACCACTGCTGGGTTCCCCTGTGAAAACTCATTTTCAGATGTTTCTACTTCTGATCATTCATAGGACACGTCGGATGTTAGTTTGTCATCACGTTGGGGAGATGACATATCTTCCTCCAAAAATATATCTGATCTATCATCTGCAATTTCTAAAAACATAGAGGGTGAACATCTTTGCTTCTCATCTACCCCTTTGCCCAATTCATCAAATCATGAGGATGCCGAAAAACGTCCTGAATTTTCTAATCTTGGTTTTCGTGATCTCACTACTTCCTCATTCGATCACGATGTTGATTCAGCCATTGTTAATTTGTCTGAGGCACTGGTCTATGATGATCTATCTGTCGACAAATTCAAAACCCTGCACGCTATCGAGGCACATCAGCCCGAGCTAATGGTTATGTCAGGCCTTCACTATCCTGAGGTTGGTTTCAATTCCGATCAGGAAATTGTTGAAACACTCAAGGCTCCTCATCACTCTCTGCTTTGCATTGAAGATCAACGAAACACCCATACTTTTCTTCCTCCACTCGAACTACATGATCCCATAGCTCATGCATTGGAGGAATCTTACACAGGAAGAAAACATGCACAATGTAAGTGGTCTATGTTTCTCATGTTTTCTTGCTTGTCACAGTCAAGAGAATGCATACACTCGACATCCACACGTAGTGTAGCACAACACCATGGCAAGTCCACAAAGTGCATGTCATGCACTTTCATGCATTTTCGTTCTGTGGATGGTTTTAAACTCAGAGTGTGTTTATCTTCACTGTTACATCTTCCTTGTTTGCTGGTTCGTACAGCTGTCTTGTTCGTGAACCATGCCTTCACCGACATGGGTCAACCAATGCACCGGTGGTTGCATTGGAAGTATCACTTCACATGAGATGGCCCATGCACCGAGTAGGAGTAGTGTTTGCTTTTAGTCTGTTTGCTTGCATGCTTGTTTTCTTACTTGCTTTGTTGGTTTGTTTCTCTGTTTGCTTGTTTTCTTACTCGCTTTTCTTTCACTTTTTCTCTTGCTTCTGCTTTGCTTTGTTGTTTTTTTTCTTGTTTTGTTGGTAGGTTAGTTTCACATGAAACCATGTATGAATCTTGAAACAAGATGGGTAAACTACAAGAGGACTTGTACAAGTATAAACATTTGGTTATCTATTAACCACTCTCTTATGTAAGAACTTGTTGTCTTCAGTCCATGATACATCAATGGAAAATATGTACTTTTCTAAGTAAACCTTGGTGAAAACACAACGCTTTCACCTTAACTAGTATCACCTACTCTAGTCGGTTTTTTTGGGTTAACCCTTGTCCGCTCAGTCAAGTAGATTAAGGTGAGGGGAAAAACCTTAACAAGCACGTCAGAGGTATATAATAAGATACTTCTCTACAAGAAACACCTCTTCTATTCTCAATAAGTTGGGATCCCTCTTTTGCCTCTGAAATGAATAAGTGTTATGCAAAGTTACAAGGATGAAAAATGAAAAAATGAAAAAGTGAAAAAAGTTTGAAAAAAATGAAAATGAACAAGGACAAAGAAGAGAAAGGCTTCCTGCACAGAGAGGTGATGCAAGTAACTGCACCAAGGTAGTGGAGCCATGCTTGTGTTCCTATGTGATTCTGCTGGGGTACTGTCCATGCCGGCTGGCAACAGAGCAACACCAGATATGAAATGAAGACTCTGACGACTATACTGCTTGTGCACCAATATACCCCTCAACCCCAATCGAAACAACTATGTTGACCTGGCTTGGAATGTGTGTCAATCAACCAAGAGCTTGGAAGATTCTACATCTTGCAATCAAGAAAGTGTGGAAACCAATATGAACTGAGAACTGAACAATACTTACGAAGGTGTTAGACTTGCTTTTCATGAACAACGTCCATTGAGAGAGTTGGATTTCTACTAGTGTGTCCCCAATTTTTCTAGCGGCTACAACAACCCTCCAAAATTTTTCCTTAGCTTCATTCTGGAGCCTTCCTACAAACCTTTCACAATAGCATGTCTTGCTTCACTAACTCTCTAATAATCAATTTCTTTACCTATCAAATAATTCAACAACAGCTAGTTTTTAACAACTATTTTTGGACAATGTTACATCTTTACTATTTATTCCTTCTGATCGATGGATTTCTCACCTAGTCCTGAGGATGGACCACATTAGCTGGTTCGAAACGTTGACCAAATCCTATCCATGTGATTAATCCAAAAGACTTTCTTTTACATTATGGATCACAAAAGTCTTAGATCTAACATGTCTTGCTTTATCAAATACACAAGCTTCAGTGTTTTTCTTGCAGAATGGTAGCCTATCTATCAGATCTTGATGCATCTCCCTAATAGTTTGTGGTGAGCTCCAGTATTACAGCAATGCTGCTAAACCTCGTTGGATTCCCTACATTAATTTTATCAACCCGGTAGTTCCGAACAAACTTAGAAGCGACGGTGCTATATGCACACGTACTAGCTCTTAGGCAGGTTGTACTTGATCAACTGGCACAAGTTCGCTAGGAGCATAAGCCAGCTTCTATGAGTTCTCATAAGAAGCTTTTAACTATGATGGAAGAAAGCTAACTCAAAACAATCTATTCTGCTTGTAGAAAGATAATGAAAACTGAAAGGAAACACAAACCCTACAAACCCTAGTTTCACCCACTAACCCTACATTTGTAAGAAAAGAGATGGAAACTATTGAAATGGATTCCATTAACTATTGAAAAGGTAAAATGCATGTATTCAAGCTACTTATGAAGGAAAATGAGAAGAAATCATGTTTTTGTACTTTTGAGCAATTTTATGCAGAATTATTATGCTTGTGCTTTAACTAGTTGTGACTGTGAAAAGTTTTGGTGGTGAAAGGAGATGGATTTGGCATTTTAGGAGGTGAGGAGGTGAGGTACTAAGAGGCCCCTAGTACTCTTTTGGAGACTTCCATTGCAATCAGACTTCGAAAAATCACTCACATGAACTTCTACAGGAGGTTGCAAGGGATCGGCAGGATGTTCTACAGGAGGAACTACAGGAGGAGGCTGAAAGTGGTTTTTGGAGGTTTGAAGGTGGAAAATCAATGGAATAAGGAAAATGAAGGCTAGATGGAGATGTTAAGGGGTCTAGGACTTTGTAAATGAAGATCAAAGAATGAAGGAGATGGTTGGATTTTTTCAAAGGTCAAGAAAGCAATATGAACAAAAACACAGAAATTAGGGCAGCTTGGGAAAATATGGCGAATATGTGGGGGAATCTTGGGAGATGAACTGGAGAAAGTTGTGTGTTGGAAGAACGATAAGTTGGAGTGTTCCACAAGTGAGCTACAAACTTACTTTTCAAAACTAACCCAAACAAGAACGGAAAAACAGAGTTTTGCCTATTTTGACCTAAAATCTAACCTAAAACTAGAAAAGTGTTGAACAAAACTTTATGGATAGGAAGTTATGCAAGAAAGCCATGGAAAAAGAGCAAGAACAGATCTAAGAATCTAAATACAATTGATATCAACTTCTCAAACTCGAAATCTCACACTAGCAGTTGCATTGGAAAGAAAAAACAGTGTTTTTGGTGGCAGCAATAGTGCCTTGATCTCAAATCATGGTCCCAAGGAGGGAGAGAGGAGATCAAGGCCTGCTTGGTTGCCTTTTTGGATCTCTTTCTGTTACTGCAACAACTGTCTAATCAACCTAAAGCAAGAACAATTATTTTAACCATTAAAAGAAACCTAATTAACAAAGCAAGGTTTAACCTAAACAACACAAGTTATCTCATGAATGCAAGAAGAAGAATATAAATACACAAAGGAGGTGTTGGGTATTTGGGCTGGGCCCAAACCAAGAGCTGTAGCCCTCTAGGAAAGATCAATTCTGGTTCAAAGCTAGATTCATCCTCATTGATCAAAAAAATAATAGTTACATCACCAAACTGTCTGCAAAAAGAGCTCGAAAATGAGCTGAGTACAAGGCTGCACTAAAGTGAAAAAATAGACTATCAAATGGCTAACCTACTAAGGCTTGAAGCCTTATTTTTTATACAAGTGAGGACTCCCAACAGTTCTCCTAATGTTTAGGAACTCGGCTACCTAAAACTACAGATAATACCAACTTCACTAGACCTACTCGGCTGCCCCTTGGAATCATCATTTGTGGGATTTTGTACTCCGAGTCGTTGATGGAGAACTTGAGGAAGCGGTCATTAATGAAGGAGACACCCCTTCTATAACTCCTTAGCCCTGTTTCCTCAAGTTTGGCTGCCAATCTGCTCATAAATGCCTGGTCTTTGTCCAAAAATGTCCAAAAATATGCAATAAACACTCATTAGACTATGTGGCAAAGTGACTATCCCCATTCACTCTATTGACATAAATATATTAAAAAAAATGCAAAAAAATATGGAGAATGGTGGATTAAATGAAAATAATACACAGAATGAGCCCATATAGTTACCCATTTCTGGGGCTCATCATCACCCTACTACTAAATGGGTTGGTCATCCTCTGAGCAACTAATCCAGTTCTTCATCTTTAACGTCTTAAACAACTTCCCTGACATCCAAGGCCTCTGAGGTGATGTCCTCTTCTCTGTCATGAAAACCTGCTTTCTTGTCCACTTCCTCCCATTGTTTCTGTTCTTCCTCGTGCTTAACCCCTTCCAACAGTCCTAGTAGTAGTGGAGGACTGAACTTAAGACCAATCTAGTTAGATTTCAAGTTTTGCATTGATTGTTTGTATAGGGGTACTCTCCTCATAGCTTCCCTCATTCTAGTTGGGGAGTGATACTCCCTTATCTTTAGGCTATGGGACAATGTATTCCATCTTATTGTGCAAGCATGAAGGCAACTATCGCCAAATAATCTCTCCATATCTTCAAAGTGAGCGATAGCCTGTGCTTTCCTTTCAACATAGTCAGGGAGGACTTGAGGGTTGCTTGAAAAGTGTTGATGAGCATAGATGAGAGTTGAGGGATATTCTGTTTCAGCCCTTATCAGGAGGGGTTCACTTAACTCCTTTGTCATGATCTTCTGAATGTCCACTGCTCTCTTTTCCTCATGGCTCAACCAAGAAGCCATAGCCATGAGCTCTAGATCTCCCGATGCCACATTCGGATCCCAAAAATTCATATCAGGGAGTGCCATATTGTGTAGGTAAAATTCTACTAATTTGGATTTATCCTCTACTGAACTACCATCACATAAATGCATAAACTGATTATAATTTTGGAATGGGATTGTGCCCCTTTGTGCCAATGTTTTAATCTGGAATTGGAGCCATTGGTATTTAAGATATAGTGCATAAGATCTAGCTGCTTATCTGCATTGTAAGGCCTCCATTGTCTGGCTAGCCATGTAGGCCATTTGGGCTTCCTTTCCTTGCAACTTTTGTTTCAAAATCTACACTTCAGCTACTGTCTGAGACTCTTTTTCTTGTAGCTTTTTCATTAGCATTTCAACATTAGTCTGTGGCTCCTCCTTTTGTTGTTGTTTCTCTGCTACTTCATTGTCTGCTAGGGGACCTTCTTGTTGTTGCTGCCTTCCCAAGATTGGCAACCTGTCTCCCTTTTTAATTTCATGTTCCTGTAACTTCTTTTTCAGCAGTTCATTTTCTTCCTATAGTTGGGCTCTTTTACTGCTCTCTATGTGCTTTACCATGGCCAAATCCCCTCTCAATTCTTTCAACTTGTCCTCCATGTGCCCTATATCTTCAACTCCTTTAGAAATTTGCATCCAGGTTTGGGTTCTGACCCTTTCTTTTTCTAATTCAAAGAAAAGCGGCACAGTGAATTATTGTGGGGATGATCTTCCCACCTTATAGCAGATTGTAATAGGAGCCTAAATTAGGTTGAGGGCTTGGTTCAAGTATTTCTTTGGCCTTGTCTTCCCCTTCTGACTGTTCTGCTACCCTCTCTTCTAAATTTTTAGTTTCTTTCAGCTTGGCTAGTGTTTCCTATAGAGAAGATTGTGCCTCCTGTAAAACTACCTTGGAGTCCATCAATTTAATTCTTTCCTGCCAGGTGGAGGTTTTGGGACTTCCTCTCTCATAGGTGATAGAGATCTTGAAGGGATATTTTGCCTTCTCTTTAGTAGGTGTATCCTCAATGACAATTGGTTCCTTTGATGGTGGCTGGGGCTTGCCCACCTTAATCTGGTGCTCCTTCTAGCTTTGAAATACATAGAGGTTATCCTTTTTCTTTTTCCCTTTTGTTTTGCTGGAGTGCTTAATGCAACAAGCACAGTTGCTGCTTCCCTTGCCAATGTTTCAGGGGATGTTTCTCCCTGCTATTTTTTCCTTCATCTCCTATAGTCTTTCTTGTGTCTACTGTTTTTTCTTGTGTCTGTTCTATCTCTGGTGGTGTCTTCTCCTTTTCTTGTTGTGCCCCTATCTTGCCTATGGTAGTCTTCTCTTGGGCTTTGTTGGGATTTTTCTTCTTAGCCTTTCTCCTTTTTCTCTTCTCTGTTTTCGAGGCTGTCTTCTTTTCTGCCTTAGGCTCAACGATAGTTTTGTCAAATTTCTCCTCTTCTTTCTATTTCTCCTCTAACTTTCCTTCTGTTTGAATGTCTTGTGCTTCCTCAATACTGTTCTTCTCAAGTTCCTCAGTTTGTTACTCCTCTTCACTGCTAGATGGGTTAATGTCCTCAGTCAAAGTTTTGATGTCATCTTCTATGGACATATTCCTGAAAATTTCCCAAGTTATAGGGATGGTATATGTGTGTAGGGCATATTTTACCAATAGTTTGATGAGCCCATGGTGGGCCAGCTGGTTTGGGACCCCTGCATTTAGCTTGGTTCCACATTCTATCAAAGACTGGAGGAGGAAATATGGGAGACTGAGTTTTCTCGCTGGAGGTAGGTCCATCCCATATCTCAATTCATGCAATAACCTGAAGTGATAACCATAAATTATGCTAAACCTCCCTTCACAAGTGATATATTTCATTATCTGGTAGCTAACTTCACTCCATGGAGAAGGTAAGCTTGTCCTTCTGACCTCATTTTTATCCTCTACAAGATGCTCCTCAGGCTGAAAAAATGTCTTCTTAGCAGCTGTCCCAATGTTTTTTCCTCCTTACTCCAAGGGAGCCCAAGTGGAAGACCTGTGATTCTACTGATAAAATCACATGTAAGCTCTATGGTCAGACCCCTAAAACTGACTGTAGCATGTGCTTTTGAATGGGGTCTTAAGGACATAAAAAATTCTTCAATCACCTCCTCATCATGTCCATGAATTCTCTCAAAGAAGGGCATCCAATTTTCCCTGGTGAAGAGGGCCACCACCTCAGGGTGCTCATGTAATTTGTTGGAGTTCAAAGGTTCTTTTCTCATGAAACCTCCTGGCATGGTGTTTAGTGACCTCTGAAAATGCTCAGGTGAGAAAGAAGGAAAAACTAAAAACAGAGGGATAGCTGAATTTTGTCTTTTTCTGAAACCAGATAGAGAATTTTCCCATGTGTTTTCTCCTTACAACATCAAATTACAATATTTCCCCTATTTCAAACTGCTTTTACCCTGAATTTGATTCTCGGATTTTGGAAAGAAATTTTTTTTGATAGACCAGAGGATAAATAACACAGGGTTTTTTCAGAGAGTAGACAAACATGCAAATTCGCTTTTTTTCACAGGCTAGTTTCTATAGTTGCATGTGTTTTATTTATAGTAGAATGTGAGGAAGAAGAAGACATACTTTGAATGCAGAAAAGAAAATAGAGAACCGTGTAGAACTTAGAGAAAATATGCAGGCAAACTTTTAAGCTTCACTTTCCTTTCTTTCAACCCAATACTGTGTTTTTAATCCACCACCTTATACAAATAGGTCATATGTAGAGAGGTTTCCTGAGCCTACCTCGTTTCAAACTCGAATTTTGACAAAAATCTCAGATTTTTCTTCTACAAAGCTACTTTCTTCCCTTCCTGTAGAAATCTTCCTGTAGACGGTTTTCCTGCTCCTGTAGAACGCAGTAGTGCTCCTATAGAGCCCGATAGGCAGGAGGGTTTTGAAAAACTGGCATAAAAATGGCAGAGGACGACTGGTTTATTGTTTTGAAGGTGGTAGGTAAGTACTGTAGTTGAGAACTTCGTGAATGAAGAATGAAAAAAGGGTGGTGGAGGCTTAAACCATGTTGTACTTAACTAATGGCGTAATCTGCGGTGAGGAGATGAGGTGGCCAGATGGGTACGTTATCCCCATCTGGACCATTGTTCCTACGCTAGTTTCATAATTGTTCTTCACGTCACCTGACCGCCATCACCTCCCTTACTCCCATTATACACCGCCACCACTACTATTTCCGAATGTTTCCTTCCTGAGTTGACATGCCACACGTGCTGACTGCGTATCTAATTGGCAGTTTTGAATTTGACGGGGCTCATTCGAATTCCACGAGGGTGTGTAACTGAATGAGGGTGGCTAGTTAGCTAGCCACTGATTCCGTTTAATCGTGACCATTCCCACAGTTCATGAAGTTTTGAAATAATATTCATGCAATTGAGGAATAGGTTTAGGCACTTACCTACTCAATCGTTGTTGTGTTATGCATGCTTTAGACTTTGGCACTTCATTTCCTCATTGCTATTGCTGCTGGTGCTCCGCATGCTCGGACTTTGGCTTATGCTAATGATCTCTCATTCAAACATTGCTCCTTGCATGTTTCATATATCTTACTACGCTGACCCTGTCTCTTCAGTATGTTTTTCAAAGGGATCAACTGCTGCAGGAATCCTGTAGGATTTACTGTAGCTTCTTCTCCTTCTGAAATTCAGGCTAATGGTTGAGTAGGCCTAACAAAACTGCTGAAGAAGGTCTCGACTGAAAAGAAATAGCAGCTGGAAGTTATCAGGTAGGAATGAGTAAGAACGTTGCTGCTTTTATTTGTCATAATTTTTTTTGGGTTTACAGAATGAAAGAAACAAAAATTTCTATATGTGGCTGTGTAAGGAAAAAAAAACGAGTGGATATGTGGGTGTACAAGGATGGAATGCGAAATAGGAAGATGGATGGTGGCAGGGAGGTTCATAGGCCTCATAGACAAATTTCTAACCCTCAGGTCCTTCTCTGAGATTGATTTTGGCCTTTCTGTAGTTTCTAGAAGATCCTCTTGTAGAATACACAAAGTTTCCTGTAGGATGCGAAATTGTTAGACCAAAAGAAACCAAGGCCTGGGAAATAATAACGACAATGGAGGGATGGACTATGAAGGATGTATGCAGCCTGGCCATGTTTTTTTCTCCTTGCGTGACCCTCCTGCAGCCTGCAATGATCCTCCTGCAACCTGCGATTTATTCAAAAGAAGTTAGGTTTTTCTTTTTCTTTTTTCTCTCTTTTTTTCTTTGAGACAGCTGGGGTGCCTCCAGTAGGTTTTCACCCTCACTGCCTACCCTAGGCGCCTCCAAGAGGTTTTCACCCAGGGATCTTTTATTCCATTTTATTTTTTTCTCTGTTTTTTCTTCTTTTTTTTTTTTTTCTGTTTTTCTGTTTTTTTTTTGTTTGCTCAGGATGTGGGTGGAGTGGAGACAGGGACCCACTCCACTACCAACACTTATTTACCCACATTCTCAATGAACTCCTACTTGGAAAGGGGCTTCCTATAGATCTTTAATCTATGCCCATTGACGAGCATGGGGATGGCTTCTTCATCAGTGGTCCGGATAAGGACTGAACCATTGTCATTGCATTTTTCCACTACATATGGTCCCAGCCATCTTGTCCTCAACTTGCTGTTGAAATCCTTGTATCTTGAATCATACAACAACACCTAATCTCCTTGCTGGAATTTTTTTTCTTTGAGGTGTCGGTCATGCCATATTTTTCTTTGAAGCTGGACTACCTCTAAGTGGAGAAGGGCTTGCATTCTCTGTTCATCTAATCCATTTAGCTGAAGCAATCTTTCCTTTTGTGCATGGCTGAGATCTAGGTCCAGCTGAGCTGCCACCCTTAATGTGTTATATTCAAATTCTATGGACAGCAAAGCCTTCTTTCCATAGACCAGCTCATAGGGTGTGAAACCTGTGGTGGTTTTCCAAGTAGTGTTATATGCCTAGTTGGCCTCAACCAATCAGTCTGCCCAATATTTTCTACTGTTGCTCACTACCTTAGTCAGAATCCCTTCCAAAGCTCTATTAGTGACTTCCACCTGTCCTTTTGTTTGCGGATGATAAGGGGTGGAAGTTCTGTGCTTAATCTTGTGATGTGTGAGCAGGTCTTCAACCAAATTGGAGGTAAACTGACTTCCTTTATCTGTGACTAATTCTCTTGGATAACCAAACTTGTAGAAGATATTTTCCCTCAAAAACTCAGCTACTTTTTCTTCTATTGCTACTTTGATTGTCTTTGTTTCTGCCCATTTTGTCAGGTAATCCGTGCACACAATGATGTAAGACTTCTGTTTTGAAGGAGGGTTGATAGGACCCACAAAGTCCATGCCCCACTTATCAAATGGCTCGAAAGTAACTTGAGGCTGCAAGGGCATCTCATCCCTTGGAGTAGGTTTCCCCATCCTTTGACATCGGTCACATTGGCTGATGTATCTCTTGACATCTTGATGAAAAGTGAGCCAACAGTAACCTGCTTGCAGAATTTTGAAGGCAGTTCTCTTTGTTGCAAAGTGTCCCCCACAGGGCCCATCATGACAGGTTAGGAAGATGTCAAAAACTTCCTCCTCCCTGATACATTACCTCAAAATTTGATGTGGGCCAAGTTTAAAAATATTGCCCCCAATCCAAGTGAATGGGGCACTTTTTCTCACGATCTTGCTTTTCTCTTTTGAGGACAGGTGTGGCAGAAACTGTGATGAAACCAAATAATTTTTAATATCAACAGAGAATGGAGAGAGTAATGAAATAGAAAATAGGTATTCATCCGGAATTTGATCATCCACCATTCCTTCCTCACCTACGGGCAGATCTACTCTGGATAGAAAATCAGCAACAACATTTTCCTTACCTGGCTTATCAACAATGGTCAAATCAAATTGCTGCAATAAAAGTAACCATCTAATGGTACGAGAATTTACATCAGGTTTGTTCATCAAGTACCTAATTGCAGCATGATCAGTGTGTACGCATGTTTGATAGCCAGTGATGTAGTGTCTGAACTTGTTTAGGGAATGGACTACAGCCAGGAGCTCTTTTTCGGTTCAAGTGTAGTTTAATTATGCTTGGCAGGTTTTTACTGACAAAATATATGGCATACGGTAGCTTCTCTTCAACTTGCCATAAGGTTGCTCCTATAGCTTTGTTTGAGGCATCTGTGTGAATTTGGAAAGGTAGGGCCCTGTTTGGACCTCTCAAGATTAGGGTTGTTATCAACTTACCTTTCAAGGCATCCAGAGCCTCTTGACAGTTGTCAGTCCATATGAACTCAACATTTGTTCCCAAAAGACCAAACAATGAAGAAGCTAGCTTACTAAAATCCTTAATGAATATTTTATAATACCTTGCTAAGCCTAGAAAACTCCGAAAATATCTTACCTTTTGAGGAGGTGGAACCCTTTGGATGATATCAATCTTGTTGGGATCCACCTGTAATCCTTGTTGAGAAATTGTATGACCTAGCATGGTCCCTTCAGTCATTAGGAATTCACATTTATCAGGACCGAGGGAAAGGTTCATTTCAATAAACTTGGCTAAAAATTTCCTCATGTTAGTCAAAGTTTCTTAGAAGTTAGAACCATAAGGGGTAAAGTCATCCATATAGATTTCCACCGAATCATGAACTAATTTAGCAAATATGCTTAGTACAGCTCTTTGGAAAGTGGCAAGAGCATTGCACAACCCAAAGGGAAGGACCCGGTAGGCAAAGGTACCCCATGGAAAAGTGTAAGTGGTTTTATCTTGGTCTTCCGGGCTGATTTGGATCTAGTTGTACCCGCTAAACCCATCTAAGAAGGAAATGAACTTCTTCCCTGCCAGACCATCTAACACTTGATCTATGAAAGACAAAGGGAAATGGTCCTTCTTGGTGGCCTCATTGAGTTCTCGATAATCTACACAGATTCTCCACTTCCTGTTTTTCTTTGGCACTAGCACCAAAGGAGAAACCCATTCGCTGTCAGAGATGGGGTAGATGAATCCTGCATCCAGCAACTTTTGTAGTTCTTCTTTCACAATGTCCTTAAAGTATGGATTCCTCATCCTTTGAGGTTGCCTGACTGGTTTACAATCTTTGTTAATGTAAATGTGATGAGTACAGACTAAAGGGTGGACTCCCTTCATCTCCTTATAGCTGCAAGCAAAAGCATCCAAATGGTTGTTCAATAAGCTACACAGTTCTTTCTCCTGAGAGGTGGATAGGGATGAGTTGATCTTCAAGGTTCTTTCTGGGCCAAATTCCACATTCTTAACTCATAGAGAGGTCGAGTCAGCCACATAGAGATCAACTAAAGCATTGGCTTGGGTTTCTTCCACCAACTCTTCTAATGGAAATACACTGGGGGGTGGATTTTGAATCAAGTTCTCAATAAGACCATCGTCGATTTGAGGAGCCCCCTTGGTAGTTTCCACTGTGCACAATGGTGTAGAGTAGACTTCATCCTCATCTTCCTCCTCCAACCAAAGAGGTAAGTCATGTTCTAGCAGAGGTTGGGCAGGAGGATATAGGACTAGCTGTTTGGACATATGCCCATTCTTGATGGTCATGCTCCCAGCTCGACAACTTATGTAAGCATCTGGAGTAGCTAGCCAAGGTCTTCCTAGGATAAGAGGCTACCCAGTGAGCTTTGTCTTTGGCTAAAGTACCAAGAAGTCAACAGGGTACTCCTAGGAATCAATGCAGACCATGACATCTTCCACAATCCCTTCAGGGGTCACGGTGGAGCGGTCTGCCAACTGCAGTACTATTGAGGTCTTTCTTAGGGAACCCTGAAGGTTGATTTTGAGCATAGTGTCCCTGGTCATTACGCTAATGGTAGCCCCTAGATCAATCAAGGTGTGGGGAATTATGGTGCCATTGATGTCGACATCGACTACAAGACCCCTAGGATCCAAATATTTTTGACAAATTACCTGCCCCAACATCAAGTTAGACAATTGTACTATGACATTGATAGTTGGGGCATCTCTCTTGCGCTTGCCTAGGTGCCTAAAGCACTTCTCTTTGATCAACTTGTTGTAGATTGGTACATATTTTATAGCTTGGAGAAGTGGTATTTTTACACATAACTGTTTTAATTCTCCCAAAAGTTCAGTTTCTTCTGGGGTTGATTGAGTGTTCCAATTAATCTCTCAAGAAAGGGTGGAATGACTTTTGGTTCACTATCTAGTTTCTCTTCCTCCTCCTCCTTAGGAGGAGGTTGGCTATCTAGGAGGACCTTCCCAGATCATAGGTTGATCTTCTGAATCTCCATAGCATAGGTAGGGCATGTTGTTTCTATATTCCTGTTGGGCCTGTCTGTTATTGGGGTTCAGGTTCGGTTGAGCAGGTATTTGGGGTTTTCTTGGAAGAGCAGGAGGTAATGGTTGTGGTTGAGTAGATGGTGGAGGAAAAAGAGTGGGAGGAGAGTTGTATTAGGGACTCCACCCATGATGAGGTGCATTCCATTGAGGTGGTGGCTGAGCATAAGAGTGAAACGAATGAGCAACTGGTTGAGTATGATATTGAGATGGATATGACCAAGGAGGGGATGTGGACGAGGAATAATGAGTAGGGGGACCCCAAGAAGGCATGGAAGTGGCTTGATTGGGGTTGTAATGAGTCTGGGATGTCCCTTGCATTCCTTGCTAGTAAGGTGTGGGTCCATGTGGCCTCCTTTGGTTCATAAAATACAGTGGTTTAGTGGCTCCTTCAGCCTCTTGGTACATAGCTTTGAATCCGGGGAAGGAAGGGCACTGATTCGTAGGATGGTCTTCTTCACAAACAAAACACACTGCTACATAGTGCAATGGACATTCGTTCTTAGGATGTTTTCTAGTGCACCTGGGACAAAATATGGCCAAGGCCCTCTCGACTTTTTCTTGATTCCTTTGGATTCGCAAGGTATCCATTTGAATAGCAATAGTCTGCCCCATCTCACTTTTGAAATCTTCCATCTGATTTGCAAGTTCTTTTTTAAGGGATGAACTAGATAAGGGGGTACTGGCTAAAGGTTGACTTCCCCTACCTCTCTTTTTGGTTGCCCTAGAATGGTTTCTAAACACAGTCTTTATGTCATCATAAGGTAATTGTTAGATGTCTCCCCCAACCTGTAAATGGAGGGTATCTAGAAGGTCTTCACGGATTCCTCTGAGTAGAAACAACTTCAAAGATTTGGGGTCAAGTGTGCACATGGCCATTTTATAACTGAATTGAAACCTCTCTTCATAGTCTTCCAAAGATTCATCACTTCACATGGTCATTCGGAAGATTTCTTCCTCTGTAGCCTTTACCTACAGTAGTCCCGGTATTTGTTGTTAAAGGCTTGTTGCATCTGAATTCAAGTTGTGATACTATTTCCAAGTAACCCCATGAACTAGTGTAATAATACATCCTTGAGGGTAGAGGGAAAGAGCTTCAAATTTTGCAGGTCCTCTGCATAGTCATAGGTTCGACAAAGAACAACAAACTCAAACAAGAAGGTATCAAGGTCTTCAGTAGTCAATCCATGGAAGTGAGGTAAGGCTAAGGGAATTATGTTTTTCATCTTTGTGTCCCCATTGGTCTCTCAGATAGGAAAGGAACCTTCTATTCTTTCCCCATTTCCTCTAACATTTCTGTTTTCAGCCATGGTCTCAGGAGGAATGGTTTCTTGCTCTTCTTCTGTTATAGGATCTTCGTATATCTCTGGAGGTTCGCCTATAGGTTCTTTTGGATCACTACCACCAAAGAAGAGGGAAGGGTGACTTAGTGATGTGGTGGGGGTGTTGGGTAGGAATTTTCTTGAATTGTCTTTGTTCCTGTGAAGCATGAAAGAAAATCTCTTTTTGGATAATTTTTGTGTTTTTTTCTTCTTGTACCTGCAAAAACTGAAATGGATTGAACAAAAAATTGCAACTAACTAAAATAAACCTTGCTAAAATGAAAATTGCAAAATTGAAATGAAAGCATGAAATGACTAATCTATTTTGCTGAAATGAAATTGTAGAATTGAAATGAAAGCAAGAAATGTCTACTCTACGCTTGCTGAAATGAAATTACAGAATTGAAATGAAAGCAGGAAATGCTAATTCTACGCTTGCTGAAATGAAATTGTGGAATTGAAATTAAAGCAGGAAATTTCTAATCTACTTTTCTAGAATTGAAATGAAACAACTACTTTACTTTTGCTGAAATAAACTACTTAGCAGAAGGTTGCAGTAGAAAATAGAAGAAAAACAGTAATCACAAAATACTCTGACGCTTCCCGGCAACGGCGCCAAATAGATGGTGAGCTCTATTATTGCAGCAATGATGCTCCAACTCCTGGGACTCCCTATTTTACTTTTATCAACCCGGTAGTTCGTAACAAACTTGGAAGAGATGGTGCTATATGCACAAGTACTGGCTCTTACTGCAGACTGTGACTTGATTAACTGGCACAAGTTTGCTAGGAGATTAAGCCAACTTATATGAGTTCTCAGAAGAATATTTTAACTGTGATGGAAGAAAGCTAACTCAAAAGAGGCTATTCTACTTGCTGAAAGATAATGAAAATTGAAAGGAAACGCAAACCCTAGCAAACCCTAGTTTCACCCACTAACCCTACTTTTTCAAGAAAAGAGATGGAAACTAATGAAATGGATGCCATTAACTATTGAAAAGGTAAAATGCATGTATTCAAGCTACTTCTGAAGGAAAATGAGAAGAAATCATCTTTCTTTACTTTTGAGCAATTTTATGCAGAATTATTATGCTTGTGTTTTAACTAGTTGTGACTGTGCAGAGGTTTGGTGGCGAAGGGAGATGGAATTGGTGTTTGTAGGAGGTGAGGAAGGTGTAGAGAGGTCCTACGAGGTCCCTAGTACCCTTCTAGAGACTTCCATTGCGATCAGACTTCAAAAAATCACTCGCATGAACTTCTACAGGAGGTTGCAGGGGATCTACAAGATGTTCTACAGGAGGAGGCCGAAAGTGGTTTTTGGAGGTTTGAAGGTGGAAAATCGGTGGGAGAAGGGCAATGAAGGCTAGATGGAGATGTTAAGGGGTGTAGAACTTTGTAAATTAAGATCAGGAATGAAGGAGATGGTTGGATTTGTTCAAAGGTCAAGAAAGCAATTTGCACAAAAACGCAGAAATTGGGGCAGTTTTGGAAAGTATGGTGAATGAGTGGGGGAATCTTGGGAGGTGAATTGGAGCAGGTTGTGTGTTGGAAGAATGATAAGCTAGAGTGTTCTACAAGTGAGCTGCACACTTACTTTTCAAAACTGACCCAAGTAAGAACCGAAAAAGAGAGTTTTGCCTATTTTGACCTAAAATCTGACCTAAAACTAGAAAAGTGCTTAACAAAACTTTATGGACAGGAACTTATTTAAGAAATCCATGGTAAATGAGAAAGAAAGGATGTAAGCATGTAAATACAACTGATATCAACTTCTCCAACTCGAAATCTCACACTAACTATTAGATTGGAAAGCAAAAACAGTGTTTCTAGTGGCAGCAATAGTGCCTTGATTTCAAATCATGGTCCCAAGGATGGAGAAAGGAGATCAAGGGCTGCTTGGTAGCCTTTTTGGATCTTTTTCTGTTACTGCAGCAATTGTCTAATCAACCTGAAGCAAGAAAAATTATTTTAACCATCAAAAACAACCTAATTAACAAAGCAAGGTTTAACCTAAACAACAGAAATTGTCTCATGAATGCAAGACTAAGCATATAAATACAAAAAGGAGGTGTTGGGCACTTGGGTTAGGCCAAAACCCAAGAGTTGCAGCCCTCTAAGAAAGATTAGTGCTGGTTCAAAGCTAGATTCATCCTCATTGATCAAAAAAATAATAGTTACATCACCAAACTGTCTGCAAAAAGAGCTCGAAAATGAGCTGAGTACAAGGCTGCACTAAAGTTCAAAAATACACTATCAAATAGCTAACCTACTAAGGCTTGAAGCCTTCTTATTTATACAAGCGAGGACTCCCAACAATCCTCGTAAACTTTAGGAACTCAGCTACCTAAAACCATAGATAACAACAACTTCACTAGACCTACTCGGCTGCCCCTTGGAATCATCATTTATGGGCTTTTGTATTCCAAGTTGTTGATAGAGAACTCGAGGAAGGATTAATTAGTGAAGGAGACACCCCTCCTATAAGTCCTTAGCTTTGTTTCCTCGAGTTTGGCTGCTAATCTGCTCATAAATTCCTGGTCTTTGTCCAGAAATGTCCAAAAATCTGCAATAAACACTCATTAGACTATGTGGCAAAGTGACTATCCCCATTCACTCCATTGACATAAATATATTCAAAAACATGCAAAAAACTATGGAGAATGGTGGATTAAAAGAAAATAATAGGCAGAATGAGCCCATATAGTTACCCATTTCTAGGGCTCATCGGGTTGTTTGTTCGGACTTGGTCCAGCTACAGGTTGAGCGGCTCCCTCAAGAAATTGTACAATTCTGGACCGCAACCAACCTTCCATCCAAAAATTTCCAAATTCAATCTGGCAGCCTACTAGGCTCCATAATTCTGCAATTATGCGAGTCGGGCTTCATCCATAAAATTGCACGATTCCTCCCAGTAGGGCTGCTCAGCCTAGGAATTAAGCAATCCTGGGAAACAATCAGCTGCTCTACCCATAAATTGCACAAATCTCCTAGCTAGCCAGCCCAAATCCCTTCTAGAAATGAGCATTTTATCCTAGAAGTTGAGTAGCCTCTTGCATGTGTGGTTGAGTTGACCAGTTCCCTCTGCGATTGAGAAAAATGGATTTACATGCACGGGTTGTTTCTCCGAAGGCAACATGCGAAGGCATCCCTTGATTCATGGATCTACTTTTAGTAGCTGGAGGTTGCATGCAAGGATCATCTCGGAAACCTCCCACCAAGTGTTTCTCTTCCAAGATTTGTGGCATGCATGTCACATCTTCGATTTTATCAAAGCTCATGAATCAGATGCTACAGAGCTCATTCCATCTATCAACCTTGTAGATCTGACATCCCACGTCACATCTAGGAGCCGTCAGCACATTCAACTCAGTTTTTTTGGGGTAATACAGCTTCCCATGTCTTGTGTTGCATTTATGGCACTTTTTGTGTTTCACTTCGTATGTATGTTGTCTGTTTGATTTCATTGAGCACTTGCTGTTGTTTTGATACATACCAGCTTGTACTAGCACCGTTTCAATTTTCGTTAACATCTCACTGTTGTTGCATGCATGAAACTGTTTTTCACAAATGGTCACCGATTCGATGACTCACCTCACCCACATGTATGTTGTTCCATTTTTTGAATCTTTCATTCACCATTTTCATGCATGATATTCACTTATGCTTACACTCAGTGTGGCCATGCACTCGCATTCACATTCATTTACAGTTTCTCGTCAGTGAGTCTCGGCAGCCTTGGCCTGGACTCTGCCTCACCAAGACAACATTGCATAATCTTGAGAGGAAAGGCTTTCTCTTCCTCTTAGGAAATGCATATTTCTTCCCAGTGACTATCCTCCATTAATGCATTGTGCAATTCTGAGGGACATTGACTCTTGGCCCAGAAAATTGCTTAATGCAGTCACTGAGCCTGCAACCATTGCTAGCTGAGATTGCGCATTACTGAATTCCAATAGTCAATAGCCAGAATGGAATGTGCATTGTGTAGTTCTAGCAGTTAGTCAATGTCCTAGTAGCCGAGACAGTGCCTTGCGCAGTCTTCGTAGACAGTCTCACGACCTCCCGCGGAAATTGCACATCCTTCATGATGAGTCACACAAGTATGTTGCAAGTCAGTTCTCAAGTTCATTTTGGTTTTCAACTGATGGATTCCTTTACCATGAGTGTTGTCATGTCTCCAGGTATTGCAGGCGTTCATATACCTTCGAGCAGTAAAGGTACAATGGTTTCCAAGAGAGAAGAGTCTATGACAACATTCAGAGCATACTTGGGGATGCAGTCGATCAGGTTTCTATGGACTTGCCTACCCACGAAGACATCAAGTTGTTCGTAGAATAGGACATCAAGATATGATGGCAGCAACATCACAGCGAGAAACATCATGAACAATAGCTGAAGGCAGCATACCGGATGCAACGAATGCAAGAGGAAGGTTGTTAACAACACAGAGGCGAAACAAAGTTGCAAGCTCAAGAAAATCCACTTGTGGTGAAAGCAACTTTGGAGACTCAGGCTAGGAGGTGATGGTACGACATGAAGATCACGCGAATGCAGAGAACAGAAGAGATAAGGAGTTGCATGTGCTCAAGCAACAACTCAAGGAAGAATAGGAGCTACATAGGCAAGAGAATGAGTTGCAGCATGAACAGGTACAGCAGCAGGCACAACATGCGCTCACAGATGAAATTCTGCCCGTACAAGTTAAAGCTCCATCGTAGCAGCTGTCACGGAGCAGAGATGGTGAGCAATGTTGTTGATCGCATGCAAGGGAACACAACAACAGTCATTTCATTATGCGAATGCATGTGATCCCACCCATTTGGCACACTCATCGAGGTGAAAAAAGGAAGCAAGTCCAACTGGAGGTGAACATGTAGTTGACAGTTGATTCAGATAATCACCATCACACACTAGAAGATCAACACAAACACTATGCATCAGTGTGTTTCTGGTTCATCCGCACCCAAGAATGCCATGTGCATGCTAATAGATAAGTTGGATGGAGGAGCCATACCAATGTACCTGGATGCAACAGAAGCAAGAATTCGCTTCAACAATATTTCACCATGCCGCACATGCACACCATCATGAACGACCAAGATTGGCATCAACTCATCATCTTCACCATCACAAGCATGTCAATGAGTTGGTCTTACCACAACGGACCGAGTGTCAGTGATTCCTTGCATGGCTTTCTCAAGCCATTTTTTCTCACATGAGCACGTGCCCATTGTAATGTAATATCTTGTCACGTGAAAGTTCAAGTGTCGATAATCAGATGTAACAGTCATAGAGTAGATGAAGAGTCATGAGGGTAGATGAACTGTCATAAAGGGGAATGACAAGGGTCACCCCACCCTTTGCTATAAATAGAACCTTATAACTCATTGTAAAGTCTTTTGGTCAGCCAAGCATCTGATAATACTATCTTGGAGAGAGCTTGGATAGAATTTTAACGAGCCTTGGCTTGTCCATTGCGCAGAGCTAGTATATCTCTCTGGAGGAGCAGGTAGTTGTGGCTGTAACGTTCCATTGTCAGAACTAGTGGTTAGACATGGATGTATTGTATGAATGGAACTTACACTTCTAATATAACATAGTCAGCACGTTTCATCCATATGTTGTATTGTATTCTATGCTATCTGTTTCACTCTAAATGATATATGTATTTGTTTGCTCAAGCATGCATGTATGGACCATTATGTATAAGTGTGTATTAATCTTTCTGAAATGAGTTGTTGGTTTAACCATCACTTTGGATTACTCGCCGACTTTCTTTCCAGCTTGTGATGCATCTTCGCTCGTGTGTTCCCTTCCAAGTCGCGTACTATTATAGGTTTCCAAGGGGCGCACATACCTCACGCTTAGTGTGTTAGAACCTCTCATGCACCTTCCTTGACTTACTACAGCTATCACACCATTGCTACCAACATAGACATCTTACTTGCCTCTGTGCGAAACCACATTCAAGGCATTGCCGTACGACCCACTGCTAGGATTCCTACACTAAACAGTTTGAGATCTAATTAGAACTTCTTAATGAGGAGATCCCTTACATATTGATGGGTCAAACACCGTTAACACTATTGCATATGAATTCAAATTTTAATATAAATCTTATTCGTTTAAAAATAAAATCACTCGCAAAGTCTCTATGATAAATGACCAACAAAATATATTTACCTAATACTGAAATAGATTTAACAAATCAAATATAACTGATTTATAAATAAATATTAATACAATTAAAATTGTAGTAAGAAGGAAAGTGCTCCGACGGTTCTATATGATAATATCACTTCTGACATCAACTAACAATTAAAAGATGATGCCCACGGCAGGTAGCAACAAGTGGAATAACATATTAGATCCATTAAGGGACAAAATTAAAGGAAAACTTTTCACTTAAAAATGGCTTCAAAATAATAAGTAGCCTAAATTGCCATTTCAAGAGTATTTCTTGTAATCAAGGTTACGATAATGCGATGACGTGTGGATCTTTGAGTTATAAACCACGTGAGAAATATAAAGTTTATATATGTTGTGCTCATTTTCAGAGATTTTTTTTTTTTTTTTTTAATGGTAGTCTTACTCATTCTTATCTTATATTAAAATTCAATCTAATAACAAGTGTAATAATGCTAAGTAGTTGTCTTTATACAAAGTAATTGAAATTAAAAGTTATTGTAAGTAAGATAGAAGGAATATTACGATATTTCAAAGAACATTTAGGCTATTTAGGCTATAAATCCAAAAAAAAAATATTGTTATTTTTTAACTTATTGATATGATAAAGATAATGAATTGAGCAGAGGAAGGATTGAAATTATTTCTAGTTTGCTGATTATTTTTAGGAATTTTTTTATTTTCTTTAAAGTTTTATTTATATATTTATTTTTATTTTTTTTTAAATGGTTTCATAAATTATGATTTCTTATGAGTTCAAAGGTTAATAAGTTGGTATTATACAAATTATTTTTAAATTACGATTTAATATGGGTGTATATGGGATATCTATAATCCATAAATAGATAAAGCTTAGTCAAATTATTGGACGTTTTCGCCGTGATATTTAGCAAGTAATTGTTGGAACAGGAAGTTTGAGTTGTATAATTTGCACAATCCAAGTGCCCCAAAGGCTTTTTAACGCACTAAATATATTTATGCATTAAAAAATTCTTTTAAACAATGAAAATCACAATCTTGCCCAAAATTCAATTGTGATATTCGGATAATAAAAACCAAAATATCAAATAAGTAGAACGAAAATCACAATCTTACTGAGAAATCTAAAAATCAAATAAGTAGAGTACACCAAAAAACAATAAATAAATAAATAACTTAGTTGTGAAAATAGCCATAAAAATAATCATTAATAACCATAAAAGTAAGCTTGCTCATTATCTTTGTTTGAGAAAGACTCCATTACATAAAATAACCTAATGATAATTTACAACCATGCAAACTTCCACCCTTTCAAATACCTCAACTAGATTTAGAAAAAATGAAATATATTATTATATTTATAATGTTTTTAAATTTATAAACAAATAGTAATCGCCCGATAGCTAAGTCCTCGCGCTTCGAGTGGGAATGCTCCACAACTTCTATTTCCTAAATACAATTATTCAACTCCACTCCAATTTTGTAAAGAGAATTTAGATCCATGTATTTAGCTCCACTCCAATTTTGTAAAGAGAATTTAGATCCATGACAAGATGCATGTGAAAAAACTATTTCCCTTGACTTCTCACTAGCTTATACGTGAGGCAATAATATTAAAACCAAAAAAATAAAAATATTCGCAATGTTAATATGGTTTAAAAAATAACACATAACACGTTTAACTAATATTAAATTTAAAAATATATGTCAAGTTACAATAATATATGTCAAGTTACAATAGTACAATTTGTTGAGGACCGGTCTTGTGAGCAAAGCGACCCATGATCAAATTTTACGGGGTGGTTCCATCTTGTGGTAGGGGGAAGAGACATGCTAAAAAATCTAGTCAACTAAGGGCCCAGGCCAAGTGGGATCCGTG
This sequence comes from Pinus tabuliformis, assembly GCA_031772625.1. NCBI lineage: Eukaryota > Viridiplantae > Streptophyta > Pinopsida > Pinales > Pinaceae > Pinus > Pinus tabuliformis. Next base: position 984,762,137 of record CM062810.1, read on the forward strand.
GGTGACTTTGGCGGATTAGATGTTAGGCTTCCCTTGGTGATTTTGGCAAGTTAGATGCCAGGCTCCCCTGGGTGACTTTGACGAATTAGATGACCCTAGGTCGCGGATCCCCAAACCAAAAGTCAAACCTAGAGGATCACAAACAATTTGACAAAAAAAATTAAAAAGACATAAAATTTGAATGGCTAAATTAAAAAAAATGAATGAAGATATTTAGAATTACATTTCCCAATAAAACATCATCGTATATACAAATGTTCATGACAACTGTGTTATGAAAAATATAAATTTTGAAACAATCGTGCATGAGATATAATCTAAGCCACTTAGTTCGAATTGAAGTTTAAATGCGGCGACATTGATAAAAAAAAAATTGATAATAAAAATTTAGGTGTTAAAATTCAACAATATGTTCAATTTGTTATCTTATTAGTGCTTGCCTTTGGCAGACTAATAGTGATTGATAGGCATTGGCCAGCATTAACATGATTTGAAAAACTTTCTTCTTCAATGTTTTAACATAAATATCCAATCAACCAAAATTTTATCTAGTGTTCCAGTTTCGACCTCTTATTGCAGAGAAAACTGTATGCTTTTATTAAAAGTCAGGATAATAAGTTTTAAACTTTAGTTAAATGCTAGTTTAATGCTAGCTTCGATTTAGGATTACTTGGAAAACATTTAATGTTTTATTCTGTCCCCTGCAATGCATAATCCAAGTTACGGATTATCTAAATCCACTGCCAACCACATCACCAACACACAAATTTATGCGTGTGCAATTGATGCCACATGTCTGACACTTGATAGGTTAAAAATTGCTTTGCATGTAGCTGGGTGCCTTTCAAACATTATTTTTATTCTTCTATTCATCACCTTGTCATTCTATGATATCCCTCTACCTACAGACAACGATGAAGAACCTGTTGCAAAACCTATTCAAGTGTAAATTTAGTGCAATGGCCAGGGAAAATTTTAAGAACCCCCCCTAAATTTATATGTATAATAAATGGGCAAATCTCCCTGGTATATAGGAAAAAAGGAAGGCGATTTTATCAATAATATAATATGTATATATAATTTTTTGGCGAATCTCTCACCAGGCATGGCGAATATTTTACTCAATTATAAAATCTTGTAAGATCTTGGCAAGTCTTTCACTAAATAATAAAACTTTTTAAGGTCCTAGTGAATCTTAGCATTGTTAACTCTTAGATAATTTTTTGAAAATGTATAAAACCATATATGACAAGAGCCACATGGTGGCAATATCACTATTTTTTTTCACATTTCCACGACATGGAACTTGTTTATAAAATTATAAAAAAGCCAACCAAGTCCCTTATAATATGCAGGTAAGCTTATAACAGAGTCTGATACATCTACTATGCTTGTCTTCATTCAAGTGTCATAGCTCCTGTACTTAACACTGTGAATCACAACTCAATCAGAGCTCAACTCTATAGTGTAATTAAAACCTTTGGAAATTGAATCTGAAAACTCTATAAAAAATATTAGTGAAATAGAAGCTTTTGTGAATGAGCCCACTAATTATCACTGCTAAACAATCAATCTAGACTATGAAGTCTTCCATCTTGATCACAATCTTGCTCACGATCAAGGGAGTGCGACCACCTAGCCTGACATAATGGCCATTATAGCTTCCAATAATCATCAACCACCTTGCAAGGACATCCTAGCTCATGTCTCATGAATTTTATTCATCAATCTTAACTGATACAAATCTTATAAAGATAATATTAGAATCCTCTCCGGATCCACTATTAATACAAGGGTAAAGGAAATTTTCTAGCTCAAGGCACTAGCCAATACCAACTTTGGTATTTGTGACCCCTTTGTGGGGATGCACCTACCCTGCCCCGTTGGGTTTCTGCCTTGTAACATAGTTCAAGGATCACAAGAGTTTCCAATCTTCCTACTCCATTAGACACACTTTATATGCTATACATAATGAATGGAAAAGAAGCATTATAGAACACACAATTTCACAGAAGGAAGAAAAATCTTAGCCAGTTCAATATCAAAATCTTAACCACTAATTAATAAAGAATAACAAGTAGTGTAATGAATTGTTTCGAGTTATTTATTTACAAGTTGTAAAGAATGTAGTGGAATGGAAAATATTACTTAGGCAACCCTTCAATATTTTCTACTAGTATGTCTATGCATGTACATATGAAATTAAGAACATTGTTGAATACAGAGTTTCCTTTTCTCTTGCCTCCATTTTGACAAATCAGTGTGAAATCAGTGTCACATTGAATCTCCTTTCCTGTGTGGATGTTTTGACAAATCAATGTGAAATCAAAGTCACTTTGAATTTCCTTTCCTCGAGGGATCACATCCAAAGTTGATTAGTAAAATATAATCTACTATATATTATGTTCAAGAAACTGACTGCAATCTACAGTGGAAATGAGACCTCAATTCTTATTCTGAATTTGAATATCTTAGGACAACATAAGAGATAAAAATGCATATGGCCTTAGTAGCTAGAAAACAATCACTCCATCATTACAAGACCACCTAGATTTCGGCACTTAATCTAAATAATGGCACTAGTTGTAGTGCTTATTTGCAGTAGCACCATGGAAAAGCAACAACAATGTTTCAAAGCACACTTACTAGAAAAGTTGTAATGTTCTGAGAATATTTAATGATAGCATCTGAACCTCATAGCTATGGTGGGGAAACTAGGGATCCCAAATATTGGAAGATATCTCATACCAAATCTGAGAAAAAAATAAAAAAGGGAAAAAATCAAAATCTATAAATCAAGCAATGAATTGTTTACAAATCAAATACAATTCCTTTAACTAACAATGAAATTGTGGTGATATATTTAAATATTTAGTAAGAGGGTAACTTCAAACCATGGACTATTACCTTTGTCATTACTGTCATCCCTCAATGACTGAGATTACAAATCAATACTTATGGAAAGATTGTAAGAAATTATGTGAAATAGTAAAGCGTAACCTCTATTTTCAAGCAACAAAATCAAGACATTGTTACATCAAGAGCCATAATTGATACATAATCAATGAATCAAGTCCTTGTACGTCACAAGCTTGTTTCACAACCTCTATTTTCTCAATAACAAAGTCAAGACATTGTATTTGGTTATTGCCAAAAGGAAACTGCGTTTTAATTCGGAAGAGGATCTTATCAAAAGACATGGATTTATTCAAAGCTACAAAGCCTAATGGGTTACTGAAAAATAAGTTGGAATATGGGATCATGATACTTAAATTAAAAAATATGCTTTCCTTTTAGAAACATTACAATTATACAATGCTTTTTGAAAGCGTTAGAATTTGAAATTGGGCCTTTCTATCAAGACAAATTTTCATTAACAGAATGTACTTTCCTACCTGAAACGTTGTAGATATCCAAGAAAAGCCTGAAAAGCATAAGAGAACTTAGCATAATGTACTTTCTTTCCTTCCTTAACATTCGTAAAGAGTTGAGGTTCTCCAAGTCATCAGGTAACTTTCGAAGGAAATGACAGTTAGTAGTAGTCCAATTCACAGCTGAAGATGTGTCACAAATACAAGGGGGCATCTCCTCCAAATCCCAAAAGTGCTCCAGGTTAAAATCTAGCATTATTGGAAGCTTAATGCTCAACTGGTTGTTATTGAACCCAGACATTTTTCCATTCTCCACTAAAAGCTTAAAGATAGCTTCTCTAAGTTCTACATGACTTCACTATGCTCTTGAAGTGGGGGCACATGTAGGTTCTCCAAGTGAATAGTCTTAAACTAAGTGAAGATAAGGCCGATAAATCATTCAATGTGGATCTCTTTAACCCATAATTGAATACTATGTCTCTCTTGAACCCATAATTGAATACTATTAGGACTTTCAAATTTTTCATGGAACTCAAAAATGTTAGAAGAAAGTACTTGCTTCCAAAAAGAGTAAAAATAAAGCCTCTGCTTGAGGACAATTGATGTCACACCACTAACACTTCTCTATGGAATCTATATAGGTAAACCACAAATCCAGAATTCCATTAGAATATTGTGTTTATTGAATACACAAATGAAATCATTGCATTTCCTTATAATATCTTTTGAAATCAAAATTACCGAAATTACATATCGATAACCTAGTGGGTGTAGGATGAAATTCACCCGTGTCATTCACAGAAAGCATGAGAAAAAATCTAATACTATATATAAAACCAAGAAAAATTCAAATTCATCACTTCTAGGGACCTCGTAACAACCCTGCCAATACACAAGTATGTTCCTGTTTGCAGTTAGAAAAATTACCCAAATTACAATCTTTTTACTCCAACATATGTTGGAAAGTTATAGAAGGATGACTAGTACAATCAATCCATTCGTTTTAGCCCTGGATTTGTTTCAGTTTAAAATAGAAGTATACAAATATACTTGTCCAATGTTTATTTAATATCTTCATTATCATAAAAGCCAACCTATATCCATCTTAACTCCACATCTACCACTCTTAGGGGGATTAAATCTATTTATCCCTCTGAGCACTTGGTAGACCCATAATTAAGATGGATCTATGATGATAGAATTTCCCCTTTAAATAGTCTATGCTCACATGAATACCATGGTATTACCATAGGTCAATACCATGGGTTATCATAAACCTGGAGTTTAAAAATTACTATTAGTAATTTATAAAAATATATAAAATTAATAGTTGAGTTTTATTTTATTTTTTATTTTAACCAAGCTAAAATGTTTAGCATACATTAAATTACAACATCCATTTTTACTCTTGATCCACCAAGCCCCGAGAGGGATAAAATAATTTTTCACTCTATGCTAGTTTGCATATCACGATATTTGATACCTCTCGGGGGTTAGCAGATCCAGAGTAAAGATGGATCTATGCTGGTTTAATTCCCCCATTTAAATAGGCTACATTCCAGGTGAATACCATGGGTCAATACCATGTGCCATTTTGGTGAATATCATGGGTCAATACCATGTGTCATTTTTATTTTTATTAATACTAATATTAGGGTTAATAATGTTTTTTTACATGGTATTACTAACACTCAAGTCCATGGTATTTGTCCCATAGTATTTTTCCCATAGGTTTCACCTAAATATAATGCATTTTTTGAGTGTTCGTAAATATAAGGTGACTTATGGAGTAAATATAAAAAAAATGTTTTATTTGTTTATCATACCTCTCGTTTATTTATATTTTTATTAATTTCCCATACCTCTCGTTTATTTATATTTTTATTAATTCACCATACCTCTTTCACAAATATGGTATTTGGCCCATAAGATTCACTTAAATAAAACCTCTTTCTTGAGCCTTCATAAATAGAATGAGGGTTATGGACTAAATATAAAAGGAGGTTTTATTTATTTACCATACGTCTAGTTTATTTATATTTTTATTTATTTACCATACCTTTTGAGTAAGTATAAAAAGACGTTTTATTTATTTACCATACCTCCACTTTACACCCTTGCATGTATATAAGGTGACTTATGGAGTAAATATAAAAAATGTTTTATTTATTTACCATACCTCTCATTTATTTATATTTTTATTAATTTACCATACCTCTTTTATAAATATGGCATTTGGCCCATAGGATTCACTTAAATAAAATCTATTCTTGAAAATGGGCGAATGGATTCACTTAAATAAAACATATTCTTGAAAATGGGCGAATGGAAGGTTGTAACTCCTAGTTTCAAGGGCTAAATTTACCTTTTTTACCCTCTCCCTTAAAATAAGGTGGGCTATTTGAGGATATTTGTAAAAATGTGCTATGATACAAAATATTCGCCCACTAAAAATTTAAAAACCCCTTAATTTCGCCAAAGGGTGAACATTCGCCCCTAAAATTTTCTATGGCTATGGCTTCAAGGTGAATTTACCAAACGCTTACTCAAAAACACAACAGAAAATGCATCTAGTTCATTCTATAATTTCTTGTGCTTTAAATGCATCATGTACTTTAACTGTGTCTGTTCTTTAACTTTGTCTATTTACTGTCGACGATATTAATGATGTTGAACATGAAGACCTTACTAAAAAAATCAATGGAAAATGCATCCATTTTTTTCTTTAATTTACTGTGATTTAAATGCAGCCATTTCATTTTTTAATTTCCTGAGCTTTAAATGAATCCATTTTCTGTGGTTTAACTGTGTTTATTTATTGTAGACGATATAAATGATATTAAATGATATTGACTAGGAAGAGGAGAAGGCTCAAGAGGCAAGAATTCATCCACCATTTCTTATGCAATAATTTTTGGAAGATTTTAATATGTTTTATAGTAATATTGAATTTGACAGAGATTGATATATGAGAGGCCAGCTCTAGTAAATTTTCCATGTAGGGAATGTACCTATGAATTTGAAAGCTTACGAATGTGACTCAGGTTTTACGGATGAAATTCTATATTAAAAAATACATTTTATAGAGCTAAGAGAGGAGTTCCTTCACAGATAATGCTCTGCTTTCTTTGATAATGTACTTACCAACTGGAATAAGATCCATACATTACCCATCAGAAAGCCATACCCATAAGAGTTTGTTGACGACCCTCGAAAAAGGAATAATTACTAATCTTTTATTTCATAGGATCTCTTATTTCTATTTTCTGTGTTGCAAGTGTATATTTTCCATGGGTTAGGTTATTTGTCAGAACTTGTTCCTTTCCCATCTATCGAATCAATTCACTACAAATTTATGCAAACACATCTGATTATAGGTACCTTGTCTACATATATCCCTTCAGTACTTCATTCTTGCCTTTAATTGTCTCACCTTTTTCGTCTTGCCTGACAGACAAGAGTTTGAGACTAGATTAGCAAAGGCTTGTTGAATATATGAAGTCGTTACTAATTGAAGTATCCTTCGATAAAACCTCAAATGATTTGGATTCGCTGGCAGAATCAACACATGTTGAAGGATCAAAGAATTGTCCTCATGTACTGGGGGCGACCATGATGAATCAAGGATGAATTTTATGTTGATGAATTTTATGTTGAGATCTATGTGTAATATTTGCAGCTCCCAAGTGGAAAATAAATGAAATATCAAAGTGCCTCTTATATGTGTTGTCCAAATTGCATCCATCTAGTAATTTGGGGGGATGAATTTTCTATTGAGATCTATGTGTAATCTTTGTAGCTTCCAAATGGAAAATAAATGAAATATGAAAGTGCCTCTTCTTTGTGTTGTCCAAACCACATCCATCTTGTAGTTTCGGCTATCGCATGCGAGACAAATTTTAGGGTAGTAGGACCAAAGAGTTAGACAAATGGTAAAATTGTGGGTCAACGACATAAAACTTGGTGATTTATTTCTACTTTGTATGTTGGTCATATATTTCTACTTTTTATTTGACATCTCTGCTTGGCTTACATGTGTCTTTTGCAAAGGTACATCTCTGAATCCATTACAGCTTTTGCAAAGGTTCCAAGAGATGTTGCAAGTACATCTATGAATCCATTACACGTTTTGCAAAGGTTCCAAGATATGTTGCAGGTTTTATAGAGGACATTCAAAATGATCCCTTCAAAGATATTTGTTTATCAAACATTCAATTTAGTATAAACTCAGAGCCTTTCTAGAATTGTTCATTCGTGGGAGGATTCTTAGAGTCACTCTATCCTTAACCATGTACACATCTTACATAGGTTCTGCCTCAAATGGCATTTCCTTATCAAACGTCTAGTTCAATGTTATGTCCGAGCCATTCTGGAACTGTTCATTCATGGGAGGATTCTCAGAGTCAGTGTATCATGAACCATGTACACATTTTCAGCCTCAAATGCCTCATGACTAGCATGTAAGTTATTTTTCTTATGTTAGCAACACAAGTAAGGACATTTACAATAAAGGTAATTTATAATCTAACTATATTCAGGAATCCCAATATTTATGCATTTTGCAAATTGTACATGTTGTATGTAGGTTTTTTGTTAGCTAATTTCATTTTATCATGGAATCTTGAAGAATTTTGATATATCAATTTTTGTGTGTATGATAGATGAGTAAAGCGATTAACAGTGTTCTCAAAAGGAATCCTTTCTTTTGATGCATTTCTCTAGGAGATATATCCTCATTAATTCTCATCAAAGGTCTTTCCCATAACTTTACATACCATAAGTCATGAAACATAGCATCATACATGATGTTGAAATTTCCATGACTATAAACAATATTCATTGGGTTGGCTCAGAATAATTCCCTTTCTTCAGGCCTGCCATAGAATTCTCATGATTTCAAACTCAGGTTTTACATTGGATCTCATTGGATCTGATTGTTATATGTGAATTTAGAATGTCCATGTTCATTTGGCCAATGTTTGCACAAAAGTTCATGTACTTTTAAAAACACAGATAATTGTTCGAGAGACCTAATTCCATCAGAAATGTTTGTGTGTTTATTTCCCTTTGCAGAATTTGAAGGCACATCCACACATTTCTGCCATGAATCTCACATGTCTGGCCGATCAAAACTTACTAAGAATTGATTCTTGCTAGAGTTACTCCTATAGGTCTGATGAGAAACAACAACATAAGTGATCTTCAGCGGGTTATTTCTCTAATAAGAAGAACCCACAACAAACTCTGGCCACAAAGAGTACATTGAGGACAAGAGTAGCTCTAGTTCCACTTCCTAGTGGGGAAAGCAACAATAATATCGATGTCAATAACAGTATCTAGGCTCCTAAGAGCAACCCAAGATTAATGAGGTGCCATGTTGTTCACAGAGACATCTCCAGAGATTGGAATTTTGAGGACTTTCTAGATGGAAACAGGGGCCTATGATTAACTTAGTCCATCAGATATCAGTTATATATAATTCAATGTTGAATATAATTAACTATATAATTCAATAATGAATATAGTTAATATAAATCAACTAATTCCTATGTATTTATCATATTTCTTGTCTAGTTAAAACTATTTTGAAGAAATTTCGACATACTCATTCCAACCATATTGTAAGTTTTGAATTACTAGCATCTTCCTTCAAACTTGGATCTCTTGCAACCATATCGTAAGTTTTGAATTACCATCATCTGCGTTTAAACTTGGATCTCTTGCATGCAAATAAACAAAACATTTTTACTACTTGTGAGACCTCTAGCAAATAATTGATGACAATAATGCAAATTGGGAGCTTCTTTATCAAACACATCCCTGGAAAGGACTATTGCATGCAAATTAGGAACATCTTTATCAATCATTCCAAGCAGCAACTACCGCTGCATGCGGCTCTTATTAAGTTTTATGATGTGACTGAAAGAGAGTGTGAGGCATTGTAGAAGCGACCATGAATTCAAAAATGAAAAAACAAATTTAAATTACAATAATAGTTTAAAAATATAATTCCATAACCATTACTATAATTCGAATGATTGGACCTTGTGATTGGATAGATGTCAGCGTATCGATTTCCCTCTGCTCAATATCAATGAATATTAACTTTACAAACGTGTAGATTTAACATCGAGTGTGTGAAGAGAGAACCCCAATGAAACCACTCCAAATTGATTCCGAATACTAAAACTCGTAGATTTAACATCGAGTGTGTGAAGAGAGAACCCCAATGAAACCACTCCAAATTGATTCCGAATACTAAAACTCTAAAGGGAAAAACACAATTGTATTTCTCTAACCCTAAAAGAAATGCTCACTCCAAAAAAATGATATAGAGCGGTTAATATTTTTAGTTAAACTTACATTGAATTAGGGAAATTTGGTTCCTATTATATTTGAATAAAATTTGACTTTAAACATGTCTTTAAAGTGGTGGCATCTAATTAATAATCTAATTAATTTTATTAGACCTAGTTAGCAGTTCCACGAATTTCGATTTTCATCATAAAAATTCGTGGAACCTAGTGACTATGGATACGGTATTGTTGATAATAATAGTCAACGCTGGTGAGTTAATGGAACCATGTCATTGGTTATTCCGATGTCAAAAATAATATAGAACCGTGTCGGCCTTTTTGAATTTCAGGGTGTTTAGTTATTATTGCCATAGTTTAATTAGTCGGGGAAATTGCTTGGAAAGTTATGGAATTTTTGGGTATATTTAGAAAAAATCTAGTAAGGATTTTTGTAAATCCAAGTTATAGCTCTTAAAATTCAAAATTGTAAGTGTTTTAGAAGTTTTTGATGGTGCTGAATCCATTTCCATCATCAAAAAAATGATTCAAATACTGTCTCTACAAGATCTTTTGAATCTTTTTTGCCCGGATTACGACCACTTTTGGCCGTCCCGGCAATTCCTCCGCCTCGTTAGATGACTCCGTTATGGAATCATTATGAATATTCCAGTCATAGTTAGAGAAAGTCGAGCAAAGATTTTTGTAAATCCAAGTTATAGTTGTTAAACTTCAATTTCTCAGGTGTCTTAGACGTTTTTGATGGTGTTGAATCCATTTCAACCATCAAAAACACGATTCAAACACTGTGTCTACAAGATTTTTTGAATTCTTTTTCCGGGATTCCGACCACTTTTTGCTATACGGACAATTCCTCCGCTTGGTTAGACGATTCCATTGCAAATTCGTGGAACCTAGTGACTATGGATACGGTATTGTTGATAATAATAGTCAACGCTGGTGAGTTAATGGAACCATGTGATTGGTTAGATATAGAACCATGTTAGCCTTTCTGAATTTCAAGTTGTTTAGTTATTATTAATTATGAGTTGAAAAATCAACCTACAAAAAATAAAAATAACATAACGAGAATTAATGACTGGTACACCGTGCATCAATCAAAGCAAAGATTGCAAATTCGTGGAACCTAGTGACTATGGATACGGTATTGTTGATAGAAATAGTCAACTCTGGTGAGTTAGTGGAACCATATGATTGGTTATTCCGATGTCAAAAATAGATATAGAACCATGTCAGCCTTTCTGAATTTCAAGTTGTTGAGTTATTATTAGTTATGAGTTGAAAAATAAATAACATAACGAGAATGAATGACTGGAACACCATACATCAATCAAAGCAAAGATTGCAATTAATTTTTTGGACAGGTGTAACATTAGGTTGTTTTCTTAAGTTTATTATTTTGATTTTTTTATAAACGTTATGTAACCATCATAAAAATGATCAATTCTATGTTATTAACTAATTAAAAAACAAAATTTTTGTTTTTTAAAAGTTTAAAAATAATTTTAAATTTTTACTTCGATCAACTCATTACAATATAACTTAACTATTAAAAAAATAGAAATTATTCAAATTTATAATAACAAAATAAATAAATAATTTATTTAAATTTATATTAAAAATAAAAAATTATTTTTCTTTTTAAACTTATATATATAATACTATTACTAAATATATAATTAAAATGAATTGAAAAACAAATAAATTAATTTTTAAATTAACATTTTAAATTTGTAATAAAACAACCAACTACTTAAATCTCATTCGAAATTTATTTTATTTAATACTGAAGGGAGTGACAATGGAAACAAGAATTTAATTTATTTAATACCAAAAGCCGTGACCATTACGATGGGATGTTGTTTATTTATGCCAATAAATACGACAACAGCTATGACTCTTAATAGATTCCACAACAGCTGACTTTTCATCAAATTATAGATTTATTTATTCTATGTTGTGAAACTGAAAGAAGCCCATTGTGATGTACAACAACATTCAAAGTCAAAGTAGAGATGGGTGGGTGGATCTAGAAAATCCAAAACTGTAGAGGATAGAAGTTGGGCTAGGCAAGCCTTCTTCAGATGATGTTACTATTATTATTTTTTTTAATTAATTATTTATTTTATCAAGTGGCATCTCATCCGGAAAGGCACATAACTATTTTTTTTATATCCAATATTCTTGCGCATCGACTTTAACGATTATTAATGTTGGAGATTGAGTCAACCCTTAACATTTATATCTAACCTAACTATTTTTTTATATCCAATATTCTTGCACATCGACTTTAACGATTATTAATGTTGGAGATTGAGTCAACCCTTAACATTTATATCTAGCCTTTAACAACTAATAATGTAAAAGATTTAATATCTAATCTTTAACATATAAGGAGATTAACCAAATTTTAATATTGGGTATCTAATAAGTTTAATTTATTTTAAATTTAAATTTTTGTGATTCATATGGTTTTAACATATAAGGAGATTAACCAAATTTTAATATTGGGTATCTAATAAGTTTAATTTATTTTAAATTTAAATTTTTGTGATTCATATGGTTTTGAGATTAGTATTTTAGATTAATCATATTATTAATATTTTTATTATTATTTTGAACTAATCACTATGGTTTATATATATATATATATATATATATATTAAAAATTAATTAAAAATTATTTATTTTTTTAAAATGTATATAAATTTGATGATAATGATTAATCTGTATCAGCCAATATAATTTATCCTACATTCAAAAATAGAACAATAATTGAATTTTTAATATTTTATTTTTATGATAAAAAAATGCTCCGTCCAATATAATTTTACTAACTTTACCAGTCAGAAAAATTAAAATACCTAAATTCTATAATTAAAATTCATAATTTTATTAAATCTCTATTAAATTTTAAGCAAATCAATGCAAAAATATAACCTATATAAAATCTCTAATTTTAAATAAACTTTAAAATAAACATATGGTTGGAAATTTCAAACAAGATTGAACTAAAAATAGCAATTGTCTATAATGCGATTTTTTGGAAGCTTTTTTGGTGAGTTTTTCTAGTTAAAATCCCGCAGCAATTTATTGGAATCGCAAGTTTGATAGCTAGTTTCTGCACAATCAAAGCATCCAAGGGATTTTCCAGAGTGCTGAATCCAAATATGCAGTTAAAAAACCATTTTAAATAATACAAATCCAGATTTAACCTCAATTTTTCCGCCGTTCCATCACTGATATCTCCAAAAAATGACATTATAGACAACTCCCTAAAAATATAACCTAGGTAATATCATTGCACTATTCAAAGTATTGAAGAACGAGCGGGCTATGTCCAGTCAACCGCGAATATCTGTCACTCCTGTCACGATTGTGTAGTCTACGTTCTCTGTGCTACTTTCTAATGAAATCATTGACTAAACCTTGAGACTTTGCATATCCACGTATGCATTACATAGGCTTTGTTAGGTCGTAATCTATTAAACCTTGAGACTTTGCATATCGACGTATGCATTTCATAGGCTTTGTTAGGTCGTAATTTATTAAACCTTGAGACTTTGCATACCGACGTATGCATTTCATAGTCTTCGTTAGGTGTAATCTATTTGTTATATGTTTGTGAAGTTTTTAAAGTCATGTTTTCTTGGCCCATATATGAATAGAGTTTGTTTTAAATCTTGTGAAAAATTATTAGAATCATGAGTTTTAGTTATGGAGTTTTTGAAATTTGAATATTTAAGGGGTTTTTTAAGTGTTGAATTTAATTTAAATATTTTAAGAGCTTTTCAAGCATTGAATTTAAATAGTAAATATATATATCTATATATTAAATAATAATAAACTAAAATTTGATCAAAATTGTTTTACTAAATAAAATAAAAAATGACGATTTAACTCAAAAAAAAAAAAAAAAAAAATTATTTAAACAACCAGAAATATTAAAATATCTTTAACTAACGAAAAAGTTGTTAATCCGACAGTAACCTTTGTTACGCCCTAGTATTGTTTTCAAAGTTTTTTTTTTTTTATTTTTTTTATTTTTTTTAATTAGTTTCATTATTAAAGCGCGAGGGTGCTATATACTTTCGTGGTCTAGATTCTCTGTGCTCACTTTCTGCTTAAATCGTTGACTAAACTTACATTACTTTGCAGATGGATGCAGGTATTTAACCGGTTTTGTTTGTCCTTGATTGTTGTCTTTAAGTTGCTAATCAGCTCTATATTCCAGCAATGTATTTAACAGGTTTTGTTTATCCTGGATTATTGTCTTTATGTTCTTAGTCACCGGTATATTCCAAGCAATTTATGATTTTTATTTCTTTAATTTAAATTTATTATTATTCTATGATCAAATATATAGCAAATAATAAATTATATTTTTTATTTTCAAACAATTAGAGTTTTTCCCACTCTGGGAAAGAAAAAACTAATGTATAATTGTGATGAAGTTATTGACTTATCTAATAAAAATGATATGCGGCTTTTAAATTAGGCTTTTAATATATAATTTGAAAAGGATGATACATATTAATATAATTGCATTTGGGAAACTCTATCGCATATCATTGAATTTATATGCTAAAATAATAATTAGCAATAATAATTGAATACGAAGTATTTTATTTTATTCACAAATTTTGAAGTTTAAAATAAGACTATTTTAAAATTCATATTGACATTTTAAAAACTCGTGCAATATACTTTTATAAAATTATAGATTCGTTCAATATACTTTTAGAAAATTATAAATTATTTGTCTACGTTTATTTTAATATAAAGCTCATTTTGTGGTGTAGGTAACTATGTTTAAGAAATGAATTATATATATTAAACGGTAATTATTTGTGTTAGTAAAAAAGTCTTATTATTTTAGTGAAATATTATTACATTGTGTTGGGTTTAGGGTTTATCTTTATGTTGTTATTGGCCTTATTTTTATTGGATTTATTGACAAGGTAGTATATACAAGGCTGGAGCTAACCAGCCATATATTCGGTATTTAATGCCCTCAGAACAGCACGCCACTTAGCCCGATAACACGGGAGCGGGCAAATATTATTTAATACCGAATTTGCCCGCTCCCGTGTTATCGCGTTAAGTCGCGTGCTGCTCAGAAAGTATTAAATACCCAATATATCACTGGTTAGCTCTTTCTGTATATACAATGACTACTCACAAAAATAACAAAAAAGTGTATGACTTGACACACATTGTCCACATAGACCAAAGGTATCAAGTATCTAAATACACTTAATCGTTATTCTCAATTTTCCATGTTTCTCGGAACGTGGTCCTCCATACTATTGCCATGTTGCTGACAGAATGCCTCATGTACATGAGCTTCCTTGTGAGCCATTCATCCTTTAAGACGATCGAGACTTTCTTGAAGTCTCTTCTGCCCACGGTGGAGGGAAGCCATTTGGTCTAACATCTGCGGGCAATGGTTGTTTTAGAAGTTGTTCACGAAATCAATGACCTCATTTGTGTCATTGACCGGTGGGGGCGCCAAAATTCCCTTCGTCTCATTCTGCCCATCACCCTCTGGTCTCTCTGGAGGTGGCAGAATCTAATAATTTTTGAAGACTCTCCTCTTTCTGCTAAATTTGTCCTGCAATCAGTCTCTGCTCTGTACACCCCGATCTGCTGAACATGGGGTTTGATATTCTTCTCAAATTCTGTTAATAGGTTCATGTCATATGATGGTTATCTGACACATGGTTTTTCCAGATGCTGCTTACTAGAACTATAAGCTGTTTTGAGCTATAAGGTTTCAGGTCCACCTGAACTTTTGTCTATATATCTCCTCAATATAATATCAAGATTTTCTTTCTAGAAAAAAAAACTTTAACCTGCTGAAGTTGAGCCTTCAGGGAATCGAAAGGAGGTTATAAGACCACTCGCCTTGGTGAAGGGGCTCGCGATTGCTCCCGTTCTTCCCCAAAGTCTTGTTGTTCCCCATATTAAATGACATTTTTATTTAATAATAGAATAGTAAAGTATAAATAAATTATTTATAATTTAATTTATTTAATAATTAAAATAAAATTGATTAATAGTATTTATTATATAATTGTTTAAATTGTGTTTTATTATTTATATAGAATAATATAGAAATGTACATAGTAATTTCAAAATTATTTAGTTTTATAATTAATATATAATTTTAAAGATAAATTTAATCTTTAAGAGGAAGAATTATCATTTCAACTATTTGAATTTAATGTTTAATTTAGTAACAATAACTCACTCTTATAGTCTCTACCTCACCAAAGACTATAACACTCACCTTGTCCTCAAATTGCATTGAATCTCGATTATTTTTCTCTCTTTTTGCAATTTTGACCAAAGTTTCCTCCAAATGTTGAATTTTTCTATTTTCCCTTAAATTCAAAAATAAATTTCTAATTTCTGGAAATATTGTTTCTAATCTTCTATTAATTGGGCGAGCTGTGATGGGACATAATTCCCCTTCTGGAGGGCAATTTATTTTTGATAACTGTTAGTGCCCGACAAATCATTTTAAAATAAAAAGGCTAATTTTTCGAGTGGATATTCGATCGGTGAGTGCTTTGACACTATTATGCCTAACATTGTTATTGATCTGCTCAATGATGCAAGAACTGACAAGCTTCCATGTTTCTTACATAAGCAAGAGGGTGGGGGGTTGAACATATATGCAAAAGAAGGAGAAAGGGTGTGTGGGAAGTGCAGGAGAAGAGGCATGCAAAGAAATTAGGTGTGGGGGAGTTTGTTAAAGAGCAAGGATTATATCTACTGAAACTTTATTCATCTTGACAAGGCTAATTTATTATGCAGAGTCGAGGCATGGACCAAAAAGGATAATTCCATTAGTAAGTGATTTGCCAAATGATACCAAAATTGACAAGAAATATGCAACCAAAGATGTTATATATTAATTTGACATGAAGTTGCTACAATTTTGTTGAGAGGATAAAGGGCGTGCAAGAAAGGTCACTTATGTAAGTGGGGGACCGAGGGATGAATAAATATGCAGAGGAAGGAAAAAGAGTGTGTGGGACGTGTGCGAAAAAGGTCGTGCATGGAAATTGTGTGTGTGGGAGTTTTTGAAAGAGTAGGTACTATATTGAGTGAAGTTCTGTTCCTATGTGCAAGGCTAATTTAATATGCTTAAGGATAATTCATTGATTAAGGTAGTGTACAAGGAAAGCTCCACATTCTATTGAATTAAACTTTTCTCCATTATCATTTTACCTGCCTCCTTATGCAGGGTGGACATTCTCGTTTATGTAATTGTTTTCACAATTTGTCGCCTCTTTTGGTAGCTATTTATTCTGCAGTTTGTCACCTCTTTTGGTAGCTATTGATATGATAACATAATTAAGGCATTGTGGATCCTTTGTTTCCACAATTAGCGAGTGGCGAGAATGTGAAGCATTTGCTGAGAAAAGAAGGTTTTTAACTTACTCTTTAAACCTTGAAAATTACAATACCTCTGTAGTGCTATCTTATTTAGATGAAATCTCTTTGAACTTTAAATTGGTCTCAATGATTAAAATTTAGTCTCTTCTTCATTTAAGATCATAGTGAAAAGGTGCGAAGGAAGCACAATGAAAACTTCCTCCGCACTCTGCATATATGACACTCTCCTTTAGACACAAAATATGAATTCTAAATATTGATGTAATACTAAAACATTTTTTTAAACTAAATTTCCCCTATATCTCAAGATGATTCTAGAACTGCTCGTAAGAAACAGATGCGACGAACAGAATATTGAATCATGTTTTCCTTCTTTGCACTCGACATAATATATATTTTAAAATTTAAAATTGAGGTGGATGGGAGGAAGAGGCATAAAATGGGAAGGATGATGAGAGGAGAGGGAGAGATCCTTGGTCTTGATTTTGTTTTGGAGGATTGTGTTTTAAGGGAGGAATGTGGAGAAAGAGAAGGGAGAGAACAAACTTGGATCTCGAGAGTGTTTGGTAAACCTGGACACATTACACCTGGTTGCACTTGGGCTCGAGGGCTAGGGAACCTGTGTAGGTTCTCTGGGCTAGGAAATACTTCCTAGTTGGATGGGAGGCAAATCCAATCGGGTAGTCAAGAGGAGCATCCCAACAGAGTCAGGAGCTCAGGAGCATCTCAAATAAGCTATTGGAATAGGTATTCCTCCATTTAATGATTACTTATGTATATGGTTGCAATGGAATTCTTACTTATTTAATTTGTGGTAAATAAATTTTAATGGTATATTATCATCAAATAAATGTTTAAATATAAATAAGTTATTTCCCATCTTATTATGTTTAAAATTAGAGAAATTTAGTTTTTAGTTAGAAGACCCTAGGAGGGAGCCCCATAGCAAAGAATAAAAATTATTTAAAAGGACTGGAGACAAACCTGCAACTACATCCAGTGACCAAATTTTTTCATGATGACCTAATGGAATGATAAAAATTTGACTGCGGCACCCTAACAAGAGATGATAAGAGCCCATTTGATCATTGGTGACAGGATGCAAAGACTGACATTATCAACAGCTACAGGCCTCTGAATTGTGTTACAATGAGGGTCAAAGGCCTATTTATTATTAAGAAACAATGGAAAACCCTAAACATCCAAAAACCTAACCCTAGGAGATAAAGCGCCAAACTATGGGCCCCATTTGGTTAAATTGGTACATCAATTTCCCGGGGTCATAACATTGGCATACAATCTTCGTTTGACACGCATAATACCTCGTTAGAAAGATCTATACCTTGAATAAAACTTTTGAATGGTTAACAATGATATATAACCCATATTGGCCCAAGATTTCCCAAAAAACATCGTTTAGGGCCTAAAATTGGCTCTGGAAGTTTAGGACCCGAAAAAACTACAAAAAATAGTAAATTGTGCTACAAATAAGGAAACTGGAAAAATGAAAGAAAAAATGGTGGGGTTCCAAGTGGAATAGGTGGGTGGCCACAAATATCCACCTACATCACACAGACTATTGGGGATGTTGGCCAGACTATTCCTCGTATTTATGCAGTAGTGGAAAACAAACAGGCAAAACACTAGGCATCTATCATTGAGATGGACGGTAAGCTTTGTGATCAAGTTATTTATATTTTGATTGACCCTGGATATGATTATAGCTATGTTAGTCCTAACTTGGTGGATAAATGTCTTTTGAGTAAGGAATTGCATGTAGAATCTTGGTCAGTGCAGTTTGCTACATGTACCAAGAAGCGAATGCATCATTCTGTAAGAGCTTGTGCATTTGATTTCAATGGTATGCCTATTGCAGTACATTTGAAGGTATTAATGTTGGGTTCATACAATATGTTATTGGGCATGGAGTGGTTGTATAGTCATAGAACCAAGGTAGATTGTTATGGAAAATCTATTGAGTGTGTTGATGAAAATGGGGAACCAAGAGTCTTGCAGGGTAAGAAGAAAGCCACATCAGTTAGGATGGCGATAACTATGCAAGAAAAGTGTAGCCGCAAGAAAGGGTGTATGCTATTTGTAGGACACATTTCTAGTGACAATGGTAAGGAGGTTGAGGATGGACATGTGTTGAGAAGGTACCGATTTTTGCAACAGTTTCAAGATCGATTTCCTGAGGACATCACAGATTTGCCACCTCATAGGGAGGTAGAATTTTCTATTGAGTTAGTCTTAGGGGAAACTCTAGCATAAAAATCACCTTACAATATGAACACACCTGAGTTGGTTGAGCTAAAGTTACAGTTGAAGGAAATTTTGGACAAGGGATACATTAGGACAAGTGTATAACCATGGGGTGCACCAGTATGGTTTGCGAGGAAGAAATATGGTTCCCTCAGATTACGCATTGATTACAGACAATTAAGCAAAGTGACTATCAATAACATGTACCCTTTGCCGAGGATTGGTGACTTGTTTAATGAGTTGAAGGAAGCAGTAGTGTTCTTAAAGGTTGATTTGAGATCCGGATACCATCAAGTACACATCAAAGAGGACATTTACAAGACTACGTTTAGGACCAGGTGTGGGAATTATGAGTTTGTTGTAGTTCCATTTGGATTAACTAATGCTCTATGTATGTTGTGTGCATATTTGGATAAGTTTATTATTTTATTCATTGATGATATGTTGGTATATTCTAAAAATGAGGAAGAACATGTTGAGCATTTAGGAGTAGTGTTGAGGTTGTTGAAAAAGCATCGGTTGTATCCTAAGCTCAACAAATGTAGTTTCTTTCATACTAAGATACACTACTTGGGACATGTTGTCTCCAAGGAGGGCATTGGAGTTGATCCAGAGAAAGGGCCATCATGGAGTGGGTAGCTCCTAAGAGTGTGGATGAGGTGAGATATTTCATGGGTTTGGCAGGATATTATTGGAGGTTCATCAAGAACTTCTTGTAGATTTATTATCCTATCACATCATTGCAAAGGAAAGGTAATAATTTCAAATGGACAAAGGAGTGTGCGGATAGTTTTGATCATCTTAAGCAGTTGTTGACAAATGCACCAGTGCTACAGATTGTAGATCTAGAAAAAGAGTTTGTGGTATGCATGTATGCTTGCAAGAGAGGACTTGGTGGAGTCCTTATGCAAAATGGATAGGTGGTATGCTATGAGTCCTTAAAACTAAACAAGGACAAGAAAAAATACCCAACTTATGATATTGAGTTAGCAGTGATCATACATGCATTAAAAATGTGGAGGCACTATTTTCTTGGTAGGAGGTTTATACTTATGAGTGATCATATTGGGTTGACGTATTTACCTGACCAGTCGAATCTGAACTCTAGTTAGGGTAGATGGTTGGCCACAGTCAATGGGTTTGATTTTGAGATTAGGTACATCAAAGGTAAAGAGAACACGGTGGTAGATCCTCTCAGCAGTCGGGTACATGAAAATAACTTGGTAGCTATGAGCTCCTATGGGAGAGATCTACAGGATAGGCTCTTGCAGGTAGGTCAGCAGTATGTCAGGTATATGGAGAATGTGCACAGGTTGCAACAAGGTGATGGTACAGGTACATGTGGTAGTACATGTATAGATACATGTGTAGGTATATAGGTACATGTAGTGGTCCAGGTAGTGGTGGAAGTGCAGGTACAAGCACATGTATGGGTAGAGGTGCAGGTGCACAGGGTATGGATAATTGTGTTACAACGGATGGATTGGTTAGATTCAAAGATAGGAGATATGTACCAGATAAAAATGAGCTCAAGAAGGTTGCCTTGAGGGAGTTTCATGCGAAACCTTATTCAGGTCACCTAGGTTATCAAAAGACACTGACAACATTGAAGAGATTTTACCATTGGTTGAATTTGAAGAGGGATGTAGAATAGTTTGCGGCGAGGTGTTTTGACTGTCAGTAAGTGAAAGCAGAGTGTAAACATCCAGGTGGACTACTACAACCGATTGTGATTCTAGAATGGAAATGGGAGGTTATTTCCATGGATTTTATCACAGGGTTGTCAAAGATAATGAAGCAACATGATACCATCATGGTTGCTGTGGACAAGTTGACAAAAGTTGGACATTTCATTCTAGTGAAGTTTACATTCTTAGCTAGCAATGTGGCACAGATATTCATCAGAGATGTGGTTAAATTGCATGGTGTTCCAAAGAAGATTTTGTCAGAGAGGGATGCGAAGTACACTTCCAAGTTTTGGAAGGAGTTGTTTGCAAGTTTGGGCATAAAGTCGACCTTCAGCATGACTTATCATTCGAAGACATAGTGTCATACATAGAGGGTCAACAAGATATTAGAGGACATGTTGAGAATGTATGTGATGCATTAGCAATGGAAATGGGAAGAGTATCTCCCCTTGTTAGAGTTTGTGTACAACAATGTGTATCAGGAATCATTGAGAAGGAGTCCTTTTGAGGCATTTTATGGGTGAAGTTGCAACACTCCCATTAGTTGGAGTGATCCAGTTAGTAGGGTGTTCATTGGACCAAATATGTTGGCAAACATGGAACAAGGAATACAAGTTATAAAGAGGAATATAAAGCCAACACAAGATAGGCATAATATCTATGTAGATCGAAACATATTTTTCAAGGATTTATAGGTTAGGGAATAGGTGTACTTGTGCATCAAACCAAAGAAGAGCTCCTTGCAGATTGGACCATGTGCCAAGATGGCACCATGGTTTTGTGGACCCTTTAGTATCATTGAGAGGATTGGGCCACTAGCCTATCGACTTGCACTACCTCCGAAAATGAAATTCTATGATGTTTTCAATTTATCTTTGCTTAATAAGTATGTTAAGGATGTTGATCATGTGATTGACTCATCTGTATTGCAGGCAGAACTAGCTAGAAAATTCTAGCTGGAGTCTCAGTGTATATTTCATAAAAAAGTGCTCATGCTCCAGAACGAAGAAATCGAGAAAGTTAAAGTGAAATGGAAGCACTTTGGGCCTGATGAAGCTACATGGGAGATGGTGGATCAGATGCAGGATATGTATCGTTCCTTGTTTGTCGGTTGAGGCAAAGGAGCTTCGACATGGTGGTTTGGTATATGCTTTGATATGGTGGTTTGGTATATGATTTGATATGATGTTTTTGTATATGCTTTGGTATGGTGTTTTGGTATATACTTTGATATGGTGTTTTGGTATAAGCTTATATATGGTGTTTGGTATATGTTTTGATATATTTTTTGGTCTATGCTTTGGTATATGTTTTTGGTATATAGTTTTGGTGATATTGCTATATGTATATGGATGTAAATACCACAAGAGATATGTTATAAATCTCCACTATGTAGTATGGGTGTCATGTCATTATGATTATGTTGTCATGTTACTATGCTATCATGTGGTTATGTTATCATGATGTTATGATGTCATGTGTTTTGGAACTTAGCAGGATGATCATTGTAAATAGCATAATGAGCTATGTTATAAAGCTCTAGTATGCAGTATGTTGTCATGATATTTTTTTTTTGAGTAGGTCCTTCATTGTCAATACTGCATTGAGCTATGATATAAAGTTCCATGAGAAATATGTCTTCTTTTAGTAGGTTGTTGAGGTATATGTGTGATTGAAAACTGAGGACGGTTTCGCCCAAGGGGGAGGGTTATGTAACAACTATGGTAAAAATTCCATGTAATATAAGCTAAAAACAATAACCACGGTTGATGAAACACTTATTCCAAGCTCAATGTTGGGAGAGGAATTCTAGGGGGTGTTTATTTGGTTGTTTATGTCTAAGGAAATTCGCAAAGGCAATGGCTAAGACCTTGGAAAGGAAAAATGGCACTTTTGGCACAATTATTTATGAAAATAATGGAAAATAGGATAAAAAGGAGGTGAAAGGTCACAAATTCCATGTGAGGAGGAAAATGAAGGAAAGTAATGGGAAATGAAGAAAATAGAGCCCTAATTCATAAAAAGGCTTATGAGGATCAGTTGCTAACATTTTGTTAGTTGAGTTTTGAAGCTCTCTCATTATTCTGTCTCTCTCTCTCTCTCTCTCACTCTTGGACACTTGGAGTTTTATTTGTGAACTTTGGCATTGGAGCAAGAGGAAAAGAAGGCAAGAGGAAGAAAATATCAAGCGGGGCACAACATGATCAAGCAACTATAGCAGGGTTCATTTCAGGTATTGACTTTCATGTGTATTTTCCTTGCTAGATCTGGCATGCATGTGATTGCATGTTGTTCTTTTCTATCATGGCATGGGTTTTTCTAGGTGTGACAATGTTCTTCGGCTTAGCCTTTCCATTTCCTAATAGATTTTATGAGATGGGTTTCTCATATTTGGTTAACGTGGGATGGCTGGATGGATTCAAAGCTAAGTGGGGTGGATCTTCGAACTGGAGAAACACATGGATGATATGTTTATGATATTACTTGTTTTTACTTGTAAATGAATGAATAATGTGTATATGAACTAATAAATGATAATTCAACAAATGACATGAGTGAGGAATGGTTCATAGTGATTCTCAAATAAGTACGAGATCCCTACACCTAATTTTGTTTTTTACATATGTAGGTTACATGTTGATGATATGTTTGAAAAAATGTCTATCATGGGTAGTAGGTGTCTAGTTAAGGTCTTTTTCAACTTGTTTCTTTTGTATCATTGTTTCCCTGTAATTTTACTAGTTTTAAGCTATTACTCCATTCTGGGCAGTGACATGGGCTCTGGGCCTAAAAAAGTGGCTTAAATCCTAGGGTCTCTGGTAGAGAACGGTCAATTTTTGCCTCTGGTCACTGGTAGGGAAGCTTGCGAGAGAGACTTTGGGTTTCTGGTCACTGCCTTGCCTGTAGTGTGAGAGAAAATAAGACCTAATATTTCCAGAACATCAGTGGGACCTAGGGACAGGCTCTCTGAGTGGATGGCATGTCACCTAAGGATTCCAAAGCTGATGTTGGATGTCTGTGTGTGTTGTTTTTGTTGATTTCACTTCCTTAAGGTCACATAGGAGGTTGAATCCAATCATAGTGGCCCTTCATCTCATGTTTACCCAAGTTGGCTAGTTACTTGGGTAGATGTGGAAGGACGGTGTTACACTGGAGGGGTCTCTATCAGAAGGAAACTGCTCCAAAAGGATTCAAACCATGGTACAAAATCAAAAAATGCCTATGAGTTCCACACAAATAGAAAAATGGTATGAGAAAGAGGCTAGCTGGCACTCTTCTAACCAATAAAACAAAAAGAATAGAAAAAGGAAAGAAAGAAATGCTCAACGATGACACCATGACTGTGTAAGACGTTACGAGCCTATTCTTGTTCTAGGGGTCTCCGAGCTGGTTTTAGTACAAAATTATGAAGCGCGCTTAGAGCCAAAATCAAAGAATAACTACTCAATATCAGAAATTGGTAGAATTGAGCCTAACACCAAGAGTAAATATTGTGAAATGAAATCTATCCTTACCAAACATAGTGTGAAATGCTAGGAAAGGTGTGGTGTTGTAGAATAAATTCCTCTGTCATGGAATCTTGGTAAAAGACAGATGACTCTGCAATCACACAACAACGCATAGATGCTAGTATAAACAAAAAATCCCTCACGATGGTGTCCAGTGTTTTGAGACCCTTCTAAACTTGACAAGGAGAGAATGAGCAAGGGATAATGGATGGAGGTAAGGTTAGGGTTGGAAGAAATTTTTCCACCCTTAGATTGCGAAAATAGATATTCACTGTTCATACAACCCCACACCCTAATAGTCATTTGAAGGCCAGGTGGAGTAATATGGCATGGCTTACCCTGAGTCAAAGACAAAAATTAGAATTCCCATGCTGCAAATTTTACCATAGAATTTTTATATGGATGCTACCATTTTCAAGACCTTGGTGATGATTATGACACCTAAGAATAAATCATAACGTGATGCGTTAAAATAGGGAACTTAGGGAAGGTGGATATCAACATTATGCAACCCAAGGAATTATAAGCCTACTTTGGAAGCACCTAACAAATACCTTGTAAATATTGAATCTGAGTATCACCAAGGTTTGAGTCAACAAGATATAGCTCATAGAGTAAGAGAATATCCATTGAAGCTACCTTAAGTTCGTTCTATGGTTACTAAAATTACCTAGGATACTAGAAACTTGAATGAGTTAAAAGGGATGAATGTCAAAGGTCGCTTTGGTCCTTAAGAGACTAGGGGAACCAAAAAAAAAACCTAATAAGGAGTCTTGATTAATTTCATTAATAAAACTTTATAGTAGTCTTTAAATCATTATGGATGTTAAATAAATACATAAGAACAACATAACTGATGTGGTCGATATATATATATATATATATATATATATATATATATATATATATATATATATATATATATATATAGATATATATATATATATATATCTATAGATATATATATTAGAAAAGAAAAAAAGCTCATGTGTTAATTAGATATGTGTCTTTAAATCATTATGGATGTGAAATAAATACATAAGAACAACATAACTGATGTGGTCGATGTATATATATATATATATATATATATATATATATATATATATATATATATATAGATATTAGAAAAGAAAAAAAGCTCATGTGTTAATTAGATATGTGACAAGTACGCTCCAAAATTTGAATGTACTAAAATTTTGGAGGGTGTTGTAGTAACGATAACACTTGGAAACACTTTGGGCAAGATTCAACTTCTTTCTATAGGAATAACTTTTAGTTAAAGGATAATACCCTAAGGAACTGTTCATTCTCCAATTGGATTGCCTTGACTCCCCCCCTTTCAATCTAGCTATAAACATAGTACCTCATTTTATTCTACTTGGTTGAACACACAAGGATACACCATATCGCAATTCTTTAAGTCTAGGAAAGGGTAATGTGTGTCATCATTTTATGATATTTAGAGCATGATTTTTCATCTTTGGTGTTTCTTCACTTCTAGTAGGTCTGGATAGTACACTGTGAGAGTCACTATAGGAGCACAAATGTTGCTTTGCTGCCAAAAGGCCTGGACAGTACCGTGGCGGAGTCGCTTTCTTCACCTCCTTGCACAAGAATCCTTTCTCTTATTTCAACATTTATTTATTTATTTAATAGGATTATGTAAAAAAACTTATTATTTTCAATGGGCGGAAGAGGCATCCCAACTTAGTGAGAGTGGATGAGGTTTCCCCTTTAGAGAAGTAATTTAATATCCTAGATATGGTTTGCTCGCTTTAGATTTTCCCCTTATCCTTTCTCTACTAGATTGGAAATGATTTAACACAAAAGTAAATTTACACCAATTTGAGTAGTTTAGACACTAGCATAGGTGTGGATCTAATAGGTTCCCTCAAGGATCTCCTTTTGGACGTATATATTTCCATTCTTGACTTATCTCAACCTATGACATTTTCCCAAACGAAGAACAATAACAAATATAAAGCCAAGAATTGTGGATGCCACACATCTCTTTTATTCCACGACAAAGTCCTTTTGAGCAATGCACTTTTTCGACAATGTCTTTTTTATGTATAATGACTAAGACACCATAAGACATGACACAAATAACACAACACACATATCACCGACACTAATGAAAAAGAAAAGAAAAAGGAAAAATTATACACGAAGGACAACTTGTAACTTCTATTGAAAATAACACTTCAAATCTTGGTGATTTACGAGAAAGCGATCAATCCTCCATTCTAAGGATTTCAACTTGAGGGTATTATGATCGAGCTTTTCATTGATGGTGAATGGACCAATCCATAAAGGATGGAAATTCTTGGGTTTTCCTTTCGCTTCACGGGGTTTATCCCACTTCAGAACTAGGTCACCCACATAAAAGCTCATTCCCTCTGTAGATTTCTTAGCAAACCAATGCTTTACACGATTTTGGTGAACGAAAAATCTCTCTTTGGATTTGAGCCTTTCCTTCGCGAGCATGAGTAAACTATCTATCTTGCTCTAAACTAGAAGGAAAGGTCTACCTTTGTACTCTTGGGAAAGTTGCAATTCTCGGAGATATAGGTTTAGGGGTATGATAACTTATTTACCATAAACCAGAAAGTACAATGAGGTCTTAAGGGAAGGCTTAGGAGTTACACCATCAACCCATACTACATTGGTCAAAGTGTTGTGCTAGTTCCTTTTCTATGAGAATATGGTTTTCTTGATTATACGAATAATATTTTTATTTGTTGATTCAACCAAACCATTTACCTACGGGTAATAATTAGATGCATGTTTTAATATAATCCCATTTTCTAATGTGAATTCATAAAGTTTCAATGAAAAAATAAGTCGCATTATCAAAGACAAATGATGTTGCAACATCAAACCCCATTATAATATTTCTTTGCAAAAAGTGGATAACTTCCTAGTAATTTACGTGTCTCATGGGAACTCCTTGTAACCACTGAGTGAAATAATTTGTTTCTCTTGAAACATATCGATGTTTCTTTGACGTGTGAGGGAAAATTTCTCTCATAACATCTATGCCCCATTTTTGGAAAGGTTCCTCAACTGGTATTGGTAGCAGTGGGGTGGTTGACCTCTGATCACAATCATTGCATCTCTCACACGTTCGGCACTTGCGTACATAAGCCTGAGCATATTTGAATAGAGTGGGACAATAATAACCAGCTCTCATGACTGTAGCATCCATATGGTTCTTGTTTTTAAACATTTATTATTTTTAGACATTGGACTTTATTGGATTTAATTGTGATGGTAGCCATGATGAGACTTATGTGATGATGTAATTATTTTATTATTATCTGAGTTAATAAATAAATCTCTTGGAAATATTCAGGAATGAGCGCTAGAGTTTAAAATGCTTCTTTCCATCTTATGAAAATTTGTTGGTGGTTAAGTCCACATGATGGACCTTCCCTAAAAGTCTCATAAAAATCCCTAGGACAAAATAATTAAAATAAATTAAATTAACATAATCACAGAGAAACATTATGTCAATCACTTAGTTGGAGAGAAATTCTAAGTGCAATGGAATAAATCACCATGGGAGCGAAAAACATGCTTTAAATAAAAATAAAAGAATATTTTTTTGAAAAAAATACTAATGCAAAAGGATCTAGGCAAAAAGCTAGCAGGCCTTAAAGCAAGATATTGCTAAAATCTATTGGGAAGAAATCTATAAAAAGACCACCTAGGAATAAGAGGGATGGATTCCTGAGGGAAAGATAATTTTACCTTGTGAGGGAACTAGAAGAAATAGTTCATGGTTGGGTGGAATGTGTTGAGTTCATCAATATTTCCTTAGAAATACTGATAAATGAAATTCTATTTACTTCTCATTTTAATATTTAATTATTTAATATATGTGTAAATATAATAACAATATATAGGGAGGCCTATTTTTTTTTATATGTGAAATGATTAAACTCGCATGTAAGAGTATATGTCTTAGCTATACTATTATTCCCTAGCTATTAATACTATACGCATACATGTGGATGTAATAGGTTGAAATAAAATGTCGTTAATGATACGAGAATTTTGAAGTAGTTTCACACTAAAATTAAATATATTTGAATGCATGAATAGATGGAATTCGAGAGTTAAGGAATTATTTAATGTTAGGCATCCATGCATGATGATAGTTTAGGAAAATTGTGATAAAAGTCAAAAAGTTTCTCTTACTTTCCAAACATATTGTAATATCCTTTTGTTTTTTATAATAATGTCTTATTATGGTTAGACTTGACTATTTTTTTAGATTTGGTGGTTAGAAAGCCATGTTGGATTTTGATATGAATGTGGACAATAAAGTTAATGCAATGTAATAAATAGATTTTTATGACTATAAAAAAATTGGAATTTACTTGGGAAAAAATCACTAGAGTTTAGAGATTCTTGCCAAGATCTTGAAACCATTATTAGTAGACCTGATCAAAATAAACATTCCCTAAAACAATTCTAAAAAATTCCCTAGAAGACTATAAATAATATTTAATTAGATGAGAGAGAAATATATATTAAATCACTTAGTTGGAGAAAAAAGCTAAATATAATTAGAATAAAGCCTCAGGGACAGAAACACATGCTTTAAAGAAAAAGGAGAAAAAAAAATAGAAAGAGAAAAGAAAGAAAAGCTAAACAATTGGGTTGGGATACTAAAAAGCCAAGACACTACAAAGAAATCTATTGGAAATGAAGGTTATTAAATATACCATTCACGAGAAAATGAAATTGTTGATTCCATTGGAAAGCATATCTCAATTAGGGGGAACTAGTGAATTCAATTCATGATACGAGGAAAGTGTCAATTGCCAAGTAGATTCCAATAACAGCCTCGGTTAGAGATTTTGGACTCAATCAATTTAGTTTTATATGGATTGTGTATATAAACTTTGTATAATCTATTACATGTGAGTGGCTTTTGAATAAGCCTAAGTTATTGCTCTAGTTGAATATAGTATATAATGTAATTAAGATTATGATGAGCATAGTCAATTATCGAATTAATTATATAGATTGAACTTGAAGTAGGTTATAAGTGTGTGCGCTTAGAAATTATTATTTTAAAAATATGTTATATATTCTGGTGAGGATATATGGTAATGAACATTAGACGTTTCAGAAGGATAGATTATGGAGACATTGATATAGAATAGTTTTTTTGCTAAGCACGTAGGGTTGTAATTTTCGGAAAAAGAAATAGGCTACAAGTTAAAACGCCTATCTAGTGATAGCGTGCTATATTGATGATCTCTGACCATTAAATTTTAGCATGGTAGATAGAGAGTACTCTCTTATATCAGGTTAGTGAGGATATGTTACCATCACTTCACCTAGAAATCATAAATTAAGATGAGAAGGAAAAATATCATCTAACTATAATTATTGGCACTCGAGAAAAAAGTTTTACGTCAATGATAGGCAACTAAGATGGGTGCTCTTTCTTTAAGGCTACAATACAAGAATGAATCCCCTCCACGGTCTATCATCATAATTGAAAAGGATCAAGGGAGTGAGTATACGTAGAATTACAGCCGGATGGTAGCACATCTCTATCGTGCTAATTAGGAGGGTATGAAAATATTCATCTAGAGACCATTCCAGATTTAACAAAGAAACATCATAATTACAACAGAGCATGCACTATCATAAAATTTTCTACAACACATATATTCTGTGAAATCTTGGAAGAAACCAATTATATACTTATAATATCTACTAATGGAAGTATACAAAATAGAAAATAGCATTATGCAGAGTCAAGTCTAAAGCCATTCAACAAACATGGTGAGCAAACTGAACTTCCAGTGAATCAATTTAAATTGGAAGATCTTGCAAAATAGTAAATTATTGAGAATTTTTATTATTATCCGTATGGATTAACGCTCCCATAGTTTCTTCCAACTCATAAGTCGAATATCGGCCTGGAGTATCCCGTAAAACTGCTTCTGCTTGGCTAAGAGCTCGTCTTCCTTGGACGTAAGGAAACAGGTTAACGGCCCAAGACCCAGAGGCATCTAGCAGGAGTGAAAGCCTGCTCCCTTACGGACCACCAGCGGGTTATTACAGGTGGCGTGGTTTTCCTTGATAACGGTGATGAGTCAAACCGACATTCGCGGATAGCAGCCAGAGATGGCTGTCCTCACTGTTGGTTTGACACCTGAGTTTGATAGGTTTTGCCACCTTCGGAAAAAAAAAAAAAAAACTCATAAGTCGAATAAATTAATTAATATTCCTTACAACTAAATTATGTAACAGTCATTCCACCCAGAAATCATAACTCTTGAAATCGTGAAAGAAAACAATAGCAGTAGTGCTAGAATCAGTCGACAAAAGACATACATCTTCCAAATGAAAGAAGTAGAGGAAATTATAAAACAGACAGTAGAAAAGAGGCATTTCTAAGAACGATTTGGACCAATACGCACATAGGAAATTGGAATAAGAAGTAAAACAAGATGGATTCAACCTTCAGAAGGTTCCAATACAAATAAAAAGAAATAATAATTAATTTCATAGTTTTTTTCATTTCATAAGAAAATGCCATGATCAAACATAGTTAACTTCTGTACAGTTCAATTATACATCAGAAGCCGCCCGATGCCGTGAATACTACCAGGCGATATCTCAAAACTAATAAAAGTAAATAGAGAAGAAAACTCCTCTATTGAATCTTCCTTTTTTTCTCCACAAAGGGACTGCCCTATATTGAATAATCAGAGGAAGAACTTGAGTTCCATTGATCCCTACTCCAGAATCATCCAGTGAGGATTCTAGGGGGAGGATCTGACAGAAAAACTGCCAGTAGGCATAGAGGAGAGATTGTTCGAGATGAAGCATCTTGTTCATGAAGTTAAACAATCATGACAACAATATACATATAGCGATAAAGTCAAAGGAAAAAGGAATGAGCCCTGGAACTATATATTTATGAAAAAAATAAATGAAAAAAAAAAGGAAATTTCGTAGGGCAAGATAATTTTTAGTTGTACATTATAACACTACAGCATCCTGCTCCTGCAAAAAACCCAAAACACCAATGCTATAAAAAAAGCCTATGCATTGGTATGTAAAAAAATAAAAGACCCAACATTCAAAAAAGGGTAGCGGAATGCATAGTCGTACCCTCTCGGGTTTGAGACCCACAATAATTATAGGAATTTCGGGGTTACAATGGCTATGATGCCCCGACCATGTTGGAATGACTCAAAAAACCTTTTCAGTAACTAGTGGCCATATGTTTGGGAGGTTGAGCTACACTTACCATTATCGGGGAATAGGCGGGAAGGACACCGAAGAATGGCAACTAGTCGTGACCAACAGAGAAGAATAGTACGCAATCCATCCCATGTAACATAGAGCAGGGATAGTAACCACAAAATGTGAAGCGGCATTGCAACTTAAAATGATAACGTTGAGGAAATCATTTTTAGAAAATTAGCTAAGAAACCAGGAGGAATTATGAATCCATTACTCAGGCATTAACCATTACAAGGAGGAAGGATGAAATTACCTGTCGTAATTGAGTAGTAATCACTCAAGGAAATTGCAGAGGTGTTTCTGAATGACACCGAATGAGTTTCAGTACGAAATTTTAAGAACACTTGTAAGTAACAAAGAAACCTGTGAGTGGATTAGAATAGCGCAAAGAAAAACAAAATACCAAAATATATTAGGGCGAAAATGACCATACCAAACATTTATTGCCTTACCTCTGTTCAGAAGAGTGATGAAGTCGTCATTTTACGAAGAAACTTACCTCCATGCACCCAGGAAGCGAACCTTACGAAGAAACTTACCTCCATGCACCCAGGAAGCGAACCACATCTGCCCTATTACCTTATTTCCACAACAACCCTTTGGAAAAGGATGAACTATTCACTCGGCGGCTAATAAAGCCAAATGAGCAGGGAACAAGATAAGGCTTGTGATTAGGGTTTAATGAGTGAATCATCCATCTTCGATTTTGGGGTTGGGCTGATCTTGTGCTTCCACGCAAATTCAGCATGAAACCAATGTGAAGATCACATGGACCAAGGCAAAGTGGCATCCGTTATTTTGGTTCACCATTAGCAATAAGCCATCAACTCTATATGGTCAAATTCATTTAGAACCCATAATACTATAACGCCTTATGTAGGTTAAACCTTATGCGCAAGGGTTGAAATAATCTGACCCCTCTAAGTGCATGAGGGGACTATGTTAACTTATCAATATTCTATCAAATATGTAATGTATACTAACCCTTATAACCATGGGATAAGGATAATAGAGGTCATGGTGGAACTCTAATGAAAGAGGACAAGAATTATATTAAAAATATCTGGAGTTAATCGAGTTGAAGCATATTTTGGAAGCAAAAGTACAGGTTTACCACATTTATAAATAAATAAATAAATTAAAAAAAAAAGAAATTAGGTAAAATAAAAACAAATAAAGCCAGGTATATGACAAAGATCGTCTTCGCTATTGAAATGTTTATGGAATAAATTTAAAAAAAAAAATTAGGTAAAATAAAAACAAATAAAGCCAGGTATATGACAAAGATCGTCTTGGGTATTGAAATGTTTATTGAATTCTTATTTTATTAGTAGCTCGATGCATGGACGTCTGAAGAAGAAGAAGAATCTGAATAGTTTAGAAAAAGTATTGAAATATGGTAACAAAGAATCTATTTTCTTTATTTAAGCTGGGTAGGACATATTCTTTGGGTGAAAAAGTAAAGTAGAAGTATATAGGGTGGTCAAGTTTCCCTTGTGAGAAGAATTCTAATAATTACTAAGAAGAATAGAAATTCTTATTATATGGTTACCTCTTGGATTAAAACCGATTAAGAGATAGCTTATGTTTGATATATGTGTTTATGTAATCAATTAGAAATCCCTTAAAATTGGATTGACTATACACCCTAAAATGTATAGGAGTATACTAAAAGAAGTTTTATTAAATGTATCAAATTCACAATGAGTGATTAAAAGACTGCAAAGGATAATTCCAGTGAGAATAATATTTCCAATTTATTATTATAATAAATGAATAATGACACTCGATTTTTTGAAAGAAGCACAAAGGATTTTATAAGACAATTTCATATTAACTTCGTTGAATACATATACGGTCACCATTAACTGCGCGGTATAAATAGAAGAGTTAAGGTTCAGTTAATATAGATTATCTATAAATTTCAAGTGAAGAGAAATGCATACGAATGTCTATAGGCATGAATAATAATGATGAAGTCGAAGATTGTGAGATAGAGTTGAAGCTAATTATCTACACAATTCATAATCAAATTATTTTTAGTACTCATATGACTACATAAAAACTCAGTTGTGATTATACATAGAAAAAGTACATATATACCAGAGTTGGACACCGAGCATATAGAGAATATCGGGCTCAGATAGAAATACATAGCGCTTATATAAACGATGGTAGATACCACTTGCATCCAAGTTTGATACAAAGAAAAATATCATAGACCATCTAGGCCAAACAGTTCCTTTGTATGTATTTAGAGGCGAAACGAATTTGAACCCTAGGAAGCTCCAACTTCACCAAGAAGGACAAAGTAAAGAAAAAATGAATGCGACTCTTAGATTGCTGTTGACGTCCACATACAATGCATTGAGCATAACCCTAGTATAGGTAAGTGCCAGAAAATGCCAAACTGTAACATACAAAGATGGG
Organism: Pinus tabuliformis; assembly: GCA_031772625.1. Taxonomy (NCBI): domain Eukaryota; kingdom Viridiplantae; phylum Streptophyta; class Pinopsida; order Pinales; family Pinaceae; genus Pinus; species Pinus tabuliformis. Next base: position 984,796,402 of record CM062810.1, read on the forward strand.
GTCAAGCATGGAAAGTAATCGAACACTAACCATTATGACTTTTCAACTTCACCCCTCAAGAAACCTCCCTCGAAAGTTACTTAGGGAAAAGGACATTGCAACTAATGTTATTGCTTTGGAAAAACAATTTAAAAGATATCGCATAAGGATAGAAGAATGAAAGAGAGTTTTACTAAGCTCATTCCTACCTGTTAGAGTATAGGTCGCATGACTATCTCTCCCTCTAGAGAGTGAATTAGTAGAGGTAACAAAAAATTCTTTAAGGGCCAGAAACCTCAATATTGGAACAAGGAACCCTCAAAAAAAGTATAATGACCCTAGTAGTAGTATTACCTTTCTAATAATAAGTTTCAGCAAGAACCCAATCCATTGTCTCAACTTTTCCTAGAAAATGAACTAAACCCTAGAATCGATATGATATTCACACTCATGCCTAGTTGGGGTAGGAAACCAACAATGAAAGCGAGTGCATTATCACCATTTCTCCTAAATGGGGTAAGGACAACATTAGATAAAATTTCCAAATCTATATCTATATAAAAAAAATGGGGTTAATTTTAACTAAGGCAACTATTATGAGGAATCAAAATAATAAAGAGAGAAATTGGCATTACCTATCCATCTGGCTAAAAGAATGGTTAATGAAACCAGAAACAAAAAATTGAGTTCTACCAAAACGTACAGGTGGAATCCTTAATATGTCCCTTTTTCTCATTCAGAATGAAGTCTGAGAGCGTATTACGTTTGCATCTTCAACTTCTCTATAACCAACACCGAAGATAAGTGAGAATAAGACTAATAAAGTAGAAATTTAAATAGATATCAGAGAATTTATCAAAGTGTATATGTTAGCTCAGGTGGATAACCTTCGTATTGAAGCCTTGATTTTAATTTATGATAGAGAATATGATATAATGTATCTAAATAAGTGCAATGGATTCTTGGGAAACATGGAAAAAAGAAGTAAGGGAAACATCTGCCAAAACTTGCTGAGGGGTGAAAAGTTTAAGGATCGACATTCCATATTATTAGCAAGGAAAATTGTGACTGAAATACATCATCATGGTGAGTTAGGGACAAGCACTCCTGCTCATAACCAATTTCACGATTAAAGGTTCCCGGCATAGATAGTAGAAAAAGGATAAAGACGCATTGCATATTTGCAAAGTGACGACCTAGTAATGACAACCAAATGAAGAAGTGAAATGAGGCCCAAATTAGGGGTTAGGGGTCTTCAATAACATTAACAAAATTCCCTACATTAGATCAGAATATTCAACCTGAGTTGTTAATGGTGCATTGGTCCCCAACCATGTGAATACGACGTGGATGAGGTAACATGGCATTCACCGATGCTGCCATGTATTATACGAGCATCTACAAAGAAGTGGAGTTTTACAAACTGATGAAAAGTTTTAGCAACATGTTAAGGTTGCTATTATAAAGGTTCAAAAGGATATTATAGAAACAATGTTGGAGTGAACATTATCCAGGTGTAATATATGGAATACGAGAATATTGTATTTGAAGATAACAAAAGTTTTGTATGCTGACAGGTTGAGTAATTAATAATGATTTCTAAGGTCTATGTAGGTCGTAACCTGGAAAATAAATAAATCTCGTGCGTAAAGACACGGTACATAACCCACTCTTTAGGAGAGAGTAACCATAAAGAAACAAAATAAAAGGGAAAATGAGAATTTAAGCCAGGTTGTATGGCACAAAGAAATTTAATGAGCTGAATTGTAACTATATCAAATTAAGCTAAGGTACCAACATACCTTCAACTAGTGCACTATAAGTAGAATAACTATACTCAAGGAGATCTAAACATTCATAAAAGTGGATTAGATGATAATAGTACTCGACATGAACTATGTATGTAAGCATCAGAACGTGGTGAGTAGTTTCAAGTGATCACACACAAATGTATACTCATTACTTGTCCAAATACCTAATCATATATATTTGTAGGTTGTCATCTTTATATAACCAAAAATGCCCAAAGCCTTAGTAACTTGAAATAAATGATGTATTGAAGGAAGCAGGTTAAGATAAATTTATAAACTCATCTTAAATATATTCTCGTAGACTAAGAGAGTTACTCCTAAATATAGTATTAAAAAAAAATTGGTATATGTGGATGAGGCGTGTTACAATGACTTTATTATGCATTGTTGAGAAATCCACATAGTGACCACCTGTTGGTCCATCATACAAATCTCTAAGAACCTTTTCTCTATCTTGTGGCTAAAGGCACCTCAGTGAGACATTGTTGTGCTGCTTTCCAAAAAGGACTCCATGAACTCACTGGTACGATAGAGCTTTTAAATGAATTTCCCTCTTTTTTTATTCGATAGGTGTGAAGGTAAGGTGTCATTCTCTATAAATTTTGATATATGAAAATACCATAGCGCTGTAGACATGGACTGAGGAACATGTTCAACATTGTACATTTCAATCTCTTTCTCCCAACTTGAAATATCTTGCTCGGGAACATCTTTTGATTCAGTTTGTAGCTTACAACAGCCATGACACTTTATGGTATGAACTTGTTTTAACACCACATCATATTCTTGTATGCGGGTCATCCATTTTTCCCTCATCTCACCTAGCTCCTATTGCACAAAGAGTGTTCTTACCGTTGGATGAGGAAGAAATATGATCATCTAAGCTTTTAGAAGACAGGGGCTAAAATATTTAAATACCTTTTATATAAAATATACTTATTTGTCAAAGGCATTATAATTTAATTCTAACCCTTGTAGGATGGCGCTCATAAAAGAGATAGGTTGCTCATTTCCTTCATAATCCTTTTGAGTCAATATGGCCTTAATAGAGTAATCCAAAGAGAAGATATAAGGCAATAAATCTTTGCCATAATATGGACTGAATAACATGGGAGCATCAGTAATAACATGCTTGATTCAAATGAAACAATTCTTTTCCAATTTGTACCATTTATATGTTGCATATTTCTTAATCATCTCATGTATAGGTGTAAGTATTTGAGCGTAATCAAAGATAATTTTTCTCAAGAAATTGATCTGTACTATGAAATACTGCATAGCCTTCTTATTTGTTGGGAACAATGTTTGTGTAATGGATTTGACCCTCTCGGGATCATTTTTAATTCTTCTCTTTTCAATGATGTGCCCTAAGAGAGTCCCTTGTAACTGACCAAAGATGATTTTATTGGGATTGAGAGAAATCCCATATTTTTGACACTGCTCAAATATTTGTTTTAGATGACTTACATGATTTGATCTTCTCTTAGAAAACATAGTATCATCTTCCAAATAAACAACTATGCACTGACCGATAAGGCCTCGGAAAGCGATGTCCATCTATCTTTGAAATGTAGCACCGACATTGATAAGCCCAAACGAAATTCTCTTGAAATAAAATGTTCGCCATTTGGTCCTAAAGTTAGTTTCCAATCGATCTGATTCTGCTACTAGAAACTGATTGTAACTAGAGAGACCATCTTGTAGTGAGAACATCTCAGGCCTAGATATTGTCTAGAGGAACTATTCCATGGATGGCACTAGATAATTATCTTTATCATATGCCGAATTGAGTTTGCAGAAATATATGCATAACCTTATCTCGTTGTACTTTTTTCTGACTTGGGCCAAAGTTGAAACCCAAGTGGAGTGTCTAACTTTGAAAATGATTTGGGCATCTATGATCTTTTTTAATTCCTTTTGGATTAGGGGCTCCAACGTCCGATGAATTTTCCTTAAATGGAATGGTTTTATCCCTTCCTTAATGGGAACTACATGCTGGATAATAGGAGTGTCATATGTCTTTAAATTGTCATGTGTCCATGCAAAACCATCATGATATTGTTTGAATAAGTGGATAAACTCCTATCATTCTTATGATCAACAACAAAATGTAATGAGGGTTACATACATAGGATCTTATTGATATCCTAGATTGACTTCTCCAAACGATAACTTTGACCTTTGATTCTTTGTATTGAACAATCCCCTAAATAGGTTTTGCAGGTCATATAACTTCTCCATGGAGAACACACCTTTAGGTGTAATTTTTCCTTTCATTACGTTAGATGCTTCCAGTAAAGCATTTTCATGCTCATCCTCTTCTATGGCAGTATCCTTGAATACGTTTGCATTAGCCATAAAGTGCATTATATGTTTGTCATCATTAAAAACATGAAAAATTAGTGATGTTGTTAGGCACATATGATTTACCTATAATTTCAGTAAGGAAACCATTTCTCAATGGAGACATTCTAGCGGCTGTGTTTGTTAATGCATCCGCTGCAATATTTCTAACCTTAGGAACATAAATGATATTAAAAGCTTTAAAATAATTAATTAAACCCCATAATTATTGCTAGTGATTTTTAATATTCGATGAAACACAGTGGATAGTATCTTATAACGGACGAGTCACCACCTCTGAGTCACGAATTACCCTAAGAATCTCTACCTTCAGATATATGGTTTTCTTCAATCCAAGTATGAGTGTTTCATATTCAGAAGTATTATTGGTACACTCAAACTCCAAACAACAAGAAAGGATATTCTTCTTATTACATGGGTCTATAAGTACGCAAGAAGTTCCAAAGCCATCCTACATCTTTGTACCAACAAAATACAGAGTCAAAATATTATTATCTACTCAGTTACTTCCTATACTATTATTACTATTACTATGTACATCTATATTACAATATTCATTTGCATCGGCTGCAAAACAATGAAGGAGCTCTAGCTGTGTATCTAGCCAGACAGGTGATGGTTGCGCTTGGTAACACATGTGGTCCATTTCAAGAAAACAATTTTGAAATATTACATCGGAAAAGGAAAGAGGCTCATTTTTGCCCTCATGTGGTGTCTCGGCGTGTTTGTTGTGGGGAAAAATGCCTATACAGGACGATCCTATCCACCTAAGGTGTGACAGTGCCTTAGCAACAAACGAATACAGCTACACTAGTTTCTTCCTTTATGAAATGTGAAAGAAGAGAGATCAATAGACTTACCGGTGTCTTCCGTTTGTCCCTCGATCAGATCTCCCTTCTCTTTGGGTGTCCACAGCTACTTGCCTTCTTGCTCGTCCAGCTTCAACGGGTACCTGCAAGATCACAAGAGAACAACTACTTGCGACAAGAGAACAGCTACTTGAGACAAGAGAAGAACACTGCACAAAGACAGATGTTCACACTCATAACTAGTTTAGGATTAGAAATAAACCAAATGCACTAATATATTCATACATCAAAATACAACAGCATATAGGAGAAACCAAGATAACTTTATTGATGAATAACAAGGTTCAGGAAGAGATACAACCCAGAGGGCTCCAATCCAGCATCTCCTTCCCAACAAATGGAATTCCTATCTTCAGCCCCTTCAAAGCATTAAACACCCAATGATTCCAGTCTCAAACCAACATCAATTCTTTGCAATAATAAAATTCCAGCCCCTAGATCTCATGGAGGAGAGATCCATATATAGATGTTTGGAGAGAGGATGAGTCAGCTTGAGATCTGACTAGTGTCCTCTCCCTCTATCAGTTCTTGAGTCCACTTGGAGGTTCTTGCTTCCACTTGGAGATTTGGAACCTCTTACTCATCACCAGTCGAATTCCCTGAGGCAAGTGTCATTTTGGAAGCTTCCTGGGTCTTAACACCTTGAGAAATGAGCCTGCCACTTGTCCACTCTTGTTCAGCGCAGGTAGCCTTTGTTCCAGTTGACATTCAACGCAGGTAGCCAGTGTTGGCTTTGACATTCAGCGCAGACAGCTAGTGTAGCCACTGAAATGATCCTGAATTGACTTGTTTCTGAGCATTTTCAGGTGGAGAACTTTTGTGAATTTCTGTGGTTTGTTAGCCTTGTTCCTCTAGGGGCAGGAACAACATGTTTAGGGACTTTGGATCCCTTAGATTATGGAAATTTCATGCTCAATGCTGTAAGGCACAAAAATGTCTATAGTGTTCCATGTATGTCTCACTTTCCACTCAAATTTAGTTATTTTTTCCATGATAGGGAAGCCGTAAATGTTACCAGTTTTTAGCAAAATATCCTTGTAAGTTACTAGACTAGACTCTTCTCAGGAGCACGTAGTAGGCTTTAGGGATGTCCATAATTACAATATTTATACATTGGTGAACTCGTTGATCGATGATAATCGAATAAGAACATTATTAATTTCACCAATAGCTTGGAAAAGAGACTTGTCCAACTCAATGATTTGTGCATTAGGTTTATGACATTTAGCTTTCATTTTCTTGGCTATAGATAATGGAATTACATTCACAGATGCACTGGAAATGTCTAAATAATTATGTACGTTGTAATTAAAAATTCAAACGTTAGCAAAAATGAAGGGCATAGAGTGGTAGCTTCTAATGTTACAACATTAACTACAAATTTAAGGGAACCAAAAGAGTTACCAGACACCTTATTAGAGGTAGAAGAATTTTCACCTGGCGAAGGTTGTGAAAAGGCTTGGACTAGTAGTTCATGTTGGCCTGCTATCTTCACAAGCTCAAAGACGGAAATATTGGCTCATGCTCTCTTCAAATCTTCAACTATGCTATACTCAATTGTCTCACCTTTAGCATGCAGTGCTTAAGTTTCTAGAGTAGCTTTATTTGACACTTCTGGACTGGACTTAATTTTGTTATTGAAGGAAGTGTTCTTAGAAGTAGTTTAATTTCCATAATTACTCTGTGCATTATGAGTAGGGTTGACTGGTGGTGAGATCATTCCTAACAATTGTTCCTTCAATTTATGTCTCGTCACGTCCTTTTCATAAATGGGACCTTGGCTCCTCAAGCTATATCAACAATTTTTCTTGTCAGGAGGGGTTTCACTTTTTGGGGGCGCTTCAACACTTTTCTTGTCATCATTAAAGATACAATCAAAAGAATTCATTGCATGTCTGATACTCATAATATCTTCAACCTCTCTAAGTTATTTTGTTTCTTTTGTTTGTTCCAACTGGTCGTCTATTAATCAGGAATCCACAATGTGTGCGGACAGAGCGTTGATGTTGTGGTTCCACTCTAGGAATGTCTTTCGGGAATGATATTCGTGATGAAGAGATGAATAATTGTCCATACCCATACTTTCTATATTCAACACAACATTTAAACTTTGGGCCCACTTAGCGGGTTAATTATTTTTATTATTATTATTACCTCATAATGGGAAGCACTTGGGAGTATTTCAACTAGTGGAAAGCTCACTTGACCTTCTCTTTAATTCTGAAATTTCATTGGTAAGGGATTTTACTGCCTTATTCAAGCTTTTAATATATTACAAGTACTTTTATTTAGCCTTGGTTGAAGAGGTTGGAGATATCCTACTAGTCTCATTGGAGTATTTTGATTCATCATCATCGATAATAACTCCAATAGCATGTAAGTATTTCTCGATAGTGATTGCTTCTGCATAGTTTAGTACCAACGTGCCCTTCGCAGCTCTTTTAATAAATGAGGAAACGTTTGGTGGCAAGGTAGTTGTGTAGAAATGAATACTAATCAAATAATGTTGTTGTGTGTCCAAGGGAAAGTTGTTCAATATGTGATTGAAATTTTGATTAAAATATTTCACTTTCTCCTTTTCCCGCATATTACTGTTTCCGATCTCTTTCAATAACATAGCGGGAGTCTTGTCATAAAAAATTTTCTCCAGAAATAACTTCTTAAACTCCCTCCAACTATGGATTGAATTGACAAGAAAACTATGTTACCATGCTGCTACTCTATACTCTAATGCAAAAAGAAAAATCCTACAATAAACATCATCGTACCTTAGTTCCAATATCTGTAGATACATGTATAAATCGCCGATGTGATCTTCTACCTTTCACTTCTTATCTGGATCAAATTTTGATAACAACTTTTCCCGGTGTCTGGGCATCTTATGAATATTATAGGGAAGAGTGAGAGGCCCTTGGTCCATCCAATCCAGTTCTTGGTTGGCCATGTCTTCATCTGAAGGGTCCCCCTCCTTTTCAAAATTCAAAGAGCCTGCTCCTTAATTGTCTAAAACGTTGTTGAACTCAAAAACTTCTTCAGAAGCAACAATGTCTTCCTCATAGCATTCATTAATGGGAAGAAGTGGCTCTTACTACACTGTGTACTCAGGGGATTCCGCTAAATCTTCAAGAGTGACAAAAACCAAATCTTCCACAGTCATAACTAATCCACTAGTGTGAGTCAATTCTTTATTCTTTAGATGATGTAGGATATTCTGAGCAATATGGAGTAAACATATAGCTTTTGGAAACCAATAGGTTATAGGTCGATGTTCCTATAGTTGTTCGTAGGTAACCTCATATGACAACTCTATACCAAAGTTAATAAGACCCTCCTACTTCAAGAATAGGAGTTGGAATGGTGCTTAGAATGCTACTACCCTGTCTAGAAGATGAATGATTAGGGTGTACAGAGTTATCAGCCATAAACACATTTCTTCCCTCCTAGAACCAGAATATTGACGGTCTTGGATGTCACCAACATACAAGGGATCTACCCAACATGAGGTCCCAATTAGAACTCACATTGTTTGGTGTAGGATTCCCATCATGTCTATGTAAATATATGCCTTGGATTTACCTATTAGCATGCAAGAGAACCACACATGTTCATTTGAATGAGAAAGCGAGTGTGCCTTGTGACTATTCAATTACAAATGTATCAAGGTTCTTTCACTGTGTAGGGGGGTGAAGTGAGCCTTTAAGAGATAAGTAACAGTGCTACCCTAATGGAGACACAAATAAATAAGAAATGTTCATATAACATCAAGCAAAATACTTCACATAGATGTGATGATTATTATGAACGTTACAACACATTTCCAATAATTTATGCACCCAAGTCACCCAAATAGTTCAATTACTCCAATACATCCGAAAACAAACATTAATCATAAAAATTCAAATAGTAATATTAGAAACATCCATAATCCATGCATAAAAATGTGTTTATTTGAAAAGTTTTGATAGTAAGCAAAAGTTCCAAGATACATAAATGTAATGAACATAATTATCTCCAATAGTGGAGTGTTAGAGCCACTACTTGCTCCCCAAATGTACTAACTTTGTCTCTCTAATTCCTTGTGGGGGAAGCTAAGGTTAAAAGTCCTTTACATGAGTAATGAGGAAACTTTTAAAACTTGAGGCTTCACCTTTCACATCCCCATGAATCTTGATTTTCCATGTCCTAATGAGATTTGGACTTCCAAAGGACTTTAGGAATTACATATGAATCTTGTTATTACATGTCTTTTTGACATCCATGACTCTTTTGTCTATACATGACTCTTGGACTTTCACGTATTTGTCTTTAAAATGATTACATCATTACATGATAATTTCCACATCATCATATGATGAAGACATGAGCTGTATCTATCCTTTATGACTTGTACTAATAGTGACTAATGACATGAAATTTCATCAGTGGTGACATGGCTGCCACTCATGTCTTCATTCTTCATCCATCTTCTGATCATTGATTCCTTAACCCTTTCAGTCTTTGATCTAATGGAGTCTTCAGGGTGCTTCGATAAACAATATTTCAATTTGTTCTTTGTTCTTCAATCCTACCTTTAATTTACTTCTTTGAATTATCTTCCTCATGCATGTTCACCATGCTATTCTTAGAATACATGTATCTGCAATCACTCATGACAAGAAACACTCAGCCTGAAAATATCATATTCTAACATGTTTTATGTGTATTTTCTATTCATGCCTTATGAGTGAGCGTGAAAAGGAAATTGAGAGCTTTTGAGCACAAGGGTGCACTTTGAAAGGTTGAAGGATTTAAAGACAGAGGCTTCAGGGCTTTGGCATGCACTCATGTGCTCAAGAGGAAGAGACAATCAAGGTAGGGTGCATGGTACAAGTTCAAAGGACAAAGGGAAAGGGTTTAGGCTTCCCAAGTGTGTTGTGCACTCAAGGGAGAGAAGGAGGGCGTAGATCACACCCTTGAAAGCTGAAGGAGGAGGCTTTGGGCCTTCATGGTGTGCTCATTCACTAAAGAGGCCCAAGGGGCCGCTTGGCACAAATATGAAGAGTGAAGGATGAAGCTTGATGCATTCAATGTTGGCTCATGTGCTCAAAGGAAAAAGAGGGTGCATGCCACATTTTGGAAGGATGAAGGGCTGAGCTTAAGGCCTTTGGGGTTTGATCATGCACTCAAGGAGGGGATATTCCTTTGGGTCAAAGGAGTGTGCTCAAAGGAATACTTGGTTTTCGGAAGGGTGCAATTCAGAACAAGGAGGGGAAAAGGGCTTCATGGGTGCACTTTGTGCTCTTGGATGGTGGATGGCATACTTCTGAACAATGAAGGATTACTTATCAAGGCTTTAGAGTTCACTCACATGTTGTTGGCCTTAGTGGCTTCACTTCGAAATGAAAAGTTGTCTAAGTCTAGAAGATAGCAAAAGGGGAAAACATGATGAGTTTAGACATAAAACCATGTGTGCAAAATACCAAATCATTGAGAAAACTTACAAAATCTTGAAGTGTGTGCAACTCTCACTAAAATGTGTCATTTTTCAACAACAAAGACGTTATGACCATGAAATGCACCAAAGGTGTTCTAATCAATGAAGCAACACTTGAGAACACTCAAGAACACTTGAAATGTATATAATGACATGTAATGACACTTGACTGCAAAGGTGAGACTAGTTAAGATGGTAGAGTGGGCTCCTGAATTTGAATGTAGTTATATTTTGGAGTGTGTTGTAGTAGCAAAAACACCTCCTTAACTATTTCAAATCAAAATCTCAACTCTTGTACATGTATACCACTCAATAGTATATATATCTTTTGATCTCCACATTGAAAGCCCAATTTCAGGTGAAGATTTTAACATGTTTAGGATCTCATGTCATATATATATATTTCTACTTCCGTCATGAGTTCCATTAGTTCAAATTATACATGGGGAGAAAAAAGACTTATTTTATGGGGTCTTGGAGTCATAGGGTGCAGTCTGTCCCAATGAAGTCAAAAGAGAGAAATAGGAGACTACATTGATATGGAAAATGATTTAGCCATCAACTTCAATGCTTCCACAAAATCTCTTTTGTAGAATCTTGGCTTTGTGAATCTACCCAAACTCAAATATGCTATTTTTAATACATATAGCCTCATGTCAAGCTACATTCACAACCCTGCTTTATATAATATTTATGGCTCCAGAACCTCACTTGTCTTACTTGCATTGCAATGGTAATTAAATTGAATATACTGATGTTAATAACTATTGTAAATTTGCAAGATTCAAAGACGTGAAGAATGTATCTTGCAGTGCGTGAAATCTGAATGCTTACATTTTGTGCATAACAATGGTTAAATATTTTTCCAACAAGAGTGAGTATGTATTCTGAGATGTGTACCATCCCATCGAGATCGTACCCTAAATAGTTACTGACACCATCATTAATGGATCTCCCAATAAAATTAGACTCATCAATGTGAGATAACTGATAGCCTTATGGCATGAATTAGAGGATGAGGCAGTGTTGGTATTTTCTTGCAAAAGAGAAAATATGTATTAAAAGAAAATTTTCAAATGATATTATGTGAGTTTCATCTTTTGAGAAATTAATGTATTGAATGAGAAAATTTGAATTGAAAGGCCAAAATTTGAAAAATTTAAGTATCATTATGAAATTCAAGTTGAATAGAAATCCTAGATGTGATATATTTATACTAAAGGTGTTCCTTTGTAGTTTTTGGTTGGGCAGATCTAGCCAAAAAAATTCTTTGATTTTCACTATTCAAATCTCTCTGTGCATCTCAAAGGGAAGCTCTCTTCTTGACAATATTTGAGGTGTATTGTAGGATGGATCTATCCAAGTCATTCAAAAAAATAGCTGGAAGCAAGGTCACCATTAAGTGATACAGGTCATCCATCCTCTCCTTCTTATTCTTCTTCTCCCTGCTCTCATTCTTCTTTGTTTAACTATGAACTTGACTTAACTTGTCCATTATACTTCTTATCTTCCAAATCCATATTTAAGGATAAAGGCATTGAATCAAAATTAACTTAAGCTAAGCTAAATAATTCATAGTAGTGATGTGTCAATTGTTGTCCTCTCTTTCTTGAGGAGGAAAAAATGTTGGTTTTGATATCCTTCATAACCTAAATGCCACATTCTTCCATCCTACTCTCAAACAAAAGTTTCTTCCCTTTAACTTGACAACAAAAAAGTTTGTTTCAATTTGACGTTCTTATGATGGAAATTGATTGGCATGGGAACATCATATTAGAGAAGTAATTTCGATATGTTTCCTAAATTCATATAATTTAATGTTTCATAAGTTACAATTATACTTGCAATTTACAAAATTATATAACTTTTTATTTAGTTCTCATTACATTAACAATTAGGAAATGAAAAGATACATTGGATAAATAACTTCAAAGAGAATTTATGCAAGCTTCACATCTGCCTCGGTAAAACTAAAGAATACAGAAAATCATGAAAACGATCAAAGTATACTATGCTCACTTACTTTTAAATGTAGTAAACAACTTTTACAAAAAGAATAAAAAATTGAATACGCTCAATATTTATTTTTATATAATATTTATTCTATTACAAATAAAATTTTTTATATTCAGTGATTTAATTTTGCAAGATGATTTTCCCAAATCTTCTATTCCTTTGGTGTACCTTTGTGCCTTTAATGATTATTTACATGATATCACCATTTCATTCCACAATTCACACTTTACATATAAATATAGTGGTTTTCACCCCACTTTTCAGTACCAAATTTATTCTTGGAAAAATATAATCATAAATTCAAACATACATCATACTTGGAAGTCCTTACAAATGAACAACAACTTTCACTTTTGAAGAAAATAATAACTAATAAAGATATGAGGTTTCCTCAAGACTTATATATTCCTTCTTCCAAATAACCATAAAATCACATGGAAAGGAATGTTCCTCCCAACATATGGGAACCAGTAAAGCTAGTGGAACTCCCTTTGAGCCAACATCATATCCAAAACAATTTTAGGTTGAGAACCGTCATGGATTCACCCAAGACCACCTCATCCCAACCAACTCAATATAGGGTTTTAAATAAAGTTCCACTAGCCAACCATCTCAAGAGATCTATGTCTCACAATGTCCTACACCCCTCTCCAATGTCCTATCATAGGTTTAGGTTTGTTATAGTCTCACTCCTCCAAGTTTTCATCAGAAAATTCTCACCTCGGATTTATTTTCCCAATTGAGGTGTTTTGTATCAAGAGAAGTAGTTTGGGAAGGTGACTGTCCCTTCCCATATCTGTCTTCAACTGTTATGGAATATGAAACACACTTTTACATAGATTTTCCCTATAATTGTATGGTCGACTTCTAAATTATTTTCTAATTAGATTTAAACATTCATGTTCGTAATTTATTCAGTTAGACATTTTAAAATTGTTAACATTATACCATGTAAATAAATAAATAAATGTAATTCAATGTTACCATATCCATGAAAGGGTATTACATCTCACGCCCCCCTGAGTGAAACATTATCCTTGGTGTTTTCTAGTCTCTGGAATAGGTTGGGATATGTTTCATGCATAAATTTTTCATTCTCCCAGGTATCCTCTTCATGACTAAAGTGATTCCACTTGACTTTAGTATGGGTGCTAAATCACTTTCGTATCATTGTTTCTCTCTGATCGAGAATACATAGAGGTTTGTTAAGTAATTCTCCATCTGTTTCAACCTACAATCACACATCAAAACCATTATTATATTTTAGTAATCATCAATCAAAATATTTTCATGAAATTCATTTACTTAACCATGTTACATGCAGATCCTAGCAATGTATAATATGTTTAGGGTCATGTATGTACTTCTTTATCAAGGATACATGAAACACATTATGCATACATATATGACTAGGTAAGCCCAACTAATAGGCTACTAGACAAATCACAACAAGGACTTGGAAACGGCCACAATATCGAGGGGTTAACCGAGCACAACGAACACACCTCAAGGTGCTTTTTTTGGGCTCAAACCTCGCCTAGACATGCTCCCTTACCTGAAATTCGCAATAGGATCTTCGCTGATCAACATAAATTTTCTAGTGATCATGAGTAGCCTTTAAATTTGATTGAACCTTATTCACCATACATTCCATTTCCTTCAACATTTCTGATCCTAATATCAACTTATCTTCAAGACTCTTCCAGTTGATATGCATTTTACATTAATTTCCATATAACACTTCAAATGGAATCATCTTTAAAGAAGCATGATAATTATTATTATATAAAAAATTGTAACATCCCTATGACTCTTCTTTCTACTATTTTTAGACATTTAACTATTATTGGATTTAATGGCGATGGAAGCCGTGATGAGACTTATGCAATGATGTAATTAATTTATTATTATTGAGTTAACAAATGAATTGTTTGGAGATATTCGTTAAATATCACTAGAGATAGAAGAATTCTTTCTAGCTCATAAAATTTGTTTCTGGACAAGTCCACATGATGGAGCTTCCCCAAAAGTCTCCTAAAAATTCCTAGGAGAAAATAATTAAAAAAATAATTAAATTAACATAATGGGAGAGAAAGATTGTGTTAATTACTTAGTTTGATATAAATACTAAGTGGGGTGGAATAAAGAATTGTGAGAGATAAAAGTGTGCTTTAAAGAAGAATAAAAGAATATTTTTCAAAAAAAAAAAAATGAAAACAAAAGGACCTAGACAAAAGACTCGTAGACCTTAAAGCAGGATGCTGCTAAAAATCTTCTAGAAAGAAAGTTATAAAAGAAGAACCTAGGAATACAAGGAGGAATTCAAGATGGAAAGAAAGTCTTAGCTTGGAGGGAGCTATTGGACATAACTCATGGATGGGTGGAAGGTACTCTTCTTCTAAATATTCCCCAAGCAGTAACTTCAATTATGCATAATTTTTGTTCTATTTAAATGTTGGTATTGAAATAGACTAATGTTGAATGTCAAGTGATGATGGAAGGTATACAATAAAGTCCATATGTATTGGTTTCTTGCATGTACTAAATTTTAACCTGCATATGTAATTAGCGAAATTTCTAACTGAGGTTATGATGCAAACTTGGTATTACATGCCTATTCTAGCTTTGCAGGTATGCGAGCACCATAGTTATTAGATTAATACAGATATAATTCCATTTGAAATAAGTTTAGTAAATTAGTATAGATATGATTCCATTTGAAATACATAATTATTGTAACCTAGGTGAGTAGGTGGCTATAAAGGAAATAGGTGGGTGGTATGTAAGGAAAGGGATGTACGCATACAGGTGGAAAAGAGTGATTAGTTACATTTATTTAGTTATCAAACCTCATAGCTTCTGGTTACTTTGAGATGACTGTTATTTGAAATTTTACTACATGGTGAAAAAGATTAGAATGCATTCTTGAATTATGTGTTGACTCATGTGGAATATATTATACTTCATTTAGGAATAAGTAATGAAATATTCATTAGTAAAAATATTTTTCCAAAAAATAAAACATGTAATACTAATGTTGTATTAAAATTGGAGTGATTAGTTACATTTATTTAGTTATCAAACCTCATAGCTTCTGGTTACTTTGAGATGACTGTTATTTGAAATTTTACTACATGTTGAAAAAGATTAGAATGCATTCTTGAATTATGTGTTGACTCATGTGGAATATATTATACTTCATTTAAGAATAAGTAATGAAATATTCATTAGTAAAAATATTTTTCCAAAAAATAAAACATGTAATACTAATGTTGTATTAAAATTGGAGTATATTGCGTAGGGAAAAAAATGAACTAACATAAATTCTCATGAACATACATTGGGTTATCAAGCTATGCAAGTTCATGAAGTATAAATAAATGATTATAGCCAAATAAATGCCTTCGCAGGGAAAGAACAAGGTAATACAATTATACTCAAATAGACTAAACTTCTTACCGTTCAAGTTTGGGGTTATATATATATATATATATATATATAAACCATATGTTTTTAGTTAGTTCATATGGGTTGATGCTGGTATTGAATATCATGTACCGTGACTTAAATAGAAATTACAAAAAGCAAAATGTGTATACGTAAGCAAGTAAAGTAGTCACAAGGGTTGAGTTACCTGATAATATGACCAAGATGTTATAGACCGTTTCGTAGTAAAAATGAATAGGACCAATGGGAATAAGATTTCGTAGTAAAAATGAATAGGACCAATGGGAATAAGAAGGAAGGATATCCATCTTCATTATACTTGGAAGGATTAACTTACTATAGTTAACCTGTTAACCAACAATATTAACCGTGAGGTCTATATGTCATACGAAAGGAGCAGATATTATATTTGATGATTGTAATAGTGAATACCTTACCAGTAAGGCATTCGTAGCTACTAGAAAACAAAAAATTATCATGGATAAAAACGTGGAATACTCTTACCTTGAATGAGCAATCTAGTCCTGATCAAGTAGGAATAATGGCCAAAAGAAGAGTGGTATAGATATTTTAATTAGAATAAACAAAAAATTATAACATAGAGGGAAAATATAAAGAGGAAGAAGTAAAGGTGTGAACCTTGCACGATCCAAGATCCACGTAGTTTGCGGACGGTGGGTAAGTGTGCCCACACTATGAGTTATACAAATAGGTCAGAAGTAGAGAGGGTTATCCTACTTTACTCTATCTTACTATAAATACAATTGTAGTATGTGAGTTCTAGAAAACAAAACAACAAGAACCACTGGAGGAAACATACTGAGTCGATGGCATAGTGTGGAATCTAGTTACAATACAGAATGGTTGCAAAAGTGGTAGAATGTTACTTATAAAACCAAAATTAGCCATAGGCATAAAGGATATCATAACGTAAAATAAAAAAAACAAGCCAATTTTAGTTACATGGAGACAAATTTACTTTCCATAATACAAGTTCAACGAAATTTCTAAATAAAAAAATTCAAAACAGAAGGTGTACGCAAACAGGCACGACCAAAATCATTATTCTAAAAGGAGTTAATAAAATTTCATTATAAAAAGATCAATGGTTTGATATGGATTCCATAAGGCCAATGCTTCATGAATTCTAGTTACGAATGATAATATTGAGACATTACACTACAAAGTTTATTAACCATCAGGGTTCAGTAGTTAGTATAAGATAACTTAGCGCCATCAACAATTTATAGATCCCATTTCCAAAGTAATTTTCATAAGTAAAAAAACAATATATGGGAAAAAGACTGACCATAAGCTGAATACATCTGCAACGAGTGAAAACAAAATAAAATCATGATATAAGCATGATAACATTCCCTTAACCCCATTTCTAATCTTGAGTGCATCTAAGTTGACAGAACCCTATGCAACGCTAAGGGAACGTGGTAATCACATACTTGTAAGATAACGACGACCAAGGCTCAAATCTAATGGTGGTGCTCATAACTAGAAACCTTAAGCCAAAGAAAGTAGTCATTCTTTTCAAAGGGATACTAGAAGGAAGTTAGAGGCTAGTGGAATCTATTTGACACATTTAAGGAAATAATTTCCATATGTTACTTGACTGAGATATTTATATGCTATTAGAAAGGGTGAAAGCCACTCCATGCACAAATTATGGATGCAACCCTTTATTAATGACCAAAAAATGATGCATAAGAAAAATGCATGTATCAATAAGGGAAAAAGAAATCCGGAAAAAAGAAACCAGGAAAATGGAGAAGCTCTGGTTTCCCCAAATAGATACTCAAACAAAAAAAATGAGCTCAAAGGGCTGGAAGTAACCAAGATGTATAGATTCAGTTACAAAGAAAATTTTATCATTCTATGCTAGTAGAGAAAGAAGAACCCTCCAACCAATAACTTCATGGGGCTACAAATCTGAGCTAAACACTACTAGAAAAGGGGTTAGTGGAAACAAATGAGAATTCAGTAGAGAAGTGGCAACCATTATCTCAGAGCAAGTAAATTTTAAAAATAACCGAAGACCTACAAATTTACCAAAAAGGGTTTACCTGAAGGGGTTTAGTTGTGTAAGAGGCCAGGGAATTAATAGTGTCATATGCATTCCACCAAAAAGTAAGAGTGTTTACTCAAGAAAACATGAACATTAACCACAACATGCTCAGAGGCCTGGAAATTTTTGGAGTTGGTTCAACAAACACTACACTGCTAAAGATGGATTCATATGTCGTTAGAGCGGGTATTAGTTTCCAGGTGCTAGGAATCCATACCATGCTTAAGGCAGTGTTACGAGTGCAAGACACTAGGTAAAAAGATAAAACCATGATAAAGAACATGTTTCACTCCAAATCGAATGATAGGGTTTGCAAAATGAAATTGTGGACATTAGATCACTTGTATAGATCTAAACCGTCCATCTGAACAACACGTGGTGGGAACATGACCATCACATGGGTCAGGATTATGTGGCAATAATAAATTCGGTACCCGCCTTTCCATGACTCCTATGAAAATACACAAATTTCATGGGAATTTGAGTTATTGGAGTTTTCAAAGGAGCCATAATTCCTTGCAGTAGTTAAATATTTACCAAGTTAAGGATGCCATATGCATATATCGACCTAGGGCCATACAAAGGGTGCTTAAGGCAGCAACACATGATTACACAAATTTTATCTACACAACTCTACATGTCAAATTGTTGGTATTATTATCACATAAATTAGATAGAGGAAATACAGCACCATACAACATCCCATTACCTAGTTCATGGTGATCATAATGTACTTACCATGAATGTAAAAACATGAGGTAATATCCAGAGGTGTGGCCAAACCAAATTCTAATATATCTGGGTGACCTAGAGAGTATTCAAAGATGCAAGAGCGATCTTCAAAAGAGCTTATGTAATTCTTGAAAACATCGAAGTAGATGCAGTAAGACAAATGTATAGAATTTATATTTGGTAAAATATAGTAAAGGTAACCCTATTGAAAAGTTATTCTCATGAGCCCATGATGTTGATCTAATATATGATGGATCAATTGTAGTTAAAATACTATTGAATGTATTCTAGTCCTGGAACAAATCAAAGAAATTCATTTTGTGGAAATTCTAACAATTAAATTTAGAGACCAAGATCAACTCTTTAAAGAAAAATAGACTGTTACTACGAAGAAAATTTGACAAAGCTAGTATTCCGAAGTCATACCCTAATTAGTAAATCTATTGAAAAAGAAAATAATAAAAAAATTGGTATGTAATTGGGATATGTTACATATGTTATTGGAATTGTAGGTTCAACATTGAGGCCTATGGCCCCAACCCATAGTTGTAATAAAGGAATCCAAGTATCAGTAATTTGGTACTAATTATCACTACAACTAAAATGGGAGGCAAAAAGGAAAGAAAAACGATAAAATATGTCTTCGTGAAAACACTACTCAATTAAACAAATTAAAAAATGGGATGAGACCAATGAATGTGGCATGTGAAGGTGATTTCTATGACCAAATGAGCAATACCTCTTGTTAAGTTGACAACTATATTAATGAAAAGTGTGAAAACAAGTATATATATATATATATATATATATATATATATATATATATATATATATTTTCGAGAGAAATTCACTATCATGTAATATGTAAGGAGTGTACTAAGTTTGTTAAAATATTTGACAGTTATCTTTAGTGTCGAATACTATAAGATTAAAGTATTAAAATTTAGTAATAAAATCCATTGTTACAAACAAAAGCATCTATTAGTGTATAAGTAGGATCTATTTTAAGGTATACTATTATATACAAAAATTGCTACTGTAGTAATTGCTCTATCTAGAGTAAAACTGAGACATGATGCTTTATAGGTGAGGAATTCATCTCAGAAAGATGATCTCTTATTGGAAAATTAGTTAAGATAAAGCGAGATGGGAAAAGAAACTTAAGAATAGTTGGTAGTAAATATTACACACGAAACAATGTGAAGTATTATTAGTTGGCAAAAAAAAAACATGCTGTACAAGATGTAAAACTTGTGCAGAGTAGGTACTTATTCAATACAATAGGGTGATCATAAAGATCAACTATTTTGCATTCTTTGCTGGGCAGAAAAACCTTAAGATATAGAGGATGGAAAAAGAATGAAAGTGTAACAGGAGTAAGAATAAAGTAAATAGTGAAGAATTAGTTGTGATAGACTATAAGAAGTAATGAATATTCAAGCATAACATGTAAGGAATGCAATTCTTTGATATTAAAATCAGTGAGTTCAAGGATATAATTAAGTACATAACTATGAATAAATAACAAAAATAAGTGAAATAACTAAGCATGTATTTATAAAATTAAGATGCCAAATTGCTGGAAATCATGTACGCTTGTTTGAGCCAAGGAAGAGATATAGTGGAATAATATAAGAAGGTAAGAAATTTAATTAGGAACTGAGAATACCAAGTATTCTTATGAACAATTTGTCTAAAAAAGGTTTTTGGCTGTAGGAACAAGGATCATGTGATGCATCAACAAGATACAAGACATTGTAAGCCTAGAAATAGAAATATGGTGTAGCATAATATAACAAGTACAGAAAAAGCAGTTTTCTTGAGCATGTTAGTATTCATATTGGTACAAATGAAACACTACTATGAATAAAATAGATGCTCATATCATAACTAAAGAACAAGTATTTTATATATTATACCTTTATGGTTGAGAATTAAACTACCAAGGGTGCTCTAAACATGCTTGTTTTGTACAATTGATAGGTTTGGGCAGGAACTGATAATATGTTACCAAGGAAGTAGATATATTATTTAGTGACCTACTTGATTGGGGAAACTTGGGAAAAAATTTCCATATATATATATATATATATGGAAATCCTGAAGAAGAAATTACAATGGCGTTGAAAAGGGATAACAAATTCTTGATTGGTAAACGTGAAGGACGAAATGGTCCTCAGACATATATGGAATATAAGGTAAGGAAATCGTAACCAAGAGAATTGGTTGATAAGAGGATACTTTAAGGAAAACGAGGATAGTCACACTGAGAAATAACAAAGTGGGTATAATAATTTGAGAATACCACAACGAAAATAATAGTAATAATGGCATTCTAACTACTCAAGGAACTAGAAAAACATAAAGGCCTTCGGAAACAGTGTTAAAAGGATTTGAAAACCATCAACCTTATACATAAATGTATAAGAGTAAAATAGACCAAAGCTAAAATTAAGCATGAAACATGTATTCCCTCGATGAGAATTACAATAGACCCTAACAAGGGAAAAGAAAATCCTTGATTGGCATCCATATAGGAATCAAATGGTCTCAAAATGGTATGGGATTAGGGATAAGTACTATTTTTTTATTATAAAATTTCACAAAGTCGGTTTTTATTCAACTAGAAATTATCATAAAAGTAGTTAATTAGAATGATTTCAACGGATAACTCAGAATAAAAACAAATAAACAAAACATTTGTGGAATAGGTCATCCATAACTATGTTAAAAAATCCCTAAACTTGAGTTCTGCTAGAGATGAATTGCTTTATCTATATATATATATATATATCTATATATATATATATATATATATATATATATATATATATACACACACACACAAACTTGAAAATGTGTGGAATCCATGGAAACCATTAAATTAACATATTGTGTATTAAAACAACTAGTGTGCATAGAAATGCAAAAGTAAAAGACTCCATGGTAGTATACAAAAGAAAGGCGTACAAAATCTTAAAAAATAACCTACAATGGGGTCCAAACTAAAATAACTCAAGGGAGTGAGAAAAGGAAAGTAGTGGATCAGGTGAAAAGAAAAAAAGGAAAAGTTGTGTTGTAGATCTATAAGGTTCTATTGGTTAATTGGTCACACCCTCATTATACATGTAGTAGTAGGAAAATCCTCGTACATTTGTGGTTTTATGAAAATAAACATAAGTGGCGGGAATATAAGAATGTACTTGAATATGCCCATCTTGGAATGAAGTTGGCATAATATAACAAACATGAAAAGTATTCCCTATACCTAAATATGCATGATATATACATATTCGATATGATGGTACCAAAATAACAATTATAAAATAGAATGATACAAGTATTCTATTTATTGATTGCATTTCTGTTAAGTAATATGAGACGAAAAATGACAATTCTATATTTTGAATTTTACATTACATGATGACCATGTCACTTCGTATAGAGGTCACGATATGTACAAATTAAACCAAAAAAAAATGGAGAGACTTATGATACTTATTGTGATGTTGTGTCGAGGGTGCTGACCTTGTTGGGTGCATGTGGATAGTTGTTGGGTGCAGGTGGTATACATGAATTAAAATAGGAGCTACTTGGTTAGCATGTATGAAAACATGTTAAGTAGCACAAAATGAATGTACGAGTATGTGTACCACAAAATTTAACCATCACCTAAAGTAAAGTAAAGTGGAAGCACTTAGTATTGAAGAGACAATAGGAATGAAAGGAGAAATGTAGAAGGAATTTCCTTTCCATATTGAGAAAATATGGCAATGTGGGAACACTGAGGATGATGTTTTATTAAAAGGGGGGTAAGATGTAACACCCCTATGACTCTCCTTTTTAAACAATCACTATGTTTAGAAACTAAACGCTTATTTCATTTAATGGCGATGGAAGGTATAGAACCAACTACATATGTATTGGTTTCTTGCATGTAGTAAATTTTAACATGTAGTTTTAATTAAAGAAATATATAACTAAGGTTGTTAGATAAACATGGTATTACATGCCTATTACAATTCTTCAGGTATATGAGCACTATAGTTAGTAAATTAGTACATATATAATTCCATTTGAAATTAGATTAGTAAATTAGTGCACATATAATTCCATTTGAAATACATAATTATTGTAACCTAGGCGAGTAAGTGACTATAAAGAAAAGAATTTGGCCGCAAGTAAGGAAAGAGATGTACGCATAGGGGTGGAAAAGAGTGGTTAATTATGTTTATTTAGTTATCAAATGTCGTAACTTGTGGTTACTTTGAGATGAATGTTACTTAAAAGTTTACTACATGATGAAAGAGATGAGGATGTACTCTCAAATTTTGTGTTGACTTGTGTGGACTATATTATACTTCTTTCAGGAATAAATAATGAAATATTCAATCGTACAAATATTTTTCCAAGAAATGAAACATGAAATATTAATGTTGTATTAAAATTGGAGGTATTTTGTGTAGGGAAATAAATGAACTAACCGAAATTCTCATGAACATACTTTGGGTTGTCAAGCTATGTAAGCTCATGAAGGAATTACATATAAACGATTATCAGCAAATAAATACTTTTGCAGGGAAAGAACAAGGTTATACAATTATACTCCAATAGACTAAACTTCCTTCTAGTGCAAGCTTGGGGTTAATATATATATATATATATATATATATATATATATATATATATATATATATATATATATATATATATAGATGAAAAAAATTAAAACATACATTTAGTTTTGGCATTATGATACAAGTGTTGTCCTTGATGGCAAGATGACAGATTATAGTGCAGCAGGTCAGTAGCAAAGAATTGATGATCTGACTACAAAAATGAAGAAAGAAGAGTATATACGGAGGTTCACTATACACCAAGTCACGTACATATGCATGTTATACGCAGGTTCACTATGTACCAAGTCGCGTATATACGCAGGTTCGCTATATACCAAGTAGGGTATACATGCAAGTTATACACACAGGTTCACTATATACAAATGCATGTATACACGCGGGATTGCAGATCAAAAGTCACGTATGTGTATGCACACACTTTCATGCACGGAAAAGCACGTACATGTGGGAAAGCTTTTTTTGGGTTCGCGGTATTTAGACCTATGGTTTTGGTCCTTGGTATTGCGTTCGAAGTGTTGAATCCAGGTATTGGGTCCCTAGTATTGGTTCTAAATGGTTTTTGACCATGGTATTGAGTAAGGGCTAAGACTATAAAAGGAGAAGAAGATCATTAGGCAAAGGAAATTTTGAGAAGTGACGAATATCTGATGAAGTGTGAGATCTAGTATGCTGGTTATGGGTTTGTGATGTTGTGATTGATCTGAACCAAGGATGAACCCATGTGAATGATGATGAACAATGGATCAAGATCTTAAGGCTTGGAATGTTTTATCATTATATGGTTTGATTATGGATAGACTATATCTGAAGTATTGACGTATGTTTTATTGTATGAATGTTATGATCTGGGTATGACTGATGTCTAGAAGAGCTGCAAAGCTATGAGTAAATATTTGCAGATCTGTACGTGGGTTGGCTTTGGTGAAAGTGCGTATGTACGCTGGTTTGATTCATCATAGTAGCATATACATTATGAGACATGATATTTGAAGTTGCAGTTGGATCTAGTTATTGTTGCAGAGTTCTGTTGTCTGTTCTGTGTTCTGGTGATTGTGTTGTTGACAGGATTTCAGTGTTTTAGTATTGGGTGATTCAGAGATTGATGATGCAGGTGTAGTTGATGGGTGTTTTGCAATGGTGATTGAATTTGTGCTTCAATGTTGTTGATGGGTCTAGTATGAAAATTGGATGAAACGTGGCCTTCAGATTATGGTGTTGTGCTTCAGGAGTATCAAGACTGAAAATTTATGAAACATGGTACCTGGAGGAATAAAGAGAAGGTTTTAGCCTTCTGTAGGTTGGCACCTACGTACTAGTACATCAGCTAGTACAAGAGCTAAGGGGGTGGTAGCTCCCTTCCAGTAGCAGTTGGAAAACAAGTGAAGGTTGGAGCATTCAGTAGGCTGGCACTTACGTACTAGTAAATGGATCGGCTAGTACAAGAGCTAAGGGGGTTGTAGCTCCATTCCATGAGAGTCTGGAGAACGAGAGAAGGTTATAGCCTTCTGCAGGTAGAATCCTGTGTACTGGTATAAGACTGCACCAGTATAGAACTATTATATAAAGAAGTTTCTTATTAAAAGGAAGTGAGACGACTTGCAACAGGTGGTTTTCACCCACATTGGGTTTCCACCTTACATCATGGTGTTCATGTGTGCTTCTTGTGTGTGATGATCTGTTCTATTTTACTGCTCCTGTTTACTGTTCATATGGTTAATAATGTTCTGATGCACTCATTAAGAATCAACTAACTGAATCATAAGTTTACTGGATATACGCTTATTGCATTACACACAGTTGTGTATACACGCGGTTTGCCTTAACTGAAGTAGTGTATATGAATCTTAATATGGAAATGCAAAAGTTTTATTGATTTAATAATACTGATTCACCCCCCCCCCCCCCTCTCAGTATTATTTCCAACAATTGGAATCAGAGTAGGTCCTTTGGTAGAAGCTTGATCGCTTGAAGGAGATCCGTAGATCAATGGGAAAGAAGCTTAAGAAGAAAGCTTCTAAGAAGAAGAAGACATCTTAGAAGAGCTATGACAGTGGGAGAATTGATTAGGGAATATGTGGAAGAAGCACTTCAGATTCAGAATCACTTCAGAATGAAGATGAACAAGCAAAAGAACTAGCAGGTATGAATTTGTTATACTCTGGTGATACATTTATCCATCCTTTTGAAAATGATGAAAGTGATAGCGAAACAACTGAATTTGCTCTTATGGGTGAGCAAGAAACATATCAAATAGAGGCAGAATTTAAAAGGCTTACAGACAAAATTAGAGATCAACAAGATCTATTGAACAAAAGGGAATGTGCCTTCAAAGAAGAAGCTACCAAACTAAAATCTCAACTAGAGGAAGGAAACAAGGTAAGGAAGTTATTCAAGGACAAGGAAGATCAATGTCAAAAGTTGCAAGATGAAGTGACATCATTAAGAAATGAAGTCAATGAAAGGAGCACAACAATCAAGAAACTCAGAGACAGATCCAGTTACTATGAAAGTCTTGAAGCTACGATCCTCTC
The DNA here is from genome assembly GCA_031772625.1 of Pinus tabuliformis. Lineage (NCBI taxonomy): Eukaryota > Viridiplantae > Streptophyta > Pinopsida > Pinales > Pinaceae > Pinus > Pinus tabuliformis. Next base: position 984,822,341 of record CM062810.1, read on the forward strand.
GCTAAAAGAAGATCTTGAAGAATAAAAAGGCAGAATAAAGAACTACTCCAAGCTCTTGAAAAACAAGAAAACAAAGTTCTTGAACTAAGACATCAGTTGGAAGAAGGAAGAAAAGATGAAGAAAACATGAAGAAGCAGTATCATGAAAAGGAGGAGCAACATCAAGTTGAGGTAAATATTCTTAAAGATAACTTAGAAGAAAAGGATAAGCTCTTACGATTTCAAGATAGTACTAAGATCTTGGATGATATTCTTAGTAGTCAAAGGTCTCCTGCTATCAAAACGGGTCTTGGTTTTCATGAATCTATTGAAGGAGAATCTAGTTCACAAAGTAAGACAAGGGACTCTAATGTAAAATCTGAAATGCTCAACAAGGAGATGAGAGGTCAATCCCATCAACAACCAAGGAAAGAAATTCTTCAAAGAAAATCTTTTATTCCTAACTATGGAAATAATAGTTGGTCAATTCCTCAAATGAATAATGTTGAATTTTATGTATGTCATAATCTTGGACATGTTGCAGCCAGATGCAGAAGAAGAATGGTTCAAGACTATCACTCAGAAAGATCATCACGTTCCAGGTACTTTAAGGGATATTGCTTTGCTTGCAATATGTTTGGTCACAGAGCTGTTGATTGCTATAGAAGGAATATGAAACATGTAAGATGTTATGCATGTAACAAGCTTGGACATACAGCAAAGGAATGCAGGAACAAAGTATGGGCACCATACCAAAAGGAGAAAACATCATCACACTTGAAGATATGGAAGAAGAAGGAAGTACAGTCAGAAAGATGTGGCACAACACAATATACAGACATAACAGACTCAGAGGGACCTGAAAGTGAAAAACTTCAGTGTCCTAAATCTCATACGCAAGTTTCATAAAGGGAAGTCGCGTATATACGCAAGTTGGTTACTGCACAATCGCGTATATGTTAGTTTGAGGAAAAGCAGTGGGACAAGCTTAGGAAAAGGGGTCTGATATGATTCAGTCCATTATTTGCTCTGTTTCATAATGGTTACAATCTGTTGATGTTGTGTGGAAATGTCTTGATACCTGTAAGATGTTTAGGAATGATTTTATTTTACCTTGTGGATGATGATACTTCTTGCTAATATATGCATGATTAGATCTGACAGTAAGCAAGATGGCACAGGTTTAGGGGGTCCATATTCTTTTGATAATACATTGTTGGTATTATGGTTAGTAGTCCTTAGTGATGATGCTTATATGGCTAAATGATACATCTTGCTATGATATGGTTATGAGTTGTCCATGACAAAATCTCATATGATTCTTGGGTTTACATAATTGGTGTTCTGATCAGATTTTTGGATGCATATATGGTGCTTACATGGTGATCTTCATAAGGATAAGGAGAATTACAAAGCTTGAATACACTTGATGACGAGTCACTCATATGTTGTTGTCGTCATATGCATAAAGATCATATAACATAATTATGATGCACGATTCCTATAGTTCTTGGCGCTCATGTGGATGAGGATTGTTGCTGTTGATGATATTAAGAAGTCTTGACAAATGATCTTGAGCTCAAGATACATCGTGCTAGATACATGAATGTTTACTCAAAGTTGCATTGTTGGAGACATGATGATGGTAAGTGCTTACCTATATGATGATAAGTTGATACTTGCATATGTCGATTGATGCAAATGTTCCCATGTGATGATACCTGGATCATGCAGATCTTGATGTTGATGAGATTGCTATGGTGTTTTTCACATATGTTATAATGTGAATGATTATGTATGTCATATGCAGAATTCTGTTCAAAAGGATGAGTTGATGCAGACATACCTTGTTGCTGGTCTAGATGCTGTTGTCAGATGATTATGCAGCAGATCATACATTGTGTATGATAGTTGCTGATGACTATCATGATCTTATTTAGATGTTTGGTCTCTGTTATAAATGTCATGTAAAGGTCATATCAAGACTTATGATGTAATAATTTGTCTCTATCTATTGCAGTCATTTGATGAATCCCTTTTGGTCATATGATGTAATTTGTACCCCCTCTATGCATGGGAAGGATGATGTAATAGTTCAATCATGTATAAACATTTGGTATCTGGCATATCCCCACTTGGTTGGGTGGATCAGTCAATATTGGTATATCCCCACTGGGTTGGGAGTTGGATGTATGTATGAGTCCTTGGTGATAGGAAGGTCATTTATGATAGAGTCATGTTCTTCTTGTAGAACATATTTTTTCAGACCTTGCTTATAGTCAGGGGGAGCATGAACGGCACACTTCAGCAGAGCAGAGACTTCAGCATGTACTCAGAGGGAGCATGGTCAGATTGGTACACCTTGGTATATACAAAGGGGGAGCTCATTCAGAGATTTCAGCAGGTACTTAGGGGGAGTATGGACAGCGGAATGTTTATCAAGGAAAGAGAATATCTTGGTCCGCCCTTTGCCCTTGATGTCAAAGGGGGAGAGTGATTTGGTGTTGTTGCCATCAAGTCAAAAGGGGGAGATTGTTGGCATTACGATGCATGTGTTGTGCTTGATGGCAACCCACTCATAGAAGAACAACTCACTTATATATATCTAGATGAATCTACAAAAGAGATATCAAATGTGACAGAATACATGGGATGCAGGACAACTCAAAGGAATCAGATGACAGTTCTCAGTATGACAAGTTAGCTTTGCCATCAAGTCCAAAGGGGGAGATTGTTGGCATTATGATACAAGTGTTGTCCTTGATGGCAAGATGACAGATTATAGTGCAGCAGGTCAGTAGCAAAGAATTGATGATCAGACTACAAAAATGAAGAAAGAAGAGTATATACGCAGGTTCACTATATACCAAGTCGCGTACATATGCATGTTATACGCAGGTTCACTATGTACCAAGTCGCATATATACGCAGGTTCACTATATACCAAGTAGGGTATACACGTAGGTTCACTATATACAAAGGCGCGTATACACGCGGGATTGCTGATCAAAAGTCGCGTATGCGTATGCACGCACTTTCATGCACAGAAAAGCGCGTACATGTGGGAAAGCTTATTTTTGGGTCTGTGGTATTTAGACCTATGGTTTTGGTCCTTGGTATTGCGTTCGAAGTGTTGAACCCAGATATTGGGTCACTAGTATTGGTTCTAAATGGTTTTTGACCATGGTATTGAGTAAGGCCTAAGACTATAAAAGGAGAAAAAGATCATTAGGCAAAGGCAATTCTGAGAAGTGATGAATATCTGATGAAGTGTGAGATCTAGTATGTTGGTTATGGGTTTGTGATGCTATGCTTGATATGAACCAAGGATGCACCCATGTGAATGATGATGAACAATGGATCGAGATCTTAAGGTTTGGAATGTTTTATCATTATATGTTTTGATTATGGATAGAATAGATCTGAATTATTGACGCATGTTTTATTGTATGAATGTTATGATTTGGGTATGACTAATGTCTAGAACAGCTGCAAAGTTATGAGTAAATATTTGCAGATCTGTACGTGGGTTGGCTTTGGTGAAAGCACGTATGTACGCTGGTTTGATTCATCATAGTAGCGTATACATTATGAGACATGATATTTGAAGTTGCAGTTGGATCTGGTTATTGTTGCAGAGTTCTGTTGTCTGTTCTGTGTTCTGGTGATTGTGTTGTTGACAGGGTTTTAGTGTTTCAGTATTGGGTGATTCAGAGATTGATGATGCAGGTGTAGTTGATGGGTGTTTTGCAGTGGTGATTGATTTTGTGCTTCAATGTTGTTGATGGGTCTAGTATGAAAATTGGATGAAACGTGGCCTTCAGATTATGGTGTTGTGCTTCAGGAGTATCTAGTCTGAAAATTTATGAAACATGGTACTTGGAGGAAGAAAGAGAAGATTGCAGCCTTCTGTAGGTCGGCACGTACGTACTAGTACATCAGCTAGTACAAGAGCTAAGGGGGTGGTATCTCCCTTCCAGTAGCAGCTAGAAAACGAGTGAAGGTTGGAGCATTCAGTAGGTCGGCACCTATGTACTAGTAAATGGATCGGCTAGTACAAGAGATAAGGGGGTTGTAGCTCCCTTCCATGAGAGTCTGGAGAACAAGAGAAGGTTGTAGCCTTCTGCAGGTAGAAGCCTGTGTACTGGCATAAGACTACACCAGTATATAACTATTGTATAAAGAAGTTTCTTATTAAAAGGAAGATTGAGATGACTTGGAGCAGGTGGTTTTCACCCACATTGGGTTTCCACCTTACATCATGGTGTTCATGTGTGCTTCCTTTGTGTGATGATCTATTCTATTTTACTGCTCCTATTTACTGTTCATATGGTTAATAATGTTCTGATGCACTCATTAAGAATCAACTAACTGAATCATAAATTTACTGGATATACACTTGTTGCATTACACACAGTTCTGTATACACGCGGTTTGCCTTAACTGAAGTAGTGTATATGAATCTTAATATGGAAATGAAAAAGTTTTATTGATTTAATAATACTGATTCACCCCCCCCCTCAGTATTATTTCCAACATTTAGGTAGTTGGTATGGGCTGATGTTGGTATTGAATATCATGTAACGAGGCTTAAATATAAATTACAACAAACAAAATGTATGTAATAAAGTAAAGTAGTTGAAAGGGTTGAGTTACCTCATAATATAGCCAGGATGATATAGACCCTTTCCTAGTCAAAATGAATAGGACCAATGGGAGTAAGAAGGAAGGATATCCATCTTCACTATACTTAGAAGGATTACCTTACTATAGTTAACCTGTTAACCAACAATATTTTAACTAGGTGTTGAATAATAACTGTGAGGTCTATATCTCATACCAAAGGATTGTATATTATATTCTACGACTATAATAGTCAATACCTTACGGGTAAGGAATTCTTAGTTACTGTAAATCAAAATATCATCATGAGAAAAAAATGCGGAATACTCTTATATTGAATGAGAAATCTAGTCCTGAGTGAGTAGGAATAATGATCGAACTAAGAGTAGTCTAGATATTTTAATTAGAATAAAGAAAAAAAATAACAAAGAGAGAAAATATAAATGAGGAAGAAGTAAAGGTGTGGGCCTTGCATGATCCAGGATTTTCATACTTCGCAGACAGTGGGTATGCGCCGACGATGTAAGTCATAAAAATATCTCAGAAGTAGAGAGCGTTATCCTACTATATTGTATCTTACTAAAAATACAATCGTACTATGTCAATTGTAGAAAACAATAAGAAGAACAACTAGAGGAAACAAGCTAAGTCAATGGAATAGTGTGTAGTACATAGTTGCAATACATAGTGGTTGCAAAACTAGCAAATCTTACTTATAAACCCCAACTTAGCTAGACACATAAAGGAAATCAGAATTTAAAATAAGAAAATCAAACCAATTTCAGTTATATGGAAATAAATACTTTCCAGAATACAAGCTCAACGAAATTTTTGAATAACAAAATTAAGAACGAAAGATGTACGCACGCAAGAACAATGAAAATCATTATTCTAAAAGGATTTAATAAAATTTCATTATAAACATCTCAAAACTTTGATATGGATCCCATAATACTAGCTCTTCACGAATTATAATTGTGAATGATAATATTCAGACTTTACACTACATAAATTATTAGTCCTCAGGGTTCAGTAGTTAGTATAAGATAACTTAGCACCATTAATGGGTTATATATCACATTTTTAAAGTAATTTTCATAAGTACAAAAACATTATATGAAAAAAAGGTTGTACATAAGCTGAATACATCCGCAATGATTGCAAACAAAATAAAATCATGACAACAACGCGATAACATTTCCTTAACCCAATTTCTAATCTAGAATGCATCTAAGTTTCCATAACCCTCTACAATGGTAAGGGAACACAATGACAATAGATCTGCAAGATAACGACTAAGGATCAAGGATATGACTCAATGGTTGTGCTTGCAACTAGAAACCCAAAGCTAGAGAAAGGAGTCATACCTATCAAAGGGATACTAGAAGGATGTTAGAGGCTAGCAAAATCTTTTTCACACATTTAAGGAAATAATTTTTGCATGTTACTCGAGTGCAAGATTTACCTGATATTAGAAAGGGTGAAAACCACCCCCTACACAAAGTATGGATACAACCCCTTAATAATGAAAGAAAAAAACGAGGCACACACAAAATGCATATACCAATAGGGGAAAAAGAAGCCCCCAAAAAATAAATTACGCAAATGGAGAAACCCCTATTTCCCCAAATTGATGTTGAAGGAAAAAAATTAGATTTTGAAGGTCCTGAAGTGATTAATATGTATAAATTGAGCTACTAAGGAAATTTTATCATTCTATGGCAGTAGAGAACGTACCCTCCAACCAATCCCTTCATGGGGCTGCGAATATGTGCCATGAACCTTGCCAGAAAAGTGGTTAGTGGAAACAAATGAGAATTCAGTCTAGAAACGGAAACACTTATCTCGGAGCGAGTAAATTTTAAAAATAAAAAGATACTTATGAGTTTACCTAAAGGGGTTTAGTTGTGTAAGAGGTCAGGTAAGTAACAATGCCATATGTAGTAAAATAATTCCACCAAAAAGTAAGAGTATTTACTCAAGGAGTAAAAAGAACATGAACATTAACCCTATCATGGACAAATGCTTGGAAATTTCTAGAATTGGTTGACCAAGAACTACACTGCTTTACCTAACCCATAATGTCATCTAAATGCATAAGTGAAGGTGTATGTATATGTCACTATATTGGGTATTATATTCTAGGTTGCAAGAATCTCTACCATGCTTAAGGCGATGCTCCAAGTGCAAGACACCAGGTTACAAAATGAAACTGTGATAGAGAATAGGTGTCACCCCAAGTCGGAGGATAGAGTTTTCAAAGTGGAATTTTAGCCATTAGATCACTTGAACATATCCAAACTATCCATCTAAACAGTGTATTGTGGGCACCTGACCATCACAAGGGTCAGAATTATGTGGCAATAAACAATTCGATACCCACCTTTCCATGACTCCTATAAAAATACACAAATTTCATGGGAATTCGAGTTATTAGAGTTTTCAAAGGAGTCATAATTCCTTGCAGTACTTAAATATTGACCAAGATAAGGATTTCGTATGCATGTGTCAACCTAGGATCATACCAAGGGTCCTTAAGGCGTCAACACACAATTACCAAAATTTTATTTACACAATTTTACATGTCAAAAGTTTTGGTAGTATTATCACATAAACTAGAGAGAGGAAATTTAACACCATACAACATCCTATTACCTAGTTCATGGTGATTATAACGTAATTACCATGAATATAAAAATTCAAGGTAAAATCTTGGGGTATTTCCATAACCAAATTGTAATATATCCATGTAACCTAGAGAGTATTCAAAGATGCAAGAATGAGCTCCAAAAGAACTTATGTAATTCTTGAAAACATCAAAGTAGATGAAGTAAGATAAATGTATAAAATTTATATTTGGTAAAATATAGTAAAGGTAACCCTATTGAAAACTTAATTTTATGAGGCCATGGTGTTGATTTGATATATAATGGACCAATTGTAGTTAAAATACTACTAAATGTATTCTAGTCTTGGTAGAAATCAAAGAAATGAATTTTGTGGAAACTTTAGAAGCCAAGATAATCTCTTTAAAAAAAATAGACTCGTTACTGGAAAGAAAAACTGAAAATCCCAATATTCTGAAGTCATACCGTAATTAGTAAGTTTGTGCAAAAGAAAAAATCGGTATGCAATTGGGGTATGTCACAAAGCTCTATGAGGGGAGGGTAATCCACCCACTTAGTAGGTTGTTACATCACATACATTCTCAGCATATCTTCTAGTACCTATTTCATTCATTCAGTTTTCCTATCCATATGTTGATGGTAAGCAGTATTGAACTACTCTTGGGTACCTAAATTAGTGAATTGAGCCTTCCAAAAAGTGGACGTAAACTTTACGTCCCTATCAAGAATTACTATTTTGGGTATTCCATGTAACATAAAGATCTCTGTCATAAAAATATCAGTAATTTTCACAACCTTATAAGTTGGTTTCACAAGAATGAAACAAGAAGTTTTACTTATTTTGTCTACCACCACTGTTATAGAGTAATTTTTCTTTTTCGACCTTCATATACATGTAATAAAATCTACCGTTAATATTTCTGATTTCCATTCAGGCATGGGAAGTGGGTGGAGTAGACCTATTGGGTGTTGATGTTCAACTTTTAGTTGGTTGCCCTCCAAGCATTTCACCAAGTATTGGGTCACTTCTTTCTTCATTCCACAAAAAAAGTAATATTTTCTTATAGATGTAATTAATTTTTGGTCACCGTAATGTGCAACATAAGGATTTCTATGATATTTTTCAAGACTAAATTACTTAACAGTTTGCTGATCACGAACATAGATTCGATTTTTATAAATGAACAAATTGTCATTGTTAAAATCATATCACATCCTCCTTTCATGATTACTTTCTTTTTTATCATGTTCCCTTAGGAAATGGTATTCAAGATCTTTTTAGGTAGCATCTCTAATCTAATTAGAAAAAAAAAAATAGTTGACTGTAAGTGATTTTATATACACAATTCAATCTTCTACTTAGAGCATCCATAACCCATTTCTCCTTAGATTTCAGGTACTTTATATCAAAGTCAAATTCACTCAAAAAATAATTCCACCACACTTCTCGAGTGTTTAGAATTGGTTTCTTAAAAAAACTAGTAAAATTTTATGGTTAGTCATTAAGATAAATTTCTTCCCCAGTAAATAATGTTGCCATACCCTGAGAGCATGGACTACTTTAGCTATGTCTAGATGATAAGAAGAATAAGTTTATTCATGTTCTTTCAATTTTTTAGATTCATAGTCCATGACTCAACTATCTTTCATTATCATGCCTCCCACCCCTTCTTGACATGCATCAGTATAGACAATAAACTCCATATCCAGTTTTTTTGTCCTTAGAATATGTGTTCTGGTCAACAAGTGTTTTAGATGATCAAAAAATTGTTGATATTTTGTTATCCACTTAAAATCTTTTCCTCTTCTCTACAATGATGTTAGGGGTTATGCTACTCTAGAAAATACTTCTTTGATGTTGTGATAATAGACGACTAACACAATATAGAATCGAATGTCTGCAACATTTTTGGGGACAAGCCATTCCATTTGGTTTCAATCTTCTTAGGGTCTCCTCCTGTCCCATATTAAATGATATTATGTCCAAGGTATTGTACCTGATCTTTATAGAATTCACATTTACTATATTTGACATACAATTGACTCTCCCGCAATGTTTCTAATACTATACGTGGACGATTCTCATATTCCTCCATACTCTTAGAATAAATCAGGATACCGTCAATAAAAATCGCACAAATTTATCAAAATAGGAATGAAATATACTATTCATAAGACACATGAATGTGGTTAGGGCGTGAGTGAGCCCGAAAGGGAAAACAAGAAATTCATAATCTTTGTAACAATTTTTTATTGCAGTCTTACACATATGCTCATCCCTTATCCTTATTTGATGGTACCAAGAATGCAAGACAATTTTTTGAAAATATAGTAGAACCTTTGACTTGATCAAATAGGTCGTCAATCCTTAGTAGTGGATATTTGTTTTTGAGAGTCAATTTTTTTAACTAACGATAATTGATATAAACTCTCATAGTGCCATCCTACTTCTTAACAAAGAGGACGACGTCTCCACAAGGTTACACGTTGGGACGCATGTATTTTTTGTCCAATAATTCTTGTAATTTAATTTTCAATTCTATCAACTCTAGTATGCTCATCGAGTAGGGTCCCTTGGACACCAAAAAAACTCTTGGAATTAATTCAATGGTGAAATATATATCTTGTTTAGGTGGTAGTCCATGTATTTCGTCTAGAAATACATCATCAAAGTCCTGATGATTCGGCAGGTTTTCTAAGGTTTTTGTTTTCTCCTTAGAATTGGTGTATCCCACCTAAAGTGCATAGATTTGGAAGTCTTCCCTAATATACCCTAATATAGTTCCCTATTTGTGAGGTTCTAATTGGTCTTAATCTTTGAGGCCTCTTAATTCCTTGAATTTCTTATCTAATAACTTCCCCATTCAAGAAATTGGTTGTCTTTTCCTTACAGTTTACAGGAGACCAATGAGCTTCTAGCCAATCCATACCAATTAAGACATTGTAGGACCCTAAAGGTAAAACATTTAAATTTACTCTTATAGCTTGGTCCACCAATTCAGCTAAATAGTTTTCTACTTTAGCCACTACTCTCCTTTTTCCCTTGTGGTTAATTCAACCAACGACGTGTTCTTAAATTTATTGACTTGTAAATGACATAATTCCACCATCCTAGGACTTATGTAACTCAAACTTGCTCCAAGGTCTATTAGACTAGAGATCATGTGCTTGAAGATCTTACCTTCAAATTCAATCATGGTAGGTTGATATTCTACTTCATGATATTCTAGTGCAACATTAATTTTAGGTATTCCTTTTGCCACTTCACCCATAGTTCAAGCCTACTAGATGTTTGTTACTTTCTCAAATATTCCTCGATAGGGACAGTTCTTTATATAATATGGTCCTTCACAACCCCAACACTATAATGGTATTTTTTTTTGTTGGTTGGCTTCAAGTCTGGTTGACTATTCTACAATTTTTTATTCATTCTACAATTGAGGTTTTTGCTGACCCTTCTCCATTAGGGGTGATTTTAGGGGCGAATGTTCGCCCTTTGGCGAAATTAAGGGGTTTTAAATTTTTAGTGGGCGATTATTTTGTATCATAGTACACTTTTACAAATCACCTCAAATAGCCCACCTTATTTTAAGGGAGAGGGTAAAAAAGGTAAATTTAGCCATTGAAATTAGGAGTTACAACCTTCCATTCGCCCATTTTCAAGAATAGGTTTTATTTAAGTGAATCCATTCGCCCATTTTCAAGAATAGGTTTTATTTAAGTGAATCCTATGGGCCAAAGGCCCAAATACCATATTTATAAAAGAGGTATGGTAAATTAATAAAAATATAAATAAATGAGAAGTATGGTAAATAAATAAAGAATTTTTTATATTTACTCCATAAGTCACCTTATATACATGCAAGGGTGTAAACAAATAAAAATATAAGTGAAGTGGAAGTATGGTAAATAAATAAAAATATAAATAAACTAGACGCATGGTAAATAAATAAAACATTTTTTTATATTTAGTCCATAACCCTCGTTCTATTTATGAAGGCTCAAGAAAGAGGTTTTATTTAAGTGAATCCTATGGGCCAAATACCATATTTGTAAAAGAGGTATGGTAAATTAATAAAAATATAAATAAACATTTTTTTATATTTAGTCCATAACCCTCGTTCTATTTATGAAGGCTCAAGAAAGAGGTTTTATTTAAGTGAATCCTATGGGCCAAATACCATATTTGTAAAAGAGGTATGGTAAATTAATAAAAATATAAATAAACGAGAGGTATGGTAAACAAATAATTTTTTTTTTTTTATATTTACTCCATAAGTCACCTTATATTTACGAACACTAAAAAAATGTGTTATATTTAGGTGAAACCTATGGGCAAAATACTATGGGACAAATACCATGGACTAGATTGTTATTAATACCATGCAAAAAAACATTATTAACCCTAATATTAGTATTAATAAAAATAAAAATGGCACATGGTATTGACCCATGGTATTCACCTGGAATGTAGCCTATTTAAATGGGGGAATTAAACTAGCATAGATCCATCTTTACTATGGATCTACTAACCCCTGAAAGGTATCAAATATTGGTAATTTTGATTTCAAAAGATATTTTAAAGAAATACAATGATTTCATTTGTGTATTCAATAAACACAAGATTTTATAATTGAGTAAAATATTCGCCATGCCTGGTGAGAGATTCGCCAAAACATTATATATACATATCATATTATTGATAAAATCACCTTCCATTTTTCCTATATACCATGGAGATTCGCCCATTTATTATACATGTAAATTTAGGGGGGCTTCTTAAAATTTTCCCTGTTCTCCATGGATTTTCCTTGTTGATTTCTATGGGAATTTGTAAAATTTACAGTTCCATTATTTTTGGTATTTTGTGCATTCTCGTGTCCTTTCTTAGCTTCACCGGTCTCATTATTATCTTTCTGCTACATTTGTTGATAAAAATTTCACTGTTTCCTTACAATGTTATCCATAGTTTTAGGATTATTGAGTTCTAGTCATTCCTTCATGTGTGCTAGAAAACTATTTATAAATCCTTACACCTTGGCCTTTCCTTCCCGTATATAAGGAACATACTGTAATAAGGAGGTAAAATTTTTCATGAATTCATCCATGGTTAGTTGTCTAAGATGAAGATCATGGAAATATTTGTCCTTGTCATCATAGAATCATCCAGTCAAATACTTTCCCTTAAAATATTTTTGGAAAGCTTCCAAGGTGATTACTTATTTGTCAACTCCATGTACTCGCTTCACTTCTTCCCATCATAGGATTGTTTTTCCCCGTAGTTGGTAAATTGCTAAGGGAGCTTTCAAATTATCATCATATTCGTAAATTGGAAGTACTCATTCATATTAGCTAAACATGAATGTGTTGCCTCTTCTACCTCTCCATCAAAGCTTGGGGGTTTTATCTTTTTGAATTCTCCATGTAATTGCAATTTCAATCTCTTAGCAACTCTCCACATATTACTCCTAGAAACATTTATTGACTCTTCCTCATTTGTCTCTCTATCACCCTATGATTCTTGCATCTATCTCCTTTCAAGTATATTTTCCTCCCTCCTCTAGTGGGAGTTGCTCTGTTTCCATTATGAGGGCTCGGGATGGAATTTTTATGATTTTGTGTGTCCATTAAAATTTTCATTATCCATTCCTATTCATGCATTATACATTCATTATATACCCTTAAATTTTCCATTTTAACCTTTAGTTATTGCACGTTTTCTAGTAGCACGATGATTGTATTATAAGGCTCGTCCCCTAATCCTATCCACATTTCTGAGTTGGGTCCCACAAAAGGTATTGACTAGATCCTACAAAAAGTCTTGCTCGTAGGGTAAAGTTGCATGAGTCCCCCTCCAGATTTGTTTCCACTCTCTCTGAACCATACAATACAATTTTGTAGTATCGTGTCCAATTATGTCATAATGTACAAAGCTCGACTCTCATACCACCTCTAACCTACCCTAACAATTTACCATATATCTAATATCTTTACCATGCTATATATGTTGTAATTAATCTCATAATATCTATATGTATGAGTTGATCTGGATTGTATTAAAGGATGTTTGATTTGATTTATGTATCCATGTTATATGCAACACTAACTACATGATTATTGTCTCAGACCTCGAGCTTAAATTGATTGTATGACATGAATGAAATTTGTGACTCCTTGTGTCAATCTTGTAGTGCCCATATGATGTATTAAGAGACATTAACTTTTGATCTATCTAGAACCTGGTCCCATCACATGCCATATAGCATTCTTAGCTTTAGGGATTTGCAATAGATCTACGACTCTTCAAGATTGGGTTCCGATCAATAGTGTAAATCAAAGGGGGTGGTTGGAGGGTCCCCAACATCGTATGTGGTTCATTTACCTGATTTCCCACTGTCATAATATAGCTCCGCAACTTGGAAACTAATGTTCATTTTTATGCGGACACCCTCATCTCTCTATGTCGACTCGCTTAGTTATCCCTATGACTTAAACCCTGAGGGCCAAGTGTTTGCAAATTACTCCTATTAGTACTCATCCTACAGGATTGGTGAGAATCAAGGGATTTCCAGAATGTCTGACAATGTGTTTTTTTATATATGTAAGTTCCAATTGCATCCTCTCCCATCTTAACATGCAATTGAACTAAATTCTTTCATGATTTCCTCCAAATAAATTTGTTTTATTTCTTGATTCTTGCAGGTGCTAATGGAATCTCGTCATGAGACGGGTAATTGCACAAGATGAGGGTATTTTAACTGGTAAATTTTATCATTGACATTTTACTATTTCCTAAATTTGTCTTTTGTCATTCTAGCTTGGTCTTGTAATGCCGACATTCTCTCCTAGGGTTATTGTTGGAGCTCGTTGAAGAGCAGTGAATTGTTGAGCTCAACACTTTTATGATTCTTTACTTATTGATGAGCTTCTTTTCTTTTACTGTAATGTCAAGGTGCACTATATTAATATTTTGTTTACTGGGTTGGTCTCTTACAAGTAATGACTCCATGGTGCCTTCATCACTTTTCTTGCAAATTCATGACTCCCTTCCCTAGATTCTTCTTTGACAGTTTATTTCTATGTTGAATTTCCAGGTGTGGTCGCATGCCCCTCTAGGGTTTTCTGGTTGTTAAATGTTAAGAAAATTTTGTGTAGTGAGGATCAAGAGTGAGCTAGGGTTTTCAAAATCTTATTATTATTATTTAGGTACAATCTACCATTTAAATGAAAGAAAAGTCCATGACCATACCATTGTTACTCTATAGGAAATCTATCCACCGTTATCATGATGGGCCTTTCAACTATGAGTAATTTTGGTGTGGTTATTTATGAGTTTAGTCTCTAGGAAAGAACACTTGTTTGCTAATGTAAAACTATGTTTCTCTTTTAATATTTATAATTGACTCAGGGCCACAGGAAACCTTCCCAATTCTTGGGTTGTTCATTTACAATTTTACTACATTTTTTCAGTTCAAGTATATGTGTATATATGTTCAATACCCTTAGTACAATTGTTTGGAAAATTTTCTCTCTTTAGAATTTGTTTTAGTGAATAAATTGTTTTGGGCCTCACCCACGTGGTCAACATTTCTTTTAATGGAATGCTTTCAAGGAATGTAGGTTTGGTAGACTTACGTATATTCGATTCTTTTATATAATTATCTATGTTCCACAATTACAAATCTATCAATTGTTGCGATATTATATTATAGAAGTTTTGGTTCAATGGCTCATTTTCAGATGCCTTATAAAAGGTCAACTAACTATTTTCATTATGAGATCTTCATCTGAATAGTATTACCGAGTTCTTTCCTTTTTAAATATGTTAGTTGGTTCCACAGTGCATTAGAATTTGCTAAAAAGTGTAGTTTTCCTTCTTTCTGTTTGGTCAATATATTTGGATGCAATTTATAGTATTAGTATAGTTCACAATTTTCTTAAATCAGAGTAGTCCCTTTCTAAGGTGCTGGTAACCTGGTCTGGCCCAGGAACTAAATCAGACCTCCTAAAGGGATGTTGTTCTAGTCTAGTGGTCATTGTTAGTATTGTTCTCTGTTAGAGATTCTTTACATGATATATCTATTACATTCCATAATTGACACTTTACATATAAATACAGTGGTTTTCACCCCACTTTTCATTACCAGATTTATTCTTGGAACAATATAATAATAAATTCAAACATACATCACAATTGAAGACCTTACAAACAAGCAACAACTTTCACCTCTGACCAAAACAATAACAAATAAGGATAATAGATTTCTCAAGACTTATCTTTCTTTCTTCTAGCCATCCACAAAACCACAAGAAAATGAATGTTCCTAGTGACATATGAGATGAACTCTCCTTGAGCAGTTTCATATCCAAAAAAAATTCAGATTGAGAACCATCGTGGATTCACCCAAGACCACTTGATCCCAACCAGATTCAGTCTAGGGTTTCAAATAGAGTTCCACTCCCCAAACAGCTCAAGAACTCTATGAGTGGAAGTGTCTTGCTTCCCTAGGTGTCCTCTCAAAGGTACAATTTTGTTATAGTCACACTCCCCCAAACTTGAATCGGGTATTTCCCATCTGAGATGTCTTGTCTCAAGAGAAGGAGGTTGGGAGGGAAAATGTCCTTCCCCATAAGTGTCTTATGTTCTAGAATATGAAACTTACTTTTAGGTTACTTTTGAGTGTAATTTTATGACTAATTTTAAATTTTTTTATGATTACATTTAAACATTCATATTTTAGCAAGTCTATAATTTGATTACATTTAAACATTCATGTTTTAGCAAGTCTATAATATGGCACTTAAAGAAATAAAATAAAATAAAGTAATTCAATGTTACCGGTATTACAGAAGTTCTCAACCATATTAAAAAAAAAAAAATTATTAACATAAAAATTAATGGAAAAATATCTAATTTTAAAATTAAATTGATGTTAACCACTGCTATGTGCTTGACATGTATATCATAAATAATTTTAAAACTAAATGTTCCATGTTTAGCTCTGTGATGTGTTAACCACTTTGATGTCTTTGAGATGTATATCCTAAATCAAGAGATTAGCTGGGCAAGGAAATAGTTGCATCCATTTTTTAAATATATTTAGTTTAAAAAAAAAAATTGTATTTTTTAAAATCATTAATACCATCCAACCATTTTACAATATGGATTATTTATTTTTCTAATTTCTAACATTAGAATGATAGAAACATTAGTTTTAATTTTCCTCGGGAAAGGCATCATCCTTTTCTACTCTTATGTTCAAGGAAGGCATCATCCTTTTCAACTCTAATATCGTGAAAATCTTCCGTGGATGGATGTGTTAGATGGTTGATAGTCTGTAAACATTGGTAATAATCAGAGCTATGGAAACGTGAGCTATACTTGCAGATGAAATATTTGAGATAATCATCGTTATGTTGACGTGATTTATTGTTGAGTTGTAGTTAAAGATGAAATATTTGATGCATACATAGTACATACAACGCAATGCATTACTGACATGGAGGGAGATATGTATTTATATACATACAGAGAGGGCGAGGAGCGGAGGACGGCCCTGAATTGTTGAATAGAATTCAAATTAAATAGAGGATGGACCAAGGACAGATTCTTCGTTCGTAGAGCAGACGGGAGATAACCTGAGCGATTGTTTAACGTTCAAAGTCCTCAACTTTAACGAGTGGTTTCAATTTTGTGGGTTGAATGTGTGACTGTGCGGAGGGAGCGCGGAATAGTAATGTGTTGGGATGTTTCACTTTGTCGTTTGATTCATCTCCGGTGTTGAATTGACTTCCCACGATAGTAAGCAGAAGAAGAAGGTGCAACATAGTTAGAAATTGGAGGAAGGTAATTGAGATGTATCTGATTTTAATCCGCAGGGGCAGACTTGATGTGTATATCATTCTGGGAATGTATATAATCTTTGGTCAATCCGTGACTTTCCATTCAGACTTGATGTGTATATCATTCTGGGAAGGTATATAATCTTTGGTCAATCCGTGATTTTGGCAAAGTAGATTTGAGAATACAGCAATTTCGAAGAGATTGCGGCTTAATAAATTCCATAGATGATAAATTTCTAATCTGGAGTCCTGCTTTACTTACTCTGTCACACTCGGGACTGAGCATTGACAGAAATCGAGAGTAAGTGTCCAAGTTGCTCTTTCTTGCGAGAGGAACTGCAATAAAAGGTATTGGTTTGGCTTTCCAAGGAATAATGACGGGGTTTTGCATATTTATATATACATAATAAAGAATCTTGAACTGTAATATCGCAAGCAACTGCAATAAAAGGTATTGGTTTGGGTTTTCCAGGAATAACGATGGAGTTTTATTTATATATATATATAATAATACAAACTCTTAAGTATCATGTAATTGAAGGCAATGCAGGTTCAAAACATTTAATTTAGAATTTTATGTTCAAATTGTGAGGCTAAGGATTGTATTTCTTGCTTTATTTATTAATGAAATGTTATCACAACTAAATGCTCACTCAAGCTAATTCCATATTATATTTTTTATACAGTTTTAAAAAAAATATGGAAAATATAAAAAACTATCAAAATCTTAGTATTGAGTTAACATATCTTTATTATTTAGAAATCTACATGTTAAAAAATGAAATAAAGAAACTATCTTAATTGATAAATATATATTATTTATTGTTGAAGATATTTTTTTTTTGGAAATTCTCCAAAAATATGAATAATTGTGTAAACCTTCAATAACTTATATATTATTTATTTAAATCAAATTTGTTGATATTTCTAAAACTATATTTAAGTAAATTATAATCATAGTACTTGTAACCAAATAGTTGGTTCAACAATCCTAGGTGGGTAAGGAAATGAATTAGGGTTACCCTAGGAAAATAATACCGTAAGAAAATAATATCATAGTATCTAATTGTTTATCATTGTGCAGGAAAGTTGTTACAAGTTAGAGCCCATATTTGATTGCATTTTGATTATCTTCACCTTTTTCAAAATTTAACATATTTCTCTAGTTTGTTCTTTCTTTATTTCTTTGATTGAAGTTGGTTGTCCCTCTTAAAAGTGGTGGAGCTGAAAATGTTGATTCTCAAAACATGTTAATCTCTCCGTAAGACAATGGGAATATTTTTACTTCACTTATTTGTTATTTGTTATTCAAGTAGTGAATTATAAATATTTTGGTTTATCATTCAGCATTTTTGCTCAGCCCATTAGATCTCTAATCTAGGACACTCACAAACCTTCATTCTATGATATTGATGCACCATTAATGACTTTCCCCATACTTATCTATATGTACCCTACCTCCCAACTTGTACAAGGTAGACTTTCATGTGATAGATTAAAATTTATTTATATTTTTTGAGGATTATTAATAAGTATTCAATGCCAAGTGTTGTTTAATTATTTATAGTTTAATTTATCATATATAATATTATATTTTTTCAAATGATTAATATTGATTTGTCAATTTCAATTTATTAATCTGAAAAATATATATCATAATTTTTTTTTGTGTTAATGATTTATTTATTTATTTATATAAAAATATAAAAATTTGATTTTTTATTTTTTTTTAAGTAAAAAATTAAATATATTTATATTTATTCGTTTATAAAAAATAAAAATAAAATTATAATATTAATTAGATTTAATTTAGATTCAAGTTTAAATTTTATATGTTTTCTTCATTATTCTCGGCCACATATAATTGAATTGTGTTTTGTTAGTATATGGCACACTATGCTAGAGAAAAAGTCATAATGATAAATGCTATAATTATATATGATATTTTAAATTTAAAAAAAAATAAAAAAAAAATAAACACATAATAATTTCATATTAATATAAGATAATCTCATATTAAATATATTATTATAATAATTTTATTTTTTTTTACTAAAAAAATCAAATTTAATAAAAGTAATTATTCTGTCATTTGCAATAGTGAAATTCAACCATATCCTAACTGAATTTGTGAAAAAATAATTACTCTTAATCAATTTTATACATCTTAAATATCAAATGTAAAATAATTGATTAGCTTAATGAAGCATAATGTCTAAACATGTCAAGTAAATTAGTTTAAATTGTATCTAATTATATGGATTTTGCCTAAAATTGTTAGTGGATTCACACATTTGAAAGAAAATTATGAAATTATGTAGGTAAAGAATACTTGCACAATTGAGAAAATTCCCATATAGAAGGAAGTTTTGAAGTTTGAACATGTGAACATATGTGTCATATCAATGAAACCACCTAAGTTCAAATTTATTGATATTAATTTTTTATTTTATTAATAAGTATTTAATTATTTATAGTTTAATTTATAATATATATATATATATATATATATATATATTTCAAATTCATAATATTTATTTGCTAATCTTAATTTAATAATGTGAAAAATATATATTATAATTCTTTTATGTTAGTGAGATGATTTTCTTTTATTGATATATAAAAATATATAAATTTCTAATTTATTTTTAAAATTATTTTTAACTATGGAATTAAATACATTTATATTTCTTTTATAAATAAAAATTTAATATATAATGTTATTTAGATTTAGTTAACCTTTAAATTTAAATTCTAAATGTTTTCTTGACTATTATCAGTCTCATGCATTTCAATTATGTCTCTGCATGGTATGCCATAGAAAAAACATTTATCCTAATTGTATATGATATATTTAATTTCTCATTAATAAATAAAATATCTAAAACTTATTAATAAAAGAAAAAACAAAATAATTTCATATTAATATAAAATAATCTCATATTAAATATGTCATTATAATAATTTTGAATTTTCTTATTAAGAAAATTTAAATTTAGTAACATTAATTATTATGTCTTTTGGAATAGTGCAAGGAAATCCTCTCCTAGTTGACTTTGTAAAAAAATATTACTCTTAATCAAGTCTAGACATCTAAAATGCCAAATTGTAATAGGCGCACATACAACATACCCACATACAACATACCCTGGGTAATAATAAATTTAAAAAATTACCCAAGTGTACAATATGATGGCATCAATCATGTATCTACATTATAATACAAATTTATATTTGTGCATATATGATACATACTAAACAAGCTTTGTATGCATAGACATCAATACACAACCATATTGTTAATAATAGCATTAGGTATTATTGGCGAGCTTGGGTTTGTGCAAATGGGGTTGGATTATTTCATATGTGGCTTGGTGCTACATATATGAACTCGACACATGCTAAAGGTGGAATAATACTCGTTTCGTATATGTGCTTGTGATAAACTTTAACCTCACATGTGACCATCTTCGTCGATCTTAGATATTTCTGGAGACTCTACTTTGCAGCTCACTGAGGAGGCATCTGGCTCTCGCCACACCGTTGATCCAAGTTTCAATCCAACGAATCCTGGAATTTGGGGTTGTTATGGTAATTCCCCCTGCCCTCCCAATACGCTGGACAATTTGTCATTTTGTTCTCCTTTCTCAGCCTCCGTCGTCGCTCTACATTTGGTTCTAGTTCTTACTCCTGTGCAATGGAGTCGTCCTCAAGCTCAATTATTTGGCATGTCATCACTACCTAGGTAATATTGTAGCTCTGAATTTTCATTTTTTTTTAGGTTTTCTTTCCATATTAGTCAGTTAACTCCCGTTCCAATTTTGCAATTGCAGGCAGCCCAAGTTGATGACAGGTTCAGGCTTAAGGTGTCGTACGCAATTCTTGACACAAATGTGGAAACTTCAAGAAAGGTAAGTTGGTATTAGACCTTGTCTTACACGTATGATTGTTTTTAATTGGGTACATGTGGACAACTCTCTTATGTCGTTCGCAGGTTTGGAGACGCAACAGGGCAGCTTACCCATTGAGGTAATTTTCCCTTAATCTTATAGTAATTTGGTTTAAAGAAATCATTCCATTATTTGTGGTGATAATTCTTACTTAACATTTTTTTTTTTTTTTTTTTTTTCCTGTTAGTTACATGTACGAACATGTTCCATTCTTCACGTTTCCAGATGCGATTTTCTACTTTGTGCTCGAGCTTACTCTCAACCGTCTTGGTAGGTATTCTTCTTGGAATCTGATGGGTTACTTGGCAGTCCTCTCCACTGGTTACCAAGCCGAGGGTTTTAGTCAACCGTTAGGTTCTAGAGGTCAGAACCCTCTTGGGTTCTGGGTTTTCAGTTACATCGATGATATAGGGTTCGACCCTGATAGTTAATGAAATTTAATGTATTATTTTTTTTGAATTCTGGGCTACGACCCGTTTTATCAAATCTGGCTTGCGTCCACAAAACCCGACGATTTCCTTCTTTAAACTGAAAGTTAATTTCCAAAGAAAGGATAGGGTTCTCTAATTTTCTGATAAAGACACATATATTCTAGTAATGACTATTATTATGCTAAAAATATGCTTATTCTCATCTTTTGTTAGTATAGCTTTCTCGGTATTAAATCTGTGCATTTTTACTATATAGTCGGTTATACAGATGCTATATTTTTCTCTATTACTAGTTTAATGGAACCAATTTGTTACATTTATGTTTGTCCCATACACTTGAGTTTTCCAACATCATGTATCCAACTCTTAGAATTTTAGTTTCTTTCCAATAGTTCACAGCAGTGATACTTTATTGTGTGGTTTTGAACCCTTACTCTGTTTTTGTTCAATAATGGATAAAGCCTTTAACACTGGTTATATATTATTTCCTTGTTGAAACTTGTTGTGTTATTGATTCTCTAAGCTAACTTGAAGTTTTATTACCCTACTTCCATTCGGAAAATGTATGGATTTTCCTAGTTCTTGAACACTGTCGAGACCATATTGATAGCACAAGTAACCAACACTCACCTTGTGAACATAATGATGAGTGTGCTCAGTGACATAGATTTTATCATCTCCAAGTTCTACTCAACTATCCATTCCCACTCCACTTGGTTCACCCAATAAATGTAGCTACATGATGTTTTTGTATACATAAATATTTACATAGTTTCATTTGTTCAGTAAAATCAGACCCTTTAGGAAAGGTAACATATTAGGAAAGGAAACATAACAATATGTTTCAATACTATTAGAACCCTTTTTTTCTTACAAAAAAAACAAACTTTTTTACATGAAACTATAGCTTACTTTCATAACACTAATTCTCTAAATAAAAGGAAATACTTATCTGCCCGATAGATAGTTTGAGAACTCAAACAGAGGAGCACCCTCCTCCCTTCCTACGAGTTCGGAAATCACATCTGACTCCCCCCAAGCTTCCCAACTACCAGCCAACTTTCTTTAGTGGAAATTATATTCTCTGATCACCTACATACTAGTTGAGTCTGAATCTGCCAATGCCGAGGGTTCCACTGAGTTTAACCCAGCTAAAGAACGATTATCCACCTAGAGTACACAATGCTTCTTGGTGTAGTTATCTTCTTTCTAAAAGAACTTGAGTCTTTTGCATGAATAGTGAAAATAAAGAATCCCCTCTCTTCCCTCTCATAACCCTTAATCTCCTCGGATGGAGGATCAAGAACATGACCACCTAACTGCCTAGTAGTTAGACAAACCGTTTAGGGTCTCCTGTTTGAGTTTTTGAGACACGTCAATCCAACAACATGTCATACATATACCATAAAGAAAAGAAATATTTGTTAACATGTTCATAGCAACTTAAAACTAATTTTCGTTAAGTTCTCATTAACCTCCTAATTTCAATTTATGATTAAAATACTATTAATCAATCATAACTAACTTAAAAGTTTAGTAACTTATTAAGTAATAGTTACTCATGTATGGGGTGTGACATATTCCCCCTTTTGTTTGAAACACTATCCTCGGTGTTTAAAATTCATCTCGAAACAGATCAGGATATGCTTGTTACATAAATATTTATCTTCCTAAGTGGCCTCTGCTGGGCTAAAGTGTCACCACGACACTTTAACTTGGGTGATAGCTTGCCTCCGCAACATTATTTATCTTTTTTATAGAATATGCAAGGGTTCTACCAGGAACTCTTCTACTGGTCCGACTTGCATGATACACAAAGAATTATCTTTAGTTCTAGCTAGTTAGCAATCAAATATACTTAATTCACAATACTTTTATTACCTGTATATCTTACCAATTTATAATGTTTCTGGAATCATACATATATCTTTTGAGTAGAGAGACATGAAACAAATTATAAACTTGTATATGTCTTGGTAGTGCAAGTCTATATGCCACTGGTCCTACCCTTTCCAATATTTGGAAAGGTCTGTAATATCGAGGTGCTACGTTTTCACAACTTGCCCATATTAATGTACTTTGTTTGGGTTTAACTTGGACATACACATGGTCACCCACCTAAAACTCCTTGAACGTTCTTCTTTTATCTGCATAGTATTTTTCCCTATCCTAATCTTCTCTTAAGTTTTGTCACACTTTCCTTACCGCTTGCTCCATTTCTACTACTAGGTCAAGTCCCAACATTCATTTGTCATTCAGGCTACTCCACTTAGTAGGAGTTCGGTAACCCTTCCCATACAACACTTCAAAAGGAATCATCTTAATTTTCTCGTGATAGCTATTGTTATCACTTAATGAATATATTCTTCCCACTTTGTTGGTTGTTTCATCACGTACATGCGAAGCATGTCCTCCAATACCCAATTAACTTATTTAGTATATCCATCACTTTGTGGGTGAATCCATAATGAAAATAGAGGGTTCAAAACTTTTTCATGTGGATATCCTCCTCCTTTATCCTGGTCTGGTGATAACCTGGCCATAAACCAATTTTAGAAAACACAGTAGCTCCCTTCATCTAATCAACCAGGCCGTCAATCTTAGTAATGGATACTTGATTTTAATAGTTAATTTGTTTAGTTGTCTATAATCAATGCACAGCTCAAAGGTACCATATTTATTTATTTGCAAATAACCTCGTGGCTCCCCAGGGTGACACATTTGGTCAAATATATCCTTTTTCAAGTAACTTCTGTAGTTGTAGCTTTAATTCTATTAACTCAGGAATACTTATGTGGTAAGGCGTTTTCGATACCCGGGCTGCTCCCATAACCAAATCTATGGTAAAATATATATTTCATCTGGATGGTAATCCCGGTATCTCCTCCGGAAATATATCTACAAATTCTTGTATTATTGGTATGTTTTCTAGAGCTTTTATTTTATCTTTATAATTAGTATATCCAACCTACACCACATAGATATGATAGCCTTTTGCATACACTTTCTTAATTGGTTGTTTGTGATGGGTTGCAACTTTATACCTCTCTGAATACCTTGCATTATCTTCCTATTTCCTTCATCTATAAGGAAGATAACAATCTTTTCCTTACAATTTACTAGGGACCAATGCTTCTCTAGCAAGTGCATACCAATTAGTACATCATAAGATCCCAGGGGTAGTACATTTAAGGTTATATTAACTTGATGTCACTCTACTTCCACATGACAGTTCTCTATTATGGCAACCACCCTTTGCTTTTCCCTAGTGACCAATTTCACTAACGAGGGATTTTTAAATTTAATATTTTCCAAATGAAATAACTCAACTACCTTAGGATTAATGTATCTCAAACTGGCATCAGGGTCTATTAAAATAGAAATAGAGTGGTTAGCTACTTTACCTTCAAATTCCACCATTGTTAGTTGGTATTCAGCTTGGTGATCCTCCAATGCCACATTAATCCATGGAATACTCCTTGCCACATTACTAGTTGTGGAGGTTTCCTTAATATTACCAGTTGGTTCCATTCGGGTACGATTAGGGAAGTTTTCATAATAATGAGGCTCTCCACAACCCCAACACTACAAAGGGGGATTTTGTGTCTTACTAAGGTTTGGCTTACTTGATGCTTCAGTTTTCCTATTTTCATTATGAATTTTACTTTTCTGTTGATTCCTTCCAGGCGGTCCATTCCAATATTTCCTATGTCTACGTTTGCCTCAAGCACTTTTAGAATTATTGAAGTTTTGAAAATTTTTATGTCCCTTCTTATTTGACCATCCTCTTCCAGGTTCCCCTTTCTTCTTAATCCATAGATAACAAATCCGATCTTTTAGGATAACCTCATCCATCATATTCAGGTTATCAAAGTCTATCCTTTCCTTCATTAAAGTTGGTAGGCTATTGGTGAGTCGTTGTACCTTATCCTTCTCCTCTTGGATACAAGGTACATATCTCAGTAGTGAAGTGAATTTTGTGATAAATTCATCCATAGTCCGTAATCCAAATTTTAAATCGTGGAACTCTTTCGCCTTCTCATCATAAAAGTGCTTTGTTAAATACTTATCCTTAAAATGTCTCTGGAAAATATCCCATGTAATCTCTTCTTTGTCAATCTCGTGAATGGTTTTAATTTCTTCCCAATACAAGGTGGATTTCCCCTGTAATTGATAAACTGCAAATCTAGCTTTCAGATTATCATTGTAGTCATATATCTAAAACTATTTATTCATACTGATTAACCATGCTTCAACAACTTCTTCGGTTTCCCCATCGAACAATGGTGGTTTAATTTTTTTAAACTCCCCTTGAAGTTCAAACTTCTGTCTCTTGTTTTCTCTGCCACCCAAAGCATTTGTTGATTCCTCTTCATTCTCAATATGCCCTCCCTCAGCCTCAAGATGCTCATATCCTTGATGCTGCATCTCAGCTCTGTTCCCATCCTTCGAGCTAGGGTTTAGATATCTCTGTTTTTCCTATCTGATAGGATTTTCATAATGCTTTCTTTCTCCAGACTCAACCTTTCATTGCCAACCCTCATGTTTGTCATCTTAGCTCGCAGTTATTGGACTATTTCCAACAAAAGTGCATTTTGGTTAGACACATTTTTGCTTAGATGACCCCACATTTCTGCAGGTTCTTCCATGTCAGGTCCATATCCAACACCTATTGTTGTTCGTCCCTATGGAGTGATTCCCTCCCCCCTTCTCATGTTGCTTTGTTACCCTTCTGTGCATTAGTGACACTTTTTTAATATTCGATGGCCCGTTTAGGCCTCAGTTTTGTAGCCGACTCTGATACCAACTATAACAATAACACATACAACATGCCCTAAATAATAATAATAATAATAATAATTACGCAAGTGTACAAGGTGATGGAATCAATCATTATGTATAAAAATTATAATAAAACATTATATTTATGCAGATATCATACATATCAAACAAGCTTTGTACACATAGACATGAATACGACAACCATATTGTTAATAATACAATTAGGTTTTATTGGTTAGCTTAGGTTTGTGCATGTGGTTGGATTATTTCATATGCAGCTTGGGTGCTACATATATGACTTTTCCACATGCTAAACGCATAATAATACTTGTTTCATATATGTGCTTGTGATAAGCTTTAACCTCCCATGTGACCATCCTCGTCAATCTTAGATGTTTCTCGAGACTCTAATTGGCAGCTGGTCAAGGAGGGATCTAAATCCCCCCACACCAATGATCTAAGTGTCAATCCAACGGCTGCTGGGATTTGGGGTGGTTAGGGTAATACCCCACCCCCCCAAAACCTAACCAATTTGTCATTTTGTTCTCCTTCCTTGGCTTTTGGTTTCACTCTGCATCTGGTTTTGGTTCTTACTCCTGTGCAATGAAAAAGTCCTCAATCTCGATTCTTTGGAATGGTGTCACTACCCAGGTAATATTGTGGCTCTGAATTATGGTTTTTCTCTAATTTTTCTTTCAAAATTATCCAATTAACTCTGGTTCTTATTTTTCAATTGTAGGCAACCGAGGTTGATGACAGGTTTCGTCTTAAGGTGCCAGAGGAAAATCTTAACACAAATGTGGCGACTTCAAGTAAGGTATGTTGCTATTAGCCCTTCTCTTACACGTATGATTATTTTTAGTTGGGTACATGCCAATTTTTCTCCTATGTCATTCGTAGGTTTGGAGTTGTAACAGGGAAGCTTACCCATTGAGGTAACTTTCCCTTAAGCTTTCAATACTTTGGTTTAAAGAAACCCTTCCAATATTTATGGCGATAATTCTTACTTTAAAATTTGTTTTTCCGTCGGATACACATATCAAATTTTTCCATTCTTCTCATATACATATGTGATTATCTCCCTTGTGCTTGAGCTTACTCTCAACCATCTTTCCTGTTATTCTTCTTGGAATCCGATGGGTTACTCGACGTTGCTCTCCACTGGACCCCAAACTAAGGGTTTCAGTCAACAGTTAGATAAATTATGTTTTATTACAGGTTCTAGAGGTTGGAACCCTCTTGGGTTCTGGGTTTTCATTTACATCAATGATACATGGTTTTCTGAATTTTGGGCTATGACCTGTTTGTATCAAATTTGGTTCGGTATCCATAGAACCCAACCAGTTCGTCTTTTTAACTTAAACTTAATTTCGAAAGACAAGATAAATTGCTCTAATTTTTTTATAAAGACACATATTCTGGTAATGACAATTATTCTGCTGAAAAGATTCTTATTCTCATCTCTTGTTAGTATGTCTTTATTCGTATTAAATCTATGCATTTTTACTATATAGCCAATTATACAAATGATCATTTTTTCTTTATTACTAGTTTTATGGCACAAATTTGTTGTGTTTATGGTTCTCCCATTAACTTGAATTTTCTAGCATCATGTATCCAATTCTTAGAATTTTAGTTTGTTTCCAATAGTTCATGGCAGTGATACTTTACTATGTGGTTTTGAACACTTTCGGATTGTGTTTTTGTTCAATAATGGATAAAACCTCCAACTTTGGTTATATATCATTTCCTTGTTAAAACTTGTTGTGTTATTGATTCTCTAAGCTAACTTGAAGTTTCACTACCATACTTCAATTCAGAAAATATATGGGTTTTCCTAGTTCCTGAACATTGTCAAGACCATATTGACAGCACATGTAATGAACACTCACCTTGTGAACATAATTTTGAGTGTACCCAGTGACATAGATTTTCTCAGCTCCGTGTTCTTCTCAATTATATGTTCCAACTCCACATGGTTCACCGAATAAATGTACCTACATGTTGTTTTTTTTATACATAAACATTGACATATTTGCATTCGTTCAGTACAGTAAGAAATTTTGAGAAAGGAAACATAACTACATGTTTTAATACTTTCATAACCCTTTTTTAAACCAAAAAATGAAAATTATTTACATGAAACTATAGCTTACTTTCATAACACTAATTCTCCGAATAAGATGAAATACTTATCTTCCCGATAGATAGTCCGACAACTCAAATAGAGGAGCACCCTCCTCCCTTCCTGCGAGTTCGGCAATCACGTTCGACTCCCCTCGAGCTTCGCAACTAGTAGGTAGTTTTCTCTAGTGGTAGTGATCCTCTCTGATCACTTATAGACCTCAAGACTCTACAGTCAAGTCTGAAACTACGAATGTGGAGAGTTCCACTGAGTTTAACATATCTCAAGAACAATTATCAACCTACAATACAAAACACTTCTTGGTCCAGTTCTCTTATTTCTAAAAGTACTTGAGCCCTTTGCATGAATAGTAAAAAGAAAGAACCTCGTCTCTTCCCTCTTAGATCCATATTTCTCCTTGGAAGGAGGATTAATAACATGACCATCTAACTTCCTCGTAGTTATACAGACCATTTAGGGTCTCCCGTTTGAGTTTTCTAGACACATCAATCCAACATCAAGTCATACATATACCATAAAGAAAAGAAATATTTATTAACATATTCATAGAAACTTAAAACTAATTTTCCTTAAGTTC
The DNA here is from genome assembly GCA_031772625.1 of Pinus tabuliformis. Classification (NCBI taxonomy): domain Eukaryota; kingdom Viridiplantae; phylum Streptophyta; class Pinopsida; order Pinales; family Pinaceae; genus Pinus; species Pinus tabuliformis. The sequence continues at coordinate 984,851,299 of CM062810.1, forward strand.
CCATGAGGCACCTAACTTCAGTTTTATGATTAAAATATTATTAATCAATCATAAATAACCCAAAACTTTAGTAACTTATTAACTAATAATCACTCATGTACAAGGTGTGACACAAATGCAGGTTCACTAAAACAAATCCTATGAAAATACTTGTAATAAGTCCAATTACTCATATATATATATATATATATATATATCAGTCACACCCATTCATGGATTATACTTCTAATTCCTTTAACAAATAACTCTATGAAACAAGTATATGTATATCTAATTATAACTCTTTAAACTATAACCTTAATCCGTTAGTACATTCGTTATGGTTGTCATCAGTCCTAAGTCTTAGGTTGAGGGTGTTTGCACAAATTGTCATAGTGCTAAGGTTATTCCTCACCTTGGGTGATGTTATGAAAACCACGTTTGATGACAAAGGGACCTATATGCTATACTCCTCCTCCTTGGTCTACTTCATGCATTAAACTTAGCTTGTGTCTACCTACATTATTGGTCACAACATAAATTGATGGGATATTTAATTGCAAGGGGTGGATTAAAATCATTCAAGTGTACTCTCTACATTAATCGTCACATAACCCACCCCTAACTGGAACCTAGAGTCATCAATGCTACGATTGAATCATTAGCAGACACGCAGCCCTGGTTCATGTGAACTTCACTTGGATTTTCAGATCTCCTGGTGTGGATGGTGGAAATTCATTCAGTCAATCTAATGGTGGATACGCCCTCAAAAGACCTAAACTCTATCTATTCACCAGATATCCAACCCATTTTCTCCTTTTTCTTAGTGTCAGGCATGCTCTCTCTGATAGTCATGGTGATCGTTACTAGGGTTTAGTAGCTCGAAAGGAATTTTCCCATATCATGGCAATGCCTACTCCTCCTCTACTTCCAGGTAAGGAAATATTTCCTTCTTGTGAAAAAATATTTATGGTTCCTACGTTCTCTAGTAATTCATTTACTGTTTCGTTCTGACTCTTACTAATTTTTCCTATGCTTCTCTCAATTATCAAGTTCATCTCCCTCATACCAGTTTGAAATTTGGTAATGATTTTGTTTCTCTGTTTCCCTAGCTTCCAAGGTTTATATTTTTTTCCCAGTCTTGGTGTGCCATGGTTGAGTAGAAGGTTCAGAGCATGTATCTTTCCAGTCACCTGGAAGAGAAACACTACTAAAACAATTGACCCCTTTTTTTCACCAACAGGTATCTTCCTTTGTTCCTTTTGTTATCACTTAAGAAAAATTTCTAAATCTGAGAATCAGTTTTTTTTTTAAGTCTTGGTCTGGTTTTTCTATGATATTTTAGAGTTTGAATAAGAGTCTTGTCAAGAGTCTTGTTGGTATGTCAAAAGGAGTCAGTTCTCTGTTCTTGTATATTATTAGTCTCATATCTTAAATCAAATCCACATGTCGAAGCTTGTTTCAAGGTTCTTAATGCGCTACAAAACTGTCTAGGAGTTTTTGTAGCGCAATATCCAGTCTAGGTGTTTTCGTAGCACAAAACCCAGATTTTGCATTGGCTGCGCTACGAAATCGAGGATTCTTGCAGATCCGTAGCAAATATCATCCAACTGTCAAATCTATCGAAATCAGTTATCCTTACATCATCTGTGGTCAGTCCATACACTTTTCCTATCACGTTCAACCGCTTATCCTCATCATTAGGGTCGTTAAATGTCTTCGTACGTTCAGGTTACAAATTTCAAAAGAGGCCGAATATTCACAGTCATAATTATGTTTGGGTTCATGCATGAGGAGCAACTTGGCAAACGTTCAGTTTTAATTCCTTGAAGAATCAAGCGAGGCAACTTTCAAGCGAGGAAGTTTTCAAGCAAGGCAGCTTTCAAGCGAGGTAGTGATCGAAGATTGAGACAGTGCCAGTTTTTCAAATTTCCATTTCGCAGTAATTTCATGGAGGGGTTTGCAGAAAGAAAGGAGCATAGGTCAGGAAAATGTCTGAGGAATGAACCTAAGGGTTTAGATATCCTCCTGAAGAATGATGAATTCGAGCAAGCCTTCAAACAGGTTGGCTGTTGGAGGTTTTGCGAAAAACTTCAAGGAGGTCATATGCAAGTCACCAAGGAATTTGCTTTAAATTTCACATAACCGAATTCAAAGGTTGGGGTGCTTGAATTTCCAATCTCTCCAGAGGTTATATCTGCAGTCACTGAGATTCCAAGGGGACAGGAAAGATGCTTTAAAAATTTCAAGTTTGATATGACCCCCTGCAAAGAATTTCTGAAACCGGAGTTCATGGATTCAGACTTAAAAAAGTCAGTGTCCAAAAGTTTTGTCAAAGATTCATACGCTAATCTGCTTACCTGCATACAGAGGTACTTCACCTACGAAGGAAGGTATCATAAGGTTTATTCATACCACTTCAAGCTTCTGCTTCATTTCACTGGGAAGATATCTCTTGATTTGCCTTTCTACTTGTTTCGTAGCCTAGGCAAAATGTGTGACAAAGTTCAGTTAAATAAGGAAGCCTGTGAGACCTCGTTGTTTCATCACGGCTTAGTCAAATTGATCATTTTGCATGAGCTCCAAAAAGTAGATAGGGAATGGTCTGTGTTCATGTTTATGTCTGGCTTCAAAAATGAAACTGGCCTCAACCCTCAAGCTACGAAGAGTTCTCCACCGGCAGTTAGTCATCGTGCAGAAACAAGATCGAGAAGATTCATAAAATTCAAGGCTAGGAAATAGATAAAGGAGCCCACCAGATCATTAGTAATTCAAGACACACCTCTACAGTCACAAAAAGAGAAAGCTAAGAGAAAAGAGGGTGTACACGAGCAGTCTACAGGTGAAGCAGTTCAGAGAAGAATAACCAGGAGCTAGTTAGCTAAATAAAAAGGCAAGACAACGGTGACTGAGGAAAACCTGGTTTCAAAGGGAAGTCTGAATGACTTGCTTCAAGCTATTGATATTGAGGAGTCTCCTCTGGTTCGATCAGACTTGATAGGATTAGGTAAAGACAAAACCCAGAAGGCCAAAGCCTCTAAAAAGCTCAAATTTGATTATCAGGTTTCTAAATTTGTATTTAAGCCAAGAAGACCTGTGATGAGGTGTTCAAAAGAGGTACAAAAGGAGCTGCCAGAGTCAAGTGAAATAGAGGAGGTAGCAAAAGCTCATGAAGAACCTATGACTACATCAGAAACACCATCTTAGCTACATAAAAACGATAAAGGTAAGGCAATTATCCCTCAAGAGAAATATATTGTTGAAGAGTTGAAATTAGCAAACCTTGAAATTGCTAAACTGAAGAAAGCCGCAAGGAAACATGCAATCAAGGAAGCTCATTTTAATAAAATGGAAGCTCTGTGGGAATACAAAAAAATTTCAATACCTAAGGTGGTCGATTGTCATGCCCAATACTACACTTGGTCAGTCCCTACAATAAAGGAAGCAAAATACATCAAAAAAGTTAATACAATACTGAGAGCTGGGATCATAATTATGAAGAGGCAAATCAAGGATTTGAAGATACCATTAAGCCAGCGAGAAGGACTTCCTTAGCTAAGGAAAATCACACAGCAAGTAAGGCTAAGCCCCAAATTTTGATGATTCACCTTTTTTTGAAGTTTTTCCTTGATGAATGGTGCCTCTGCATTTAGTTTTGAACAAGTTTCAGGGCATATGAAAAGGACATTTCAAGAAAAAGAAAGCTCAAGACAGTCAAATTTTGGCATTAAAACTGTGTTTTGAAATTACACAACAGTTTCGTAGTGCGCTACGAAACTGCTGTAGCTGCATGTTATAATTCGGTTGACCAGTTTTGCTGCAAAAAAAGGGAGATCTTTTTGAAAGGGAATTTTTGAAAAGGATCATTTATAAAGTGGAAGCATCCAGCAAGGGCAAAACAAGCGGAGGAAAGATATATATGAACTCTAAGTTATTTGTTATAAAAATGATCACAACTAGTATGGTTCATGAGACTTCAAGCAGCATTAAAGATGTTTTGTCTTCACACATGTATATGGGCAAGGTCTACAGTGCATGAAAAACAGGATGGTCCAATACATTTTTTTGCAATCAAGAAGAACAACAGGGATAATTAATTTCAAAGATCCTTGTGGAGACCAAAGGCAGAAAAGCAGGAGCAGTTTCATAATTTCCAGGAGAAATTAAGGGATGAGACATCAAGGGCCAGCAAGGAGTTTCAAACAACCACCAAAGCTAAACTGAAGATGGCCATTTTTCAGAGAACGAATTTGGATTGTATTAAATGCTACTACCAACATGATGAGCAGTTAGACTCCTAGTTGTTTTAGGTCTTTCAAACTGCTAGTTAGCAGTTAGTTGTATTTAATAGTTAGTTAAAGTGTCAATAGGTGTCATAGTAGGGAGAATTCTAGTTCCCCTCATGCAAGAGGAGGAATCTCAGTTATGTAAAAATCTCTATATATAGGAGAAAATGGGATGTACAAAGGGTTGAAGATTTTTCAGAGAAACTCTCATATTGAGCTTTGTGTAATACTCTGTTTTCAGTAATACAGTACTTGGCTTTATTTGTCTGGAATCAGAAGGAATTCAATGTTTCAGAATGTCTTATGTTGTCCTTCTCTCATTATCTATGGTGGTATGAATGTGTGATTACCTAGAAATCACTAATTGTGCTCTAACTTCCTTCATACATTTATAAACTGTGTGGTCCTATATTTTTCTGATATATTCTCTATCTGTTGAATTCTTATGCCCTGAATTCTATATAAAGCTAGCGTTATTGAAAATACTGAAGCATGTTTGACTCCATAAGCCCAATGGATATTTTCTAAATTGTGTTTCAACCTTCTACACTTTTTCATTTGTTTCGTAGAGTTAGCCATCTTATTCATTATCAAAATCTTTAATTTTGTGAGAGAGCCCTCTCAGCTTGGGGAGGCTAAGCCTCAGCCTAAAGTAGGTTTGAAACAGTTACTCAAGGTCTCCCTGATCAGCAACCTTATAGGGTTTGATTTTGAGATAACATTTTGGTGCGTCTTCCGGGAGTCTGAAGATTAATCATTCTCGAAATCAAGAAGCTAAACTTTTGAAGGTAGCAGGAGCTCAAAAATATTTCGAGGTTGCAAAACTACCTTGGTGACTCCATTGTTGAAGAATTCAAAATTCATAGATTCATGGTGATTCCACTGGAGTTATGAAGAACTCATATGCTACCATTCTTATTTCAAGGTATGCATGCATAAATTTTTCAGGAATTCATGGTTTCCCAAATCATTTTCCCAAGGATACATATTTTCTAAGGAATGGTCCAAAATTCAATGGAGAAGATTTGAGTTTAACTTTGAAGCATATATCAGATTTCTGTGATTTTACCGAGCTTCTTAGAGTCAAACATGAGGATGTTTGCATTATGTTGTTCTTAGAGTACACTATCCCAAGTGGAGCCACTGTAATCACTTAAGAAAAGTTTCAAATTCTGAGCATCAGTTTTTTTTAAAAGAATGTTGTTAGTCTTGTTCTGGTTTTTCCGTGATATTTTAGAGTTTGAATAAGAGTCTTGTCAAGAGTCTTGTTGGTATGTCAAAAGGAGTCAATTATCTATTCTTTTATATTATTGGTCTCATATCTCACATCAAATCCACATGTCGAAGCTTGTTTCAAGGTTCTTAATGCGCTATGAAACTGTCTAGGAGTTTTCGTAGCACAACATCCAGTCTAGGTGTTTTCGTAGCGCAGAACCTAGATTTTGCACTGGCTGCACTACGAAATCGGGGATTCGTGCAGATCCGTAGCAAATCTCATCCAACTGTCAAATCTATCGAAATAAGTTATCCTTACATCATCTGTGGTCAGTCCATACACTTTGCCTATCACGTTCAACCGCTTATCCTCATCATTACGGTCGTTAAATGTCTTGGTACGTTTAGGTTACAAATTTCAAAAAGAGGCCAAATATTCACAGTCATAATTATGTTTGGGTTCATGCATGAGGAGCAACTTGGCAAACGTTTAGTTTGAATTCCTTGAAGATCAAGCGAGGCAGCTTTCAAGCGAGGCAGTGATCGAAGATTGAGACAGTGCCAGTTTTTCAAATTTCCATTTCGCTGTAATTTCATGGAGGGGTCTGCAGAAAGAAAGGCGCATAGGTCAGGCAGATGTCTGAGGAATGAACCTGAGGGTTTAGATATCCTCCTGAAGAATGATGAAGTCGAACAAGCCTTCAAACAGGTTGGTTGTTGGAGGTTTTGCGAAAAACTTCAAGGAGGTCATATGCAAGTCACCAAGGAATTTGCTTTAAATTTCACAGGATTGAATTCAAAGGTTGGGGTGCTTTAATTGCCAATCTCTCCAGAAGTTATATCTGCAGTCACTAAGATTCCAAGAGGACAGGAAATATGGTTTAAAAATTTCAAGTTTGATATGACCCCCTGCAAAGAATTTCTGAAACCGAAGTTCGTGGATTCAGACTTAAACAAGTTAGTGCCCAAAAGTTTTTTCAAAGATTCATATGCTAATCTTCTTACCTGCATACAGAGGTACTTCCCCTACGAAGGAAGTGTTTGGTCAATTTAGTGTGATCTAAATTGCTATTTAAAATGTCAACCCGGGGTTCGTAAACTGATGAAGTGAAGTGTACTATATGTACTAGATAACCATTTCCTTAGTCTTTTGTCGTTTTTAGTTTTTATAAGTTTGTTTTTGGATTTATCTTTCCCTAATGTGAGATGATGAAAAGGTGATAAAGCAAGTGAAATATGGATGATTATGGTGATCTCTAAGTGGTTTTTCAAAACATAAAAGAAAGAAAGCTTTAAAATAACTGCAATGAAATCAATTCTTTAAAAAGAAATAAAGACATCAAACAATGAACTAATGACATCGGCCCAGTATCTTTGTTGCTGAATGAAAATGAAAGTGAAATCTACAGTAAATTCAATTAAAAGTAAGAACAACTAATCCACACTATTTCAACTCTTCAACTCAATCTTCCTTGTGAAAAGATATCATGAAATGTTAAGCAATGTGAAATCTAAAAGAAGTTAAACTGCATAAAAGAAACTAATCACACTACTTTAACTCTCTTGACCTTTTGCCTTTCAGCTTAATTTACCCTGTGAGAAACAATCATGAACAAGTCAAGCAATGTGAGATCTAAAGCAAACTAAATCAAGCTATAATGAGTGATATTCTGGTTCCTAATAAAGTTATTTGATTATAGAAAGAAGCCGTTAACAGATGAATAGCATGATATCTAAGAGCAGAAAATAAATGTACAACTTAAGGAAATGATAGTACTGGAAATCAAACTTCAGAAAACAAGATTCAGCGACAAAGACAAGATGATCTCGTATGCCAATAGTTATAAAAAGAAAAAGGTGAAAAATTGCCTCGGGCTGCCTAAGAAAACTTGCAGAAAACACTGATCAGTTGTAACCATAAAAGAGCAGCGATGAAAATGTAAATCAACAGAAATCAAAAAGCTTTGTTATGTACAGCTAATATACATGATGAAATAAAACACAGCATTTAAATGACAACTGTACAGCTAATATACATGAACAGGAAAAAAAAGTAATGCCAGAGTTAAAGGACAACTATACAAGGCTTTAGTGAGCAGGGGCCCTCTACCACTTCAGCCGATTCAACGAACAGCTACAAGCTTAAGTTTAAACCAGTCTTCTCATATATTAAACAGCAACGTAAAAGTGTAGTGGGGAAATACAACAAATTCGAATTACATTCCAAGAGATTAACTTTTACAGCGTTCATGGACGCGTTATTTATAAGGAAAGAAAGCTAAACAAATTAACTAAATCTACGCTATTAACCACGCTGCTAGAGACACGTAAATCCTCTTCAGCCCGGATCTAGGTAACTGTCATCATGTTTATTAAATCTGAGAGGTATGGCTGTTGGCTTCACGCTACCAGGATGTCTTCGTGGCTAAGGACTGTGCCACGTAGCTTCACGTGCTCAAAAACAGAGCTACGCAGAGCTGTGCCACTGCTGAACACTTCCGTTGACTATCCTTTGCCCCTTGTTTGAACGCGGGCTTTTATGGGCGTGCTGGATGATCTGGAGAGACACGTTCCATGTCCTTGACTCCTGTAACTTGCCCATGTGGCTCGTTTCTTCAGAGGACACCTGTAGCATGGTGTTTGACAAAACGGCTGCGGAATCCTGTGCTGGCTGCAGAAACCTGGGTCGACTGCGAAAACATGTGTCGGCTGCGGAAACTGAGAAGCTTCCGCAGCTGTCTAAACAAAATTCTAAACCAAACAATAGTCATCAGTGTAGTTAGAAAACCATGTCAAAAGCTCTTTTTTAAACTAAAATACAATGATTTAATCAACTTGGTGGATGAAATGAGTGGAAAAAGAAGGCTGAGAGGGTGTATAGGAAGGTGCAGGTTCGAGGCTCAACATACCCCCACTGTGAAGGTGTTGCATGTCCTCATGCAACCAAAACTTAGTTATTTTCCCTTAATCCATATGCTCTGAGGCTTCTGCAAGAACATCTAGCCCTCTTCTCTTTCTCTTTGATGCTAAAATGGTCTTTGGTTTCCTGACTAGACATTTGAACTTAAGATTAATCAATGCCCTGCTCAATTTTTTACACTTTTTCTTCAGCTTCCTGTTCTTCTTTTGCCACAGTCCTAAATGGAGCATAGTGTTATCATGGACAATCTTGTCTACCTTACTCTGCTCTTTGAGTGCTTCGTTTTCCTGTTCGATGTGCCTATTTAGGACTTCCAATTGAAACACTTCCTGTTTTAAAGACTGTACTTGTGCATCAAGTGGCAAGGTTGTGCTTGGTCCTGCAGCTGATTGTTCCAAGGACTCTAGGTAGTTATATGCTTTTTGCTGATTAGAATCTACCTCAGGTGTCTTTCTCGGCCTGAACTCAAATTCTGGTAAAGGAGGACTACTTTCTCTTTCCAGCCGAAAAGGGCTTTCCTCACGTGGAGGACTTGGCTCAATGCTTGGCTGAGTTGGAGATTTCTCAAGTGTCTCTTTATCTAAATCAATAAAGTGAGACTGTTTTTCTTGGGTTACACTCTTCTTTCCTTTTAGCCTACTGCTCCTCCTCACGTGTGGACTAGTGCTCTTTTCCTATGCACTCTGTTTTCCTTTTTGTTTCTTTGTTATGGCAGCAGCTTGAAGATGTACTAATCTTTCTGCCAAAGTTTGAGAATCTTCCTCTATGGATGGTTCAGGGGATGGATAGGTTTCTTGAATGGTTATTTTTCCTTTTTCCTTCTTCTCTTTCTTGTTTTTAGCTCTCTCCTCTTCTTCTTTCTGAATAGTTTCCTGAATGTCTATTGTAGGAGAGTCTTGGGCTGTAATATTCTTTTCTTTCCTCCTACTTCTCTTTGGAATTTTTGGGGAACTGCTTCCAGAGGCTTCAGTCAGTTCTTGGAAGTGGTTTCTTGTCAAAAACTTTTCCGAAGTATCCTTAGTGTTTTTCAACTGATCTTCAATAAGGATTTTTATGAACCCGTGATGGTAAAGATGGGGTTCAATATTGCCTACGTGTTTCTGAACAGTAGAGCTCATTTTCTTCAAGCTTGATAACAGAAAATAAGGCAAATTAAGGGTATAACCTTCCATAAAATTCATCACTAGCCTGGCATGATACATGTACATGGAACCAAAACGACCCTCGCATGTGATAAATTTCTGGATAAGTAATAACAGAGTGGACCATTCTTCTTTTATTGCATGCACAGGGATTCCTTTTGTAAATACAGAGGTATCCATACCTGGGTTTTGGAGCATGATTCTCCATCCTTGATCGTCCACACTTCTGTTTCTGAACCACCTTTCACCTTCTTGTGGGAGACTTGTTGCAGCTGCTATTGTGGCCTCGGTCACTGTAAATTTTAAGTCTCCTATCTCCACTGCGTGTCCATTAAAGGACCGTGCAAAGGCTTTAGTAAATTCTTTGTTATAGCCCCTGAACTTTTGAATGAATCTCAACCACCTTGCTTTCTTCAACGACTCCTTCCTTTGAGGATAACCCTCCAGGTATTTTGGTCCTTCCGGTTCAGCTCTTAGTAGTTTTCCCATTCTCGGCTTTAAATTCCGACTGAAAATTCTACTGCGTATGAGGGTTCAGGGAAAAAATGGGCTGATTACGGGATTCTTAGGGTAACTGGAGTGGCCGTAATCGAAGTTCAGGATGTATGTGGTGACTGTAGCCAGGGTTTGGAGCAAGCTGTAGTGGATGCAGCAAAAATGGAGAACAGGGAATGGTATGAGTACCGAGGGAGTAAAGGGTAAACAACAGTAACGAGTTCAACATCGAATGCATGCGGGAGTGAAGTGATAAATGGGCAGAATAACGGCTGAGTCCTTTTGGATCGAATGACTTGCGCACACGTCTCAGCAGGTGGCTGCGGAAATTATGGTGAAGGAGAGCCGTAGTACAGTAGGTCACGTCTCAAAAGTACGGCCAATAAATGGGAGAGCAGTCCATCTCGAGTTTAAATTTAGAATGATCATGGGACCGTTAGAAATGAATAAGGTGTGTGGAATGACATCGTGGAAGAGGAGTGGTATGGGGCTTGCCGTATCAAATCATTGCATTTAGTGGAACTTGCCATGGTTTAATAACTATGCATAATAATGACATTGAATTTTTATTTGGTAGAGATTTTTTATCATACCTTTGGAAGTTTATCATTTCTTGATTAAGGCTTCTGACCCATTGTTGTTCTTTGATCTTGAAGGTGCCCCATGTCTTTGCTGCACTTGGTGATGATGACACTAACCTTTGACTGTGAATTTTTTTTTTTGAAAACAGAGTGATGCCGGCTGTAAAGATAGATTGATGCTGGCTGCGGAAATTGTTTCTGGCTGCGGAAACTGGTTCTGGCTGCAGAAACGGTTTCCAGCTGCGGAAACTAAGACAACACCCCTTTAACTTCACAAAGATAGTTAGAGAAGAACTAACTAAATAAAATAGTCCTGAGAGGGACTTTTATTGATGGAATGAAATGAAATGAGTGGAATGAGATGGAAATGAAGTGGAGTGAAGATGGAGATGAAAATGAGATGGATGAACAGAAATGGCAAATGAGGTGGAGTGAAGATGGAAAGAGAGAGAGATTTTTTTTTTTTTTTGGAAAATATAGAGTGTCAGGTGCCCCTGATTTTCACTCTACATTTTCTGTATAAGACTGCCAATCTATGATTGGTTTTCAGGCTTATACAAAAGATTTTTTTTTTATTTTTTTTTTATTTTTTCAACTAAAGGAAACAAAGACTAGGCTGATGGAGGAAAAGGATTCCTCTCCACCAGCCTCATTGCAAAATTTTCTTGAAACATTTTGACAAATTCCTCTTTTGAGAGTGGCTTATGATAAATTTTCAATCGGTGGCCATTCACAATGAGAGGAGTTTGAAACTCATCAATGGTCTTGACTCGAACTGCTCCATTGCTAAAGACTTCGTCAATCTCATATGGTCCAAGCCAATGAGTCCGAAATTTTCCTTTGAAGTCTTTAAACTTGGAATCAAACAGTAACGCCCAATCTCCCTTTTGAAACTTTTTCTCTTTGATATATCTGTCATGCCACTTAGTCCCTTGGTGCTGAACTAGATTAGTCCTTAAAATTGCATCTTGTCTTATTTCATCTAGCTCATTCAGCTGCTCCATTCTGTGCTTTTGGGCTTCTGATAGATTCATCCCCAACTGAACTGCCATCTTGAAAGTCTTGACTTGAAACTCAATGGGGAGTATGACTTCTTTCCCATAAACAAGTTCATAGGGAGAATGTCCTGTTGTATTCCTCCATGTAGTTCTATAGGCCCATAAGGCTTCAGGAAGTCTTTCTGCCCAATCTCTTCTATGTAGATGAACAGTTTTGGTGATGATGTTCTCAAGGACTTTGTTTGTAGACTCCACTTGGCCATTTGCTTGCGGATGGTACGGAGTAGATTTTCTATGCTTGATTTTGTATTCTTCCATCAGCTTCTCCATCAAGTTAGATGTAAATTGACTTCCCTGATCTTTCAAAATTTCTCTTGAGACACCAAAACGAGTAAAAATATCCTCAAAAAGAAATTGAACAACTGAGTTTTCAGTGGCAGAAGGCAATGCCTTGGCTTCTATCGATTTAGTAACATAATCAGTGCAAACCAATATATAGTTCTTTTGTTTAGATGGTGGATTAATAGGTCCAATGAAATCTAAAGCCCATTTTTCAAAGAGTTCGATGAGTACCTGTGGCTGTAATGGCATTTCATTTGAAAGAGTTGGTCTCCCAACTGTTTGGCAGCTGTCACACCTTCTAACATATTGTTTTGCATCTTTGAAGAGAGAAGGCCAATAATATCCTAAAGAAAGGATTTTATAGGCCGTCCTCTTGTCAGCAAAGTTTCCACTGCATGGTTCATCATGACATGCCTTGAGGATGTCAGGCATTTCATCTTCCCGAACACATCTTCTGATCACACAATCTAGCCCTGTTTTAAACAATTCATTAGAAATCCATGAATAATTTGAACTCTCCTGAATAATTTTCCTTTTCTCATTAGGAAATAAGTGTGGAGGTAGCTTCCCTGTAACCAAATAGTTAGCAATATCTGCATACCAAGGAGTTTTAGTAGTTACTGCAAACAAATATTCATCTGGAAGCTTATCCTCTACAGGATAATCTTCGTTAGTATTTTGGATTCTAGACAAGAAATCAGCTACTATATTTTGTTTCCCTGGTCTATCTAACACAGTAATATTGAATTCTTGTAAAAGTAAAAGCCATCTTGTAACTCTGCCATTAGTAACAGGTTTGTTCATGAGATATCTAATTGCAGAATGATCAGTATGGACAAAAGTTTCATAGCCTGTTATATAATGTCTAAACTTGTTGATTGCATGAACAACAGCTAAGAACTCTTTTTCAGTCACAGTATAATTTAACTCAGTAGGAGTCAAATTTTTACTGGTGTAGTAAATGGCATAAGGAACTAAATCCTTTTGACCCAACACAGCTCCTAGAGTTGTATCTGAAGCATCTATAGAAATATGGAAAGGAAGTTTCCAATTTGGCCCTCTCAAAATGGGTGCTTCAGATATTCTTGTTTTCAAAGTTTCAAATGCAGATTGACAATCAGGATCCCACTTGAATTCACAGTCTTTTGTAAGTAATTTGAAGAGTGGAGATGCTATTTTGGTGAAGTTTTCAATAAATCTTCTATAATATCCAGTAAATCCAAGAAAACTTCTAACATCTTTTTGACAATTTGGAATAGGTAACTTGGAGATGACTTCAACTTTTGATCTATCAACTTTAATCCCATCTCCCGAAATATGATGTCCTAAAACAATCCCTTCAGTAAACATCATAAAACATTTTTCATGACTTAATGAAAGATTTGTTCCTTTACATCTTATAAGGAATTTTTCCAAATTTTCTAATGCCTCTTCAAATGAATTACCATAAACTGTAAAATCATCCATATAAACCTCTACACAATCATGAATTAGATCAGAAAAGATTCCTAGTACTGCCCTTTGAAATGTGGCAGGTGCATTACATAATCCAAAAGGAAGTACTCGGTAAGCAAAAGTTCCCCATGGACAAGTAAATGTGGTTTTGTCCTGATCTTCTGGTGCTACCTGAATCTGATTGTAACCACTAAAACCATCCAAAAATGAGAAATACTTTTTTCCTGCTAAAGTATCTAATACCTGATCAATAAAGGGTAGAGGAAAGTGATCCTTCAAAGTTTCTTTGTTTAATTCTCTGTAATCAATGCAAACCCTCCATTTACCATTCTTTTTAAGTACTATAACCAAAGGAGAAACCCACCGGCTATCTGAAATGGGGTAAATGAAGTTTACATTAAGTAACTTTTGGAGCTCTTCTTTCACTATCTCCCTATGGTTTGGATTCATCCTTCTTTGAGGTTGTCTAATTGGTTTACTGTTTTCCTCAATGTAGATGTGATGAATGCAAGTCTTAGGGTCAATACCTTTCATATCGGTATACTCCCATACAAATGCAGTAGAATGTTTTTGCAAGGTTTTGGTTAGCTCCTCCTGTTGTGATTTTTCCAAATTTTTGTTCATATTAAATGTTTTTCCTGTAAAAATCTCAATGGCAGAACTACCAAACTCTTCCATAGAGAAAAGAGACATTTGTCTAGATGATAGACACTCAATGTCAGAATCCAACTGAAATTGTGTGTGGTCATATTCTGAAGATTGTTCAAAGTTTTCTAATGTGTTCAGAATTTGACTATCTTCACTGATCTCAGAAATGGTAAAGACAGGTTGTATAGTATCTTCATCATCAACCCACTCATTATCTCCTATTTCTGTAATTTCTTTTGCTGGAGGATACAGATTGAACTTCTTTGTCGAATTACCATCAGAAATATACATATCCTCAGACCTACAATTGATAAAAGCATCAGCTGTCGCTAGCCAAGGTCTTCCTAAGATGAGAGGATGTCCTCCTAGATTACTCTTGGGAGTTAAAATCATGAAATCCACTGGATATTCCCAAGAGTCTAAGGAGATTGGAATGTCTTCTAATACACCATCTGGTTTAATAATTGATCGATCTGAAAGTTGCAATAAAGTAGGTGTAAAAAGAAGATTAGGAAGTTTTAGCTGTTCTATAGTTTGTCTACTCATGATGTTGATAGCAGCCCCTAAATCAATCAAAGTATTTGGTATTTCTACCCCATTGATATGTGTTTTGACAATTGGACTACCGGGATCTACATATTTCTGCATAGTAATTTTTCCCATCATGATATCTACAATTTTCCCTACCAGATGGATTCTTCTTGTATCTCTTGGTTTCCTTCCTGGTCTTTTAAGACTCAACTCCTTTATTGTTTTTGCTAGAATAGGAATCTCTTTAATGGCTTGCAACAAGGGAATCTTGATACAGACATTCTTCAATTCATCTAGAAAATTATAGTCAGGCAACCAAATTTTTCTTTTTGAGTACTTGGGTTTTGAAGAGATGCTTTAGAACCCTTATTGGCTTCAAGATAATATTCCTCAAAAATTCTTTTCTTTTGAGCATTTATAGAAGGCTTATCTAGGACTCTACCTGATCTGAGTTGTACATCATTGAGAGGAACAATCATATAGGCAGGAAATTGTTGACCTTCCATCATGTAAGCATTTTGAGGGTTTTTGTTATTGGGGTTTGGCAATGGCTGAGAAGGAAGTTGATTTGACTTTTGTTGGAATGGAAGCAAGAGTTGAGAATTTGGATTCTGTTGAGAAGGTTGTTGTGGAAATGGCAATGATAGTTGTGGATTTTGATTTGGAAGTTGTGGAGCTTGTTGGTTTTGAAAATATGGGGGATATTGATAAAATTGAGCAAATCTCCCATAAGGATTTTGCATACCTTATATCCATGATTGAAAAGGATTTTGAGGTTGGGACAAAGGTTGTTGCCAAGGATTCCAATTTGGTGGGGGTTGAAAATTCATAGAGTTGCTAAAACCTTGATTTTGTTGCCCCTGCCAAGGTCTCCTTGCAACAAAACAGAGAGATTCGATTGTATTTGGATCTTCTTGAAAGACATCTTTGAGTCCAGGAATTGAAGGACAATCCTTGGTCTCATGATTCTCTGAACAAATTACACGTGTTTCTACAACTTTTGCATCCAAGGGACATTCCCTTAGAGCATGTTTCTTCCTACACTTTGGGCAAAAGATGGCCAAAGCCTCAGCTTCTGCTTTCTGCTTATTGTGAATCTTAAGGGTGTCTAGTTGCTCACTAAGACTCCCTAAGATGTCAGTTTTGAATTCATCAAGCATGTTGCCAATCTCAACCCTACTTACTGATCCAGTTGCAGATTTGTTTGCTCTGATGAGAGAAGGATCTCTAGGCCCTTTTTGAGTTTTAGATTTCCCCCTTGAGAGATGGACACATAGCTCTGCTATATCATGAAGTGGAAGTTGAGATATGTCTCCTTTTCCCATCATGTTCAAAATATCTATCCATTCATCTCTAATGGCTTTTAATAGAAGGGCTTTCAAGGTCTCCTCATCTAAGTTACTCATTTTTGCTCTTTTCAGGTTGTATTGAAATCTTTCAAGTAAATCCTCCAAGTTTTAATCTTCTCTATGCACCATTTTGAATACCTCATCCTTGTGATTGGTGGGCATACAATAGTCCAGGTACCTATCCAAAAATGTTTGTTTCATATCATTCCAAGTCCTAATGGATTGAGTGAGTAATCCCATGAACCATTTCAAGGCTGCTCCTTTCAATGTTGAAGGAAACAGTTTGTGTTTTTGAGAGTCTTCCAGATAATCATAAGTTCGACACACGACCTCAAACTCAAATAGAAATGTTTCAGGGTCCTCATTCCTTAACCCATGGAAGTTTGGGAGGACAGATGGTGAGATGTTTTTCATTGTGGCTCGGGAGTCCTCATTGACTATAGGAAATCCGAATGAGTTATCTCCATCCCTATTTCCCCCAATGTTACCTCTACCTCCTCCATTGTTTCCTCCTTCTCCTCTACCTCTACCTCTACCAAATCCAGTTTCTCCTTCCTCTGTCATGGTAGTTTCCCTGGAGACTTCAGAGTCTTCTGGTTCTTCTACTAAGGGTGAACGAGAAGGAATTTATCCCTCTTCTTCTTCTGATGATTCTACTTCTTCAATTACAATTCGTCTCTCTGTAGACGGAAGGAAAGGATCTCTTTCTAATTCAGATTCGATGGAAGGTGTGGGAGAGTCGACTCCTGCCTCTTGAATTCCAGGAATCCTAGGGCCAGGAGTGTGGGTTGGAGATGATGAAGATGTCTCTTGTCTATCCCTTGAAGTAGATGGAGTTGTAAAAATCGAACTCTTGGCTCTAGCTAAAAACCTTCCCCTAGAATCTCTTGCTCTATGCATGTCATTTTTTTTTATTTTTCTTCAAGTCGGGCTAATAATTCTCTTTCTGATCTTCCAGGTCACTCTAGGTGCAAGAAGAGAGCATACTCAAGAAACTATTAAACCAATAACTTTCTCTTTTCTGATCCTCCAGATCACACTAAGTGCAAGAGGAGAGCATACTTTGAGAGGTTATCAATTTTCCTTCCTTGAAATTTTTTTTTTTTTTTTTAGAAATTGGCTACCTAATTTCACTTCCCCGGCAACGGCGCCAAAATGTTTGGTCAATTTAGTGTGATCTAAATTGCTATTTAAAATGTCAACCCGGGGTTCGTAAACTAACGAAGTGAAGTGTACTATATGTACTAGATAACCATTTCCTTAGTCTTTTGTCGTTTTTAGTTTTTTTAAGTTTGTTTTTGGATTTATCTTTCCCTAATGTGAGATGATGAAAAGGTGATAAAGCAAGTGAAATATGGATGATTATGGTGATCTCTAAGTGGTTTTTCAAAACTTAAAAGAAAGAAAGCTTTAAAATAACTGCAATGAAATCAATTCTTTAAAAAGAAATAAAGAAATCAAACAATGAACTAATGACATCGGCCCAGTATCTTTGTTGTTGAATGAAAATGAAAGTGAAATCTACACTAAATTCAATTAAAAGTAAGAACAACTAATCCACACTATTTCAACTCTTCAACTCAATCTTCCTTGTGAAAAGATATCATGAAATGTTAAGCAATGTGAAATCTAAAAGAAGTTAAACTGCATAAAAGAAACTAATCACACTACTTTAACTCTCTTGACCTTTTGCCTTTCAGCTTAATTTACCCTGTGAGAAACAATCATGAAAAAGTCAAGCAATGTGAGATCTAAAGCAAACTAAATCAAGCTATAATGAGTGATATTATGGTTCCTAATAAAGTTATTTGATTATAGAAAGAAACCGTTAACAGATGAATAGCATGATATCTAAGAGCATAAAATAAATGTACAACTTAAGGAAATGACAGTATTGGAAATCAAACTTCAGAAAACAAGAGTCAGCGACAAAGACAAGATGATCTCGTATGCCAATAGTTATAAAAAAAAAAAGGTGAAAAATTGCCCCGGGCTGCCTAAGAAAACCTGTAGAAAACACTGATCAGTTGTAACCATAAAAGAGCAGCGATGAAAATGTAAATCAACAGAAATCAAAAAGCTTTGTTATGTACAGCTAATATACATGATGAAATAAAACGCAACATTTAAATGACAACTGTACAGATAATATACATGAACAGGAAAAAAAAGTAATGCAAGAGTTAAAGGACAACTGTACAAGGCTTTAGTGAGCAGGGGCCCTCTACCACTTCAGCCGATTCAACGAACAGCTACAAGCTTAAGTTTAAACCAGTCTTCTCATATATTAAACAACAACGTAAAAGTGCAGTGGGGAATACAACAACTTCGAATTACATTCCAAGAGATTAACTTTTACAGTGTTCATGGACGCGTTATTTATAAGGAAAGAAAGCTAAACAAATTAATTAAATCTACGCTATTAACCACGCTTCTAGAGACACGTAAATCCTCTTCAGCCCGGATCTAGGTAACTGTCATCATGTTCATTAAATCTGAGAGGTATGGCTATTGGATTCACGCTACCAGGATGTCTTCGTGGCTAAGGACTGTGCCACGTAGCTTCACGTGCTCAAAAACAGAGCTACGCAGAGCCGTGCCACCGTTGAACACTTCCGTTGACTATCCTTTGCCCCTTGTTTGACCGTGGGCTTTCATGGGCGTGCTGGATGATCTGGAGGGACACGTTCCATGTCCTTGACTCCTGTAACTTGCCCATGTGGCTCGTTTCTTCAGAGGACACCTGTAGCATGGTGTTTGACAAAACGGCTGCGGAATCCTGTGCTGGCTGCAGAAACCTGGGTCAGCTGCGGAAACCTGTGTCGGTTACGGAAACTAAGAAGCTTCCGCAGCTGTCTGAACAAAATTCTAAACCAAACAACAGTCATCAGCGTAGTTAGAAAACCATGTCAAAAGCTCTTTTTTAAACTAAAATACAATGATTTAATCAACTTGGTGGATGAAATGAGTGGAAAAAGAAGGCTGAGAGGGTGTATAGGAAGGTGCAGGTTCGAGGCTCAACAAGAAGGTATCATAAGGTTTATCCCTACAACTTCAAGCTTCTGCTTCATTTCACTGGGAAGATATCTCTTGATTTTCCTTTCTACTTGTTTCGTAGCCTAGGCAAAATGTGTGACAAAGTTCAGTTAAAGAAGGAAGCCTGTGAGACCTCATTGTTTCATCACGGCTTAGTCAAATTGATCGTTTTGCATGAGCTCCAGAAGGTAGATAGGGAATGGTCTGTGTTCATGTTTATGTCTGGCTTCAAAAATGAAACTGGCCTCAGCCCTCAGGCTATGAAGAGTTCTCCACCGGCAGTTAGTCATCGTGCAGAAACAAGATCGAGGAGATTCGTAAAATTGAAGGCTAGGAAACAGGTAAAGGAGCCCACCAGACCATTAGTAATTCAAGACACACCTCTACAGTCACAGAAAGAGAAAGCTCAGAGCAAAGAGGGTGTACACGAGCAGTCTACAGGTGAAGCAGTTCAGAGAAGAATAACCAGGAGCCAATTAGCTAAAGAAAAAGGCAAGACAACGGTGACTGAGGAAAACCCGGTTTCAAAGGGAAGTCTGAATGACTTGCTTCGAGCTATTGATATTGAGGAGTCTCCTCTGGTTCGAGCAGACTTGATAGGATCAGGTAAAGACAAAACCCAGAAGGCCAAAGCCTCTAAAAAGATCAAATTTGATGATCAGGTTTCTAAATTTGTATTTAAGACAAGAACACTTGTGACGAGGCGTTCAAAAGAGGTACAAAAGGAGCTACCAGATTCAAGTGAAACAGAGGAGGTAGCAAAAGCTCATGAAGAACGTGTGACTACATCAGAAACACCATCTCAGCTGCATAAAAACGATAAAGGTAAGGCAGTTATCCCTCAAAAGGAATATAGTGATGAAGAGTTGAAAAAGAAGTTGAAATTAGCAAACCTTGAAATTGCTAAACTAAAGAAAGCCGTAAGGAAACATGCAATCAAGGAAGCTCATTTTAATAAAATGGAGGCTCTGTGGGAAGACGAAACGATTTCAATACCCGAGGTGGTCGACTTTCATGCTCAATACTACACCTAGTGAGTCCATGCAATAAAGGAAGCAAAACACATCAGAAAAGTTAATACAAGACTGAGAGCCAGGATCAGAATTATGAAGAGGCAAATCGAGGATTTGAAGATACAATTAAGCCAGCGAGAAGGACTTCCTTAGCTAAGAAAAATCACATAGCAAGTAAGGCTAAGCCCTAAATTTTGATGATTCACCTTTTTTTGAAGTTTTTCCTTGACGAATGGTGCCTCTGCATTTAGTTTTGAACAAATTTCATGGCAGATGAAAAGGACATTTCAAGAAAAAGAAAGCTCAAGACAGTCAAATTTTGGCATTAAAACTGTGTTTTGAAATTACACAGCAATTTCGTAGCGCGCTACGAAACTACTATAGGTGATGCCTAATACACAGCAGTTTTGTAGCACGCTACGAAACTGCTGTAGCTGCATGTTATAATTCGATTGACCAATTTTGCTACAAAAAAAGGGAGATCTTTTTGGAAGGGAATTTATGAAAAGGATCATTCATAAAGTGCAAGCATCCAGCAAGGGCAAAACAAGCGGAGGAAAGATATATATGAACTCTAAGTTATTTGTAATAAAAATTATCACAGCTAGTATGGTTCATGATATTTCAAGCAGCATTAAAGATGTTTTGTCTTCACACATGTATATGGGCAAGGTCTACAATGCATGAAAAATAGGATGGTCCAATACATTTTTGTGCAATCAAGAAGAACAACAAGGATAATTAATTTCGAAGATCCTTGTGGAGACCAAAGGCAGAAAAGCAGGAGCAATTTCCTAATTTCCAGGAGCAATTAAGGGATGAGACATCAAGGGCTAGCAAGGAGTTTCAAACAGCCACCAAAGCTAAACTGAAGATGGCCATTTGTTAGAGAACGAATTTGGATTGTATTAAATGCTACTACCAACATGATGAGGAGTTAGACTCCTAGTTGTTTTAGGTCTTTCAAACTGCTAGTTAGCAGTTAGTTGTATTTAATAGTTAGTTAAAGTGTCAATAGGTGTCATAGTAGGGAGAATTTGAGTTCCCCTCATGCAGGAGGAGGAATCTCAGTTATGTAAAAAGCTCTATATATAGGAGAAAATGGGATGTACAAAGGGTTGAAGATTTTTCAGAGAAACTCTCATATTGAGCTTTGTGGAATACTCTGTTTTCAGTAATACAGTACTTAGCTTTATTTCTCAAGAATCAGAAGGAATTCAATGTTTCAGAATGTCTTATGTTGTCCTTCTCTCATTATCTACAGTGGTATGAATGTGTGATTACTTATGAATCACTGATTGTGCTTTAAATTCCTTCATACATTTATAAACTGTGTGGTCCTATATTTCTCTAATATATTCTCTATCTGTTGAATTCTTATTCCCTGACTTCTATATAAAGCTAACGTTATTGACAATACTGAAGCATGTTTGACTCCATAAGCCCAATGGATATTTTCTAAATTGTGTTTCAACCTTCTACACTTTTTCATTTGTTTCGTAGAGTTAGCCATCTTATTCATTATCAAAACCTTTAATTTTGTGAGAGAGCCCTGTCAGGTTGGGGAGGCTAAGCCTCAGCCTAAAGTAGGTTTGAAACAGTTACTCAAGGTCTCCCTGATCAGCAGCCTTTCAGGGTTTGATTTTGAGATAACACCTTTCAGGGGTCACGTGTACCTTTATTGCTGGAAAATGTAACTATGTTTGGTCTTCAATAATGTACTTGAGTCATTATGTATTATGTAATGGGTTTCAGGCTTGGGTCACCATGGTTTAGGTCAAAGTCCCCATTGAGGACTTCTAGGATTTGTTTTGGGTCTATAGAATTATTGTACATTTAAAGAGACCCTTCATGGGCTTTTGAATCATGTAAATCGGTTAATTATTGAGTCAAATATGAATTATGTATACTCCACACCATGTCAACATAAGTCAAGATCAAGTCAGCGAAAGGACCCATTCTACCCCACAAGAATCCTATAAAAGGAAGGAAAACAAATTTAGTTGGAGCATCACTTCTCATCTTCTCATCTATAGGGAAGAAGTGCGAAAATCCTGGTGTTGAACAAAAGTGTGAAGTGGATAGATAGGAATCCCTGTTGGGAGGAAACCAAATTTAATGTGATTTTCGGGTAGTCTATGGAGAAGATAAAAATCATAATTTTGGTGGTGGTATAACTCTATTTCGTGCTCTAGATTGGGAGAAAGAAGTATTCCAAGTTGGACAGCTCCCAGAAGCTATTGGCTGCTGCAAGTTGTTGAATAGTCGAAGTTGTTGGGAAGAGGTCAATCTTCTGGAGGCTAACCTTGTGTGGAGGGAAGGTCTGGTCTTGGTGAAGGGTTAAGAGTGTCAAAGAATACTATTGAAAGGAAGAATTATTTTGACTGGGCTTTTCCCTTGAGGGTAGTTTTTCCCTATTTTATGTGCTGCTACTTTTGGTAATTTATTGATGAACTAAAGAAAGAATATAGAAAGAATCATAGTAATAAGAAATATCACAAGTAATTATCAAGACCAAGAAAATCTTTATTTCCTTTCTGATATTCCAACATGGTATCAAAGCGTTGGTGAAGAAAGGAGAAAAATTCAAATCCATTCATTATCACTCTCTCAGGGAAGGAGTCTATTATATTCGAAGAGGATGTCTAACTCTATCAAGGGTGGGAACAAACATTAAGAAGCATATAAACTTCAGATCCTAGAAGAAGAGGATTGACCTAATCATCAAACAAGGTGCTAAACTTGGTTAAAGGAATATGAAGAAGCCTCTGGAAGAAGCTAGTAATGCTGACAAAAAAAAATTCAAGGATCTAGAATTGATGAATATGACTTTGATGGTAGAAGGGATAAATACATTCTTGTCCAATTCATAGCTAACCTAGATCATGCTCAAGAGGTCGAAGGGATCGAGGAATAAAGTTGACATGTCTAAGATAGAGTGTTATCATTTTTGCAAGAAGGGTCACTACAAAAGTGGTTGTCATGAGAATCCAAAGAATAAGAAGAGAAGAAAATATCAAGACAACTTTGTTGAAGAAGCAGACTCAAAGAAATTCTAGCCAAAAGAACCTGACATTAGGGACTTACACTACTAATTCCTTTGCTTATGGCTTGACATATCTTGTTTTATATGTTTCATAATTTGTATGGTTTTAACATATCTTTGGAAAATAAATTTTTGTATTGTTTTAAGTTTGTAGGTTTCCCTCAATCTTTGGAGGGAGCTCCAAATAACTCTCAAAGATAAGTAACTCATGTATCTTTATCTTTGGGTTCATGTACTCATTTAGTTTCGATTACATTAAATATTAATTGTTTTTCTCCCTCTCTTGTCTTGGTTAGAGAAAACATCTGAATGAAGGAGGATCTCTCAAGACGAGGTTAGGCAAGAAACAAAGACATGCTTTTAATACATTGATTGAAAGGCTTATTCATTTGATGATCTATTATTAGCTATATTCTAACTAGATTTATTAAATCCTAGTGATTCTTGATTAGGTGATTCTTCTCTTGATAACTCTAGCCACCCTACTTGTATTCTTGATTGACTATGTAGAACATTAGAAAGGTTATGGAAAACCCTAACTGAAGGGTATGTTATTGTGAATGCCTAAAATCCTAAGTTGCTTAGGGTGATTGTGAAATTCTAGTTGAAGTTTTATTGATGATGTCTTATTTGGGATTTTGGTTTGATATATAAATCCTAACTTGTTAGGGTTTAATGATGAGGTCTAAAATCCAAAACCTTTGAAGTTTTGGTAATGTAGGGTTTTTTGTGTATTTTGCATTGGAACACTAGCTTATTAGGGTTTGGTGAAATGTGTGAGCAAGAGGATTATATTATCTTAGAATTGATTTATTTGGTATGTGTGTGTTTTCTGGTCAAACCCCATTATAATCAAATGATCATATCCAAATCTTATTCGATATTGTTAAGAAGTTGGGTTTGACTAACACATGATATTAAATGGCTTTGCATGATAATGAAATGTCTTTGCATGATAATGAAACCTAGATATGTCCCTTTTGGTTGAATCCCTAGCTTGGTCTAGGATAGATGTATTTATGTTATCGGATATATGATATGCTTATGCATGGTTATGAATTCATAGATATGTGTGATGACCTAGTAATTGATGGTCATGAGTCTTAGGATTTAATGAAATCCTTTTCTCAGATTCTATGATGTTGATGTTTAAAAATATACGGTGTTAAAGCTAAACCCTAGTGAAGTTGAAAGTTGCTTACTATGTGTGAAATATAACAATCTGGGATTTATACATGAAATGATTGTTGAGATTGGAAAACTAAGGTTTTGGAATTAAATCTTAGTCAAAGTAAAATCTCTGGAATATGATGATTTGAGATTTGTATAATATTTTTGAATTTGTGAAAATGAAAGTATATGGTTTGCAAGTAATATTAGTAGTAATTGGTCATGTTAATGACTGATTGATGGTTGATTGAAAATCTAGGGGCTTGGAACTAACCCTACTGGAAGCTGGTCAGGCTGATGACTAAGTTGTGATTCACTTTGATTGATTTGTTTGTAAGAAATGTAGGATTTTTATTCCTAGTGAGAAGTCTAACATATATGATAGGTTGTTAGATACTTTGAAGATATATATTTTTGTGAATGTTTTCTGGGGTTTTCTATATGTTGTAGTAATGTATGTCATACATTTGGAAGACACATTGAAACCCTAGATGGAATGAATGATATTATGAAGGATTCTAGGGACAAAGTCCCTAGAAAGATGCTAAAGAGTATATGTCTCTTGTTTATAAGTGAGCCTTGGTATCTAATATATGCATAAAATTCTTCCATGATTCTAATATGGCTAACATAATGCTTCTATAGTTTTAGTTTTACTTTCGATCTTAGCTGTGAACATGCACAATATTCAACTTGCTGAAGATGTTCGATGTAACAAACAAGTTGTGCTCGTACACAATATTCAACTTGGTGAAGATGTGATGAGCATGATGGGGATGATGATAACTCTGATGAAATGATTGGAAGCCATGAAAATATTCTCCTATAGAATCAGTTGATCTCCTGGAGGAAGCATGAATAGAAGAGATATCCCTAAGATTAAGAGGGAGTATGGATAAAGAGGTGCTTCCGGGTTGAGAGGAAGTGACATATATGGTTCTCTGTTTCATATGTCATGCACTAGACCAGGAATAACAGTCGTAAGTTTGAGTGAAGGCCATGATGTGGATAAGGAAATTGGAGGATGCATCTTGAAGTGTTGCTGAAAGAAGAAAATCAAGATTCGATTGGAGAAGATGTTGTTGCATATGAAGTAGGAAGAAAATTATATGATTGAGGAATATTCTATCAAAGATTCAGTTGATAATCCTACTATGGAGAATTGAGAAGCAACATCTATTACCTCAAAGACCTCGGAGGTTTATATTTGATTATATACTTGTGAAAGTATGTTAGTGATTAGGGTTGTGTTTTTACAGGTGAATCTCTCGAAGGAAATCATGTTGGTTACCAATCAATTTGAATGTGATAGATTGGTTATTATTGATCTACTAGGTCAAGGGGCATTGAGGCTTTACGAGTGAAGAATTTCCAAGGGAGATATTTGGCTCGCACTTTGTGTTGATGTATGAGTCCCCGAAGTTGGAAAGCTGGTGTTGGTCACTGAGATCTAACACGCACCTAGATTTTTGGTTGGTGGTTAGGAAGTAAGCTTGATGGTACCTATAGGGGTTGAAATATTGAGTCCACCTCAGTCCCACCTGGATAGATTTCCCTAGTGAGGAATCTAGTCCATGGCATTGCAGTCGCTAAATTCTTGAGTGACTGGTTGGATAGGTTTCCCTGGTCAAGAATCTAGTCCATGGCATTGCAATGCCTAAATTGTTGAGTGAGTGGTTGGGTAGATTGCCCTGGTCACGAATGTAGTCCATGGAATTGTGGTGCCTAATGTTCTTCATGGTTCATATAGTTTAAGATCTTCCATTGTATATGTACATTATGAATACCTCCCTAGTTAAGAGGGAGTGTTGGAAAAAAAAACTATGTTCGATCTTCAATAATGTACTTGAGTCATTATGTAATGTACTTGTCAAAAGAATAAAGAAAAGAATTATTATTATTATTATTATGACTTATTAAAGCATGGGTTTCATGCTTGGGTCACCATGTTTTAGGTCAAAGTCCCCATTGGGGACTTCCAGGATTTATTTTGGGTCTATAGAATTATTGTACATTTAAAAGGATCCTTCTTGGGCTTTTGAATCATGTAAATCAGTGAAGTATTGAGTCAAATATGAATTATGTAACCTCCACACCATGTCGGCCTAAGGGAAGATAAATTCAGCCTAAGGAACCATTATACACCACAATAAGCCTATAAAATGAAGGACTACAAATTCATTTTGGGCATTCCTTCTCATCTTCTCAGCTACTCGACATAAGTGCGAAAATCCTACTGCCAGGTAGAAGTGCGAAGTGGATAGCTAGGAAAGTCTACTGCTGGGAAGCCAAAGTGAATGCAAGTTTGGGGGAGTCTAAGGAGAAGAGAAATATCTAAATTTTGGTGGTCGTATCACTTTTTTTCATGCTCTAGATTAGGAGAATGGCGTCTTCCAATTTGGATTGTTGTCGGAAGCTACTAGTTGCTGCAATTTGTTGCATAGTCAAAGTTTTTGAGAAGAGGTCAATCTTTTGGAGGTTGACTTGGTGTGGAGGGAAGGTCTAGACTTGCTCTAGGTTGAATAGTCTCAAAGGATACTATTGAAAGGAAGAATTACTTTTGACTGGGTTTTCCCCTCGGGGGAGTTTTTCCCTGGCATGTGCCTACATCTTGTGCCCATTGTTTTATGTGCTTCTACTTTTGGTAATTTCTTGATGAACTAAAGAAAGAAGATATAAAGAATCGTAATAATAAGAAACATCAGAAGTAATTATCAAGATCAAGAAAATATTTATAGCTTTTCCGATTTTCCAACACCTATAGGGACAGTTTGGACTTCTAGCACCACACACTCATTTAAAACCCTTACAATATCATTTTTCTTTGCCTCTATTTATTTTTCTTTATTTCTTTTCTGATGGATTCAATTTTTTTTCCTTAGGGACCTCTTCACTTTCGGTTACGTCATCAATTTGCAGGCTCATGGCTATTTCTTCCTTCGATACACACAAATGAGTATGCATTTTTTTTTTTTTTTTAATTTTTTCCTGCAAGTTCATCTTTTTTCTTCCCCTTCTCTTGGACATTTTTATTTACTTGGATCTGGTTATTGGTTTTCCAGTAGATATCTCTAAAAATCATTCTGAAAAATACAACGATATTCCTTCTATGGCCGGTTGTTCACTAGCAATGTAAATTCCGAATTCTGTACCTATTGTATATGTTACTTTGCATTTTGGTTCTACTTAATTTTCCTTGTCTTATGTTTTCCTTTTACCACATTACACGTATGATCACATATCATTTCCCTGTAATTATGCTACCTAGAGTTAGAGTCGTATAACTGCTAACTTCAACCATGCTCACATAGGCCGGTTAAAAAATTTAGTTCTTTTTTGCTTATTTCTGAGATGCCCTCCTCATGCGAGAGACTCGATGTTGGGTCTATCTCAATAAGTTGAGAGTTAACTCGGTGGTAATTTCATACCTCCCAAATTGTACTATAGGTTTATCTATTGTTCGATATTTGTTAAGCATTTTCGGCTCACCTCAAGCTTCATATGTCAAATGTGCTCCCCCATTTTAAGTATATATATTAAACCCTCAGGTTTTGTAATCAGTTAAGCTACTCATTATACATTGTATAATTTTAATTCTATACCTCCATTTGCTGGGGATTCATGTTCATCGCTTTTGTGCTTGAATTCTTGCACATTATTACTATTTAGAATAGAGATTTATATGGGACTATATGTTAAATCAGTTATGTTCTTGAAAGAAACTATAAAGTTTCCTATTTTGTTCTTGGGGAATTCTATTATGATAGTGAAAATGATGTTGTTAGTTTTGCGTAGTATCTAAATAGTTTGAATGAATAGAAAATGGTATAATTGCTTCCTTTCTCTATTGAACTGAACTTAATTTGGAACATTTACTTAAGTGATGTCACAGGCAGTGTATTATAAGTAGAAAACTTAATCGCCAACTAGCTAAGTAGGTAGCTATGCACATATAATTGTTACTTCTGTTAACTCGCCTATTTGTGATGGAGACTAATAATCCTTCAATGTTCATTTTGAGTCCTATGATTTTAAAATATATAAAGTTACCTAATACTGTTAGCATTACCAACATGGTTTCCTTCACGAAAACGCGTTTAGATCCTTTTTGTTCTATCTCTACATAATAATACTACCTTATTTACTCCACTAGTACGAATAATTTCAGTATGCGGACTTAACGTGGCCCTTCTAATTGATTTGATTTAGATCTTGGCCTTAACCCTTCTAGGAATAATTTCATTTTAGTGCTTTCCTACGATATTAAGTTTTTTTTTTCAATAAAAATAATTATAAATTGTAATGATCTTCAATTTCCTATTAATATATGTATATTGATTCTAACACTCTTTGAAGGATGATTTTACTTCCATTTACTTGGTAGAATGACTAGACTGAAACGTTTTGCAACTTCCCATAGGTACTTCCTTTACACCTCGAGCTAAGTTTTTTGTTATTCACTTTACATCTCTGTGTTAACAATTGTACCGATTCCAAAAATGAGATCAGTTTATCTTCAAAGAATCTCCTTTGACCACATCACCAAACTGAGATATTTAAAGGGAATTTATTATTTGTTGTACAATATCCTATATAGGATTTATATCATTAGCAAAATCACTCATAGGGAAAAAAACACACATAGTGCTTAGCACTAAGATCAATCCCAATATTTTGCATAGAATGTATACCTTCCACAAAATTATTTAATAGAAATGTTCACAAGATACAAATCGCCCATAATTGTTAGCACTAAGATCTAATCCAATACTCTACCATAATTTATTGCATTCACAAAAATAGCATGCACAAATTTCCTAACCAAACTTGATGTAGAAGTTTTGCTTCCACATAATTATTTAATAGAAACATTCACAAGAAAATAATCACACAAAGTTATTAGTGCTAATATCTAATGCAATACATTTTCAGAATTCATTCCATTTAGAGAAATACAATACATAGATTTCCTCACTGGAGTAGAAATTATATCTGGGAAGCAGAATATCCACAATATTTGGAGTAGACTTGTTGACAATGGAATCAACACTCTTTTGTGATTCTAGATAAGGTATTTTATGCCTTACTTCCCTCGCAAATATTTCCTTAGCGGCGTCCCTCTTTCCAAGGTCTACCAACTCACAAGCCTATACTTTTCTCTTTTTTGTCTTTTTTTCTTTTTTTGAAAAATGTATCTGCTCCTTTTTGTTTAAAGCCCTTATTTTTCTCCCGCAACGCTTTACTCACCCTTACTCGATGTTTTTTCTATACTGAGGGATTTAATAAATTTTCTCTCCAACCACATTAAATCTTATTAATCAATGCCTAGGGATTTTTAGGAGTGATTTAAAGGAAGATTGTCTTGATATTATGCATCAACATTGGTTTTTGGATCATGGCAATAATCTCTTTAACTCAAGTGTTTCTCTCATAAGTAATTTCCAATTTTCCTTTTCTTTAATAAACTTCATTTATTACGTCATCATACTTTATTGTTAATTTTAAGTCAAGTTTACCATTACCTTCTAGGCATCACAACTAAAAATAGTTAAATCTAAAAACAAAAATATATTTACATAGAAAGAGGGGGATATTACATCTTCCCCCTCTTTTTTTAAATTAACATCATCCTCGGTGTTTATTGTTCGTTTGATTCATTCTTGAACCATGTTGGATATGCTTCTTTCATTGTATCCTCCCGCTCCCGAGTAGCCTCCTCAAGTGTAAAGTGCAGGGAAATTTTTAAGGATGGAAAATTATCTTGAAGTTTACAAATATTGGCGAATCTTACTAGTCCCTAATATGCAAACTATAAAATGTGTATTGATGTATTTGTGAAATTATTCAATTTTATAATGATTTATATAAACTTTATATATAGTTTTGGTGATTTTTAAGCCAAAATAATTTTATATTATAAAATTTAGGCGAATAAATTTTATAAAATATTGAAATTGCCGAATATTTTTTTTTGGAAAAACCATGGAAAACTAGCTTACCTACGAATATTAGCCCCTAAATTTTTCCATGGTAAAGTGTCCCCACTACACTTAACCCTGAGCGACGTCTCGATTATGGAGCAAGATATCTTTCCGATATAAGGTGCACAGTAGCTCTGGTAGGAATTTTCCTTCAGGTTCCACATGTATTGGATTCTAATCAATAATGTGAGAATAATCATGAACACATTTATTTAATAAAGACACATGACATATATTATGACCTTTAATATGGACAATCAATGGTAGTTGATATGCTACTGAGCCAAATTTTCCCAAGATTTCAAAAGACCCAAATAACTGTGGTGACAATTTTTCATAGGTATCGGTTCTTAAGGTACATTTTCTTGGTTTTACTCTTAATTAAACATGGTCTCCAATCTTAAATTCTTTATGACTTATTTTCTTGTCTACATAACTTGTTTTGCTGCCCTGTGTAGTTTTGATGTGCTGTCTAATCTTCCATACCACCTGTTCCATTTCCTGCAAAGCATCCTGTCCTAATATGAATCGATCTTCCATTTGACTGCAACTGAGCGGTGTATGACATTTTCTACCATATAAAGCTTCAAAAGGACACATTTTTATTGATGTTTGATAGCTATTGTTATATGCAAATTCCACTAAATGAAAAAAATCCTTCCACTTAGTAGGCCTGTACATGATGTATATTCATGGCAAATCCTCCAAGATATAATTATTTCTTTCTTTCTATCAATCCATTTGAGGATGATATGCAATGTTGAAATTTAATTGAGTTCCCATGCCCCCAAATAAAGATTTCCAAAACTTGGAGGTAAATTTAGCATCTCTGTCTGACACTACCATCTTCGGTACTCCATGCAGTCAAAAAATTTCCTTCATGAATATATTATCAATCTGTGTGGTTCCAAAAGTAGATTGCACCAGTATAAAATGTGTTTCTTTAGTAAAAGTGTCCACTACCACGATGATGGAGTCATGTTGTCATTTTTTCCTTGGAAATCCTAATAAAATCCAATGAAATCACTTCCCACTTCCATTCAGGAATGGGCAGTGGGTTCAACAATCCAGTAGGGTGTTGATGTTCCACCTTTACTTGTTGACATTCTATACATTTTGCTAAGTATTCTGCCACCTCCTTCTTCATGCCTAGCCAAAATATTTTTTTCCTTAATGTTGTTATCATCTTTTGGTATCCAGGATGGACTGCATATGGTTTCTTGTGATATTCATCCAGTATCATTTGTTTTAGCACAATCACATTGAGAATATACAATCTATTTCAATAGGTTATCATTTTTTTAGAATTTTCAGCATACCCTAGAACTTCCATTTGTTATAATTTTTGTTGAATTTCCATATATTTATGATATTGTTTCCTTGAAATTTTAATTTTTTCCATAAAATATCTATTGATACTACTAAACGATACCCCCATCAAAGCATGAGCATGTCTACTTAAATCATTGACTATTTTGTTTTATTTTCCTTTTATGTGTTTAATATCGAATTCAAACTCACCGAGGAAAGATAGCCATCTTGCTTGTCTAGAGTTTAGATCAGGTTGGCTCAAAAAATATTTCATGCTGATGTGGTCTGTTGTAATTTTGTTTCTAGCAAATAGTGTCTCCACATTTTTAGAGCATGTATCATTGCTACCAGCTCTAGATCATACACAACATAATTATTTTCATGTGGTTTTAACTTTCTAGACTCATAGGCTACTACTGCATTTTCCTGCATCAACACTCCCCCAAGGCCTTCCAAACAGTGATCAGTACAAACAATGAATTCCTTGTTTGGGTTTGCAATTTTTAGTATAGGAGCTACTATCAGAAGTTTTTTTAACTTGTTAAAACTTTCCTAGCATTTGGTTGTCCACTCAAAGTTCCTCTTTTCTATAAGGAAATGATGGGATAAGCCAATTTTGAAAAGCCGTCTATAAATATTTGATAATATATTGTGATCCCCGTAAATGAGTGAATTGCTGACACATCCTTAGGTATGGGGTAGTTCATAATAGCCCTAACCTTCTCAAGACCAATAGATAGTCCCTCCTTGGAAATGACATGACCTAAATGCTATATTTTGTCTTTGTAAAACTCACATTTGTTGAGTTTTTCATATAGTTGATTTTCTCTTAAAGTTTGTAATAACAATTTCAAATGTTGTTTTCTCTCTTCTTGATTTTTAGAATACACTAAAATGTCATCTATGAATAGTAGCACAAATCTATCAAGATATTTGTCGAGTGCATTATTCATTAAACACATGAAGGTTGATGGTGCATTAGTGAGACCAAAGGGTAACACTATGAACTCATAGTGACCATATATTTTTCTAAAGTTGTCTTGTGAATATCTTCATCTTTTATGAGTATTTGGTCATAGTCGGTCCTTAAATTATTTTTTCCAAATATAGTTTCTCCTCTCACTTGATCGAACAAATCATCAATCTGGGGCAGTGGGTATTTATTCTTGAAAGTTAACTTATTCAATTGAAAATAATCGATGCATATTCTAAATGTGCCATCCTTTTTCTTGAAAAATAATCCAACCCCCCCCCCGCCAATGGTGAGACACTGGGCCTTATGTAACCTTTGTTTAGTAGTTCTTGTAACTGCATCTTTAATTATAGTAACTCTAGTGTGATCATTCGATAAGGATCTGTAGACACAGGGGTGTTGCGTGATACTAAATATATGGAGAAATATATCTCTCTATGAGAGGGTAAACCTAGAATTTCCTCTCGAAAAACATTTTGTAATTCACTTATAACCGATAAGATTTCTAAATTTTCCTTTTCTGATTGTTGTTTATTTGTTTCCACATGCACCATGTATATATCACATCCTTTTCTTGCATTCCTTTTTAGTTTTAAATATGAAACTTGTTATGAAAATATTGGTTTTTGTTTACCTCTAATTAACTTGGTTTTCCCATCTTGACCCATACAACTCACTGCTTTTACCAAACAATTTATAACAGCTCCATGTTTCTCCAACCACTCGATGACTATTAATAAATCATAGGATCCTAAAGGAAAATTGTTTAAATTAGATTCTATGGGATAACAATTTAAGTGAATCAGACATTGTCTTATTTGATTGATTACCTTTCTTTTGGTATTAGTTGCTAACTGTACCAACCATGCATTCTTAAATTTTTTAGATTTTAATTTACATTTTCCCACAATTTGGGGACTAATATAACTTAAATTAGCCATGGGATCAATTAAAATAGAAACAAATTGTTTGAGAATGGTGCCTTCAATATCAATCATAGTAGATTGATGCTTAGCTTGTCTATCTTCTAGTGGTGCACGGATCCTGGGAATATTTATGACAAAATCATTCACAGTCGTTACTTCATGGACTGCTTGAATATTCAGAACAAATCATGGATAATCCGTACAGTCCCTTAATAAGTGTGGTTTTCCACAATCCGAACACTTTAGTAGTTCTCCTTCCTTGATCCCATTGTTCTTTTGTTGTTTAGTTCCATGGGCTTTCACCCAGTGTAAGACTGTGCAGGAAGATTTACATGTCCTTTTTTGAATTTCTTCCTTAGATCATCCTTTCGAAAATTCTTAACATAAGGAGGTTTTTGTCTATTTATATTCATTACAAACTTGGTTTTTCCATTACTTTTCCATGGTTTTAAACCTTCACTTCTATTTTTGAACTTTTGGTAACACAATATGGTTTTTCTTATTGCCTCATCCATTGACTTAGGATTGTCAAACTCAATACTTTCTTTGTAAGGTGTTGGTAAACAATTCAAAAATCATTATACCTTGGATTTCTCTTCTTTAATATAGATAATATACTGTAATAAGTTTGTAAATTTTGATACAAGCTCAACCAAACTTAGTTTTCTCATCCTTAATTCATGAAATTCCTTAGCACAATCATCACGGTATCGAACACTCAAATACTGAGACTTAAATTGTTTCAAATTTTTTTCCAAGAAACTGTCTTCTCTTCCAACAAGTGTACACCTTTGGCCTCTTCCCAATAGAGAGTAGCTTTTCCCTATAGCTAGTAAATAGCCAATCGGGCCTTCAAGTTACTCTCATACTCATATACTTGAAATTATTTTTTCATGTTAAGAAGCCATGCATCCACATCTTCTTCTCTTTCCCCATCAAATTTAGGGGTTGTATTTTCCTAAACTCTCATTGTAACTCGATTTTTTTATTTTCTTTGTATGATTTCAGACATATCCTATTTGATTTACCTCCACTTTAATACTTCTCTGATTCTGGTTCCACCTTTTTCCTCTTCAATTATTTTGGTTCTAAGCTTCTATGGATAGATTTTTGAGTCAATTATCTTATCATCCTCTCGTGTTCCTCACTAGCCTTAGAAGGTGTTCATTGTTTTTCTGGGATAAGTGAAATATTGTTACAGATTTTGGATGACAACCATAAACTGAGAAGTTTGTCGGGTAGATTCATTACTCAATTCCAAATATAATTCTTCACTGACTCTTATGGCTAGAGGGAAATCCTCTGCCATTTGTAGCAATCTTATTCACTCTCATACCTTATAAAAAAATACAATCTACTATCAGTATATCATATTTATTCTTTTTATGCATATTTCATTTTACTGTGAGGGTTCCTTCTAGGCACAGTGTTGAAACTGGGCTCTGATACCATTTGTAATAAGTCCACTTAATCAAATATATATATATATATATATATATATCAATCACACACATTCATGGACTATAATTGTAATTCCTTTAACAAATAATTCTATTAAACAAGTATATGTCTATCTCATTATAACTCTGTAAACTATAACCTTAATCCCTTAGTACATTTGCTATGCTTGTAATCATGTCCTAAGTCTTAGGTTGAGGGTGTTTGTGAAACTTATGATAATTTTGTTGGGAGCGGGATCCCCCAAGGGCAGTTTTGGGGCTCAAAGCCCATCTTATGTCAATTTTTGTAATATAATTGTAAAGACTCTGCACTTTTTGGTTGCGGAATGTGAAGGTGTTATGTGTCAAAAAGGGTAGTCCGCCCGTAGTTTTGTAAAGTAAGGTCGACTATAAGAGACCTACCCATGGCCCGCAGGCCATGGGATTGTATAAAAAAAGCTAAGCTCTAAGTAGTTTAGGAATCAATCAATCGAAGAATAGAATGGCAAATCATGTAATAGAATGATAGCTCTGAAGAAGAAGTCCAAGTCTCGGGTCGTAGTGTAGACAGAGGCCCTACAGGTGAGTGCATAGAGGCTTAGGGTAGAATTGTGCATCTGAGTGTGCGGACTCCTCTAGCTGTGTGCGCAGGGTGGATAGAGTCTATAACACTTGGGAGATATTAAACAAAGGAGTTATTCTGAAATTTCTGTGTCTTTGTTCCGTTGATGGGTTTTGATATATTATGTATGAATTTCCTTTATTATGCTTATATGATGAGCGAATGAATGAAATTACATTGAATACTTAAACGCAATTATGAATATATGATTACGCGGTGATAACTTTAAATATTTGACAAGATAAGAAAATCACTTAGGATAATTGAGGAAGTTGCACGGTACGCTGCCATAGCAGCGTGAAAGTACCTGAGCCATAGGTTAGGGTTGCACGAAGGTCGATCGTATACTTTCACGAAGGTATTGAAGGTTGGAATAGAGGGTTTGTCTTATAAGCCCTAGAGCGAGACCACCTGCGCGAAGGCATGGATAGAAGAAATCAAATAACATCACAACCATCTCAGGGTGCAGAAAATTGGTTCCAACATCCCCCCATACTGCTTTGGGTGAGACTTCAGTCACCGCTCATGGTCTGATGCCAAAAGGGCAAGTAGTGTAGGGATTTGTTTGGCTAATTAATGTTGAACCTGGGTCAGGACCCCTGAAGCCAAAAAATGCTTCCGTTGCTGGGATTGGAATCTGCATAAGAGATGTGTGATGTCGTATCACTAGAATACAACTAAGAAGGAGATTTGAGACTAGTTGTATAAAAAGATCCACGAATTCACAGCACAAGAGAATAGAAGCCCATTACTGACAAAGAAACAGTGGTTGGACAGATACCAATATACAGAGATCCACAAGATCTTTTTCTTCTCCTTCCTTATTGAGTTATACGAATGGATCACGAAGCTAGCAAATAGCCAAGGAAGGTGGAAACTTGATGGTCCTATTTTGTGGACCCTAGAGCTAGTGTGAAGGTTGGAAGGATCGGAGGATAAGATTGCCTACACTATCAATCATTGGCTTGATCTCATCATGGGAGGATTTGTGATTGAATTCGCGGTCGAAACCTCAGTCAGCTACAAAGAGGCAGAGCGATGCATTTTCAAAGGACCGCAAGGTAAGTACGCAAAATATTTAAATACCTAGATTAAAATGATATTGTGCGAAAAATGGGTTATGTAGCTACCTTGATGTTCGAGACTACGCGAAATGGAAAAACTTACAGGAACGAAGGAAAAAAGGGTCCGGAGTATAGTCCCTTGATTTCACCTCCACGAGGCGACGAAGAAGGGATAGTGAAGGTTTCTCCACAAATCGCTATTCATTTAATAAGGCAAGGATTCCTGTGAATACCACCTCTGACTTCACCACCCTCACCTCCAACTTCACCCATACCATCTCCACCTCCACCGTGGTTCTGTATGGCAAATACAGTGAAGTTTCCTTTATTCAAAGGCTTGGGAAATGAGGATCCGGACCAATTTTGGTTCATTGTGAGGGTTGTATGAGAAGCTCAAGGTGTTACAGATGATCATATAAAGAAGGAGACACTAGTTATTACTCTGCAATATCACATGCTAACCTGGTATATTAAGTGCTCTAACGACAACCCGAATGTTAGAGTAGAAAACATCCAGGCAACACTAAATAGGGAATTTAGTAGACCTAAATTTGAGGTGCAATCAATTATGCGATTCAAAGATATTGTGATGCAACCATGCGAGATGCCTTGGGAACCAGATGAGAGGCGGAAATGTACAATCCTCGAAGCCAACATGAATTTGACAGTTGTACATCATCGTGAGTGGTTTGTGGCTTCACTACTATCACAATTGACGAGTGTACTATCACAACAGAAGATAACAACTCAGGCAGAGGCCTTGGAGATTTCCATGAGACTACATGAAACTCCGATGCAAGATCCTAATCTAGGAGCTCAGTAGATCCATGCACAGCTAAAAAATCTATGCCTTGAGATGCAAAGTCTGAAGTAGGACAGGATGGTTCGACCAGAGGTGTGTGAGGAGGTATGGTGCTTGAAATGCAAGAGTTAGGGTCATGAAAAAGACCATTTCCCGGTCTTAGCAAACTATATTGTAGGAGGAGTACCAATGCCTTTAAGGCCAGAAGCTCAAGCAGGACCTAGCATGGCACCTACATTATGGTGCGTTATCTCTTAGGTAGCCAGAAAACATGGCATGGATAACTGCCACTTGCTACAAAAGTTTGTACAGACGCCGCAACAACTGTTCTGCAACTTTTGTAGGTCAGTAGGGCATGATGAGCATATTTCTAGGAGCTATGAACTGATGATGGATAGAACTCCCGCCTATAGGGTTCAGGCTGAAACACAGCCCCTTGACCAGAGCGCAGGAGTGGTGTAGACAAGATTTCAGCGGCGCGGAAGAGGGGGAGGCGGAGGAGGACCTAGTAGAGGATGAGGATAGTTGATTTGCTACAATTGCAGAGGACCAGGACACTATGCCCATGATTGCACTAATCCAACGCATCCATCGTGCAGGTATTGCACACTGTTTGATCATGAAACAGAACACTATCCTACGCTGATAGATAGGATAGATGACAAAGGGGTGCTACCACCTTCATTGACTCAAAACCTATAGATGATGAGGTATAAGCCGCGTGAGGAAGATCCAAACGTAAATATAGTGCTCAGAAGCGGAATCGTGACAGGAGATGACAAGGGGAAACAACCAAAAGACAGTACAGGGGTTTGCAAAGCCCCAGCAAAGGAGACTAAGTTCGATTTGGAGCGCGCTCGTGAAACCTTCGTGGAAGCTAATAAGAGCTTCACTGAGGCCTCCACCTTAGGAAGCAAGGATAAGCCTGAGCAGGAGATGGACCCCTCTATGCTCACAACTGTCTTGGAAACCTGTATGAAGTTACTAAACGACAGTAAGGCTATGAAAGGGTTATAAGAACACATCAATAGATCTGCTGGAGCCACGCCAGGTGAGCCACGCATAGTACAAAAAATTGGCAAACATAAAAAAAGAACGAGAAGAGAGATGAGACTGACCGCATAGAGAGGAGAGTATGAAATGGATCAAGTTATCTTGAACCTGGGGTCAGATGCGAATGTCTTACCAAAGAAGACTTGGGAGCGAATGGGGATACCTACGCTGCAATGGTCTCTAATTCAGCTAAGGATGGTGAATCAACAGAAGATCATCCCCATGGGGCGGCTACAGGGGTGACTGTGGATATTGAGGGAGCGAGCGCACTGGCTGATTTTAAAGTAATAGAGATAGTGGATGACAACAATCCCTATCCTACACTCCTGGGAATTGACTGGGCTACTGATATGAATGGGGTAATCAATCTAAAGAAGCGAAAGATGATCTTTGAGAAGAAATCATTGTGCGTAATAGTACCCCTCGATCCTGCTGAAGGATCGCGCTATATTGAACTTGTCCGCGATTATGAGAGTGATGACGACCTGGACTGTATCTATAAGATAACAACACGAGACCAAGATTGGGTGAATCCCACCACGAATGGATGGATTACATCGGATCGTGAGATTTCCTTCACTTCGGACTCCGACAAAGAAATAGAACGCTGGCAGAATCAGTTACATGAAGTAACTACGCTGAATTGCAACATGATGACCTAGTCGCTACACTGTGTGTCATCAGAGGTAAGAAATCTACCTACTTATGATGGCCTGAATTAGGTAGATATATTTTTGGATGCATTTGAAAGGGAGGTACCAGAAAAGTAGCACTTCGAGGACTTGGACTAGGAACTCTACGCTACACTCACAAGATGGTGGGGTACACAAAAGGGAAGCTTTGATGATTGGCGCGAATGTAGGAGGATGATGAGAACACGATCTGGGAGGCCTAAGATGCATCTGACAGACAATTATGATGGGCAGAATGATCCACATGCGCATCTAGCCAAATGGACCCAGGCTTATGGAGAAAAGTCCCAACCTAAGTGGGTGCACCTGTTCTGTGATACCGTGGATGTTATCCCAATAAATTGGTATATAGAAATAGAGCGCTACCATGGGACAGGCGAATGGGATACCTGCATGAAGGATTCATGATGACATTCAATTTTGAGGATGGGTTTGACAGTATTGATGAAGCACTAGTAGAGGTGAAAGAAACAATCTTTAGGATACCAAAGGATCCTTTAGACTTGATTCAGCCTGAATGGGCTACTTAGCTGAGTCGCGTGCTAGAATGTTATAATGTAGCTGCTGAAGGAGAGGACGAGGATCTTTGGAAGATTGACATTCTAGAAACAGAAGGTCACCGCGAGGTTCAAGTATTGCAGATTGAGAACCCTGATATAACCGTGTCGTTGAAAATGAAACAAGTGAACATTGGTACGAAGGTAGAACCCAAATTCATGAAGATTGGAAACTACTGGGATGACGCGATGGTGGATAAGGTTGCTGAAATGCTCCAGGAATACCAGGACTTATTCCCTACAAAGTTTACGGATGTGAAATGAATAATCGGGGACCTAGGAATGATGAAGATCACGTTAAAGACCGACGCGAATCCAGTTAAGCAAAGACATTACTGTCTCAATCCGAATTATAAGGAAAAGGTCCACTTGGAGCTAGATAACATGTTCTTGGTAGGCATCATTAAGCGTGTGGAAGAATATGATTGGGTAACCCAATGATGGTGCAAGAGAAGAAGCAGAAGGATGAGATAATGATATGTGTGGATCTCAGAAAACTGCATGATGCTTCTGTGCATGATCCTTTCCAAACTCTGTTCACTGATGAAGTGTTGGACAATGTAGGTGGCCAAGAAGCACATTCCTTCACTGATGCATTCTCTGGGTACCACCAAATCAAAATCGCGCCGGAGGATAGGAGCAAGACAACCTTTGGAACTGAGTGGGGTTGTTTTCAGTACAATGTAATGCTGTTTGTATTGAAGGATGCACCTGCAATATTTTCGCACATGGTTGTTGCAGCATTCAAGGAATTTATTCATAAGTTCCTGGAGGTATATTTTGATGACTGGACTATATTTGGGCTGGTTAAGTGCCATGTAGCAAGCTTGCGCCTGATGGTGGATACCTGTCGAAGATACCAGATCACGCTCAATCTTAAGAAGTGTCTATTTTGTGTTCCTTTTGGAAACCTGTTGGGGCATATGGTTTGCATACTAGGACTAATGGTAGACCCCATGAGGATCGCAATGATACTAAACTTGGAACTGTCGAGGAGTGTGAAACAGCGGCGTGCTGCTCTGGGACATACAGGATATTACAGAAAGTTTATCAAAAGCTATGCCCAGATCGCCACGCCTATGGAGAAATTGTTGAAGAAGGATGTCATGTTCTTCTAGAACGGTGACTCTAAGAAGAGCTTGCATATATTGAAAGAAAATATGGTTACCACGTCGATTCTAGTCTTCCCAGACTTGAAGAAAGGGTTTCGTGTACATGTCGATGTGTCATGCAGTGAACAATGCTAACATAGGCTAGCAGAGAAGGCTTGGACCATCCTATCATGTTTGCAAGCCACAATTATCTAAAGCAGAGAGGAAATATTCCACCACTGAGCGCGATGGGCTAGATATGGTGTGTGCAGTCCAGAAGTATCGGCACTACTTGCTAGGAGGCCATTTTAAGATGTATACATATCACTTCTCTTTAAAGTACCTAGTCAATGAGCCTGTGTTGGGGGGGAGAATTTGCAGATGGATCTTATTATTCTAGGAGTATGATTTTGAAGTTGTCGTGAAGCCTGGATGATTGAACGCGGGACCAGATCATTGGTCACGCATCGAAATAGGGAAGGAACCTACTAACTTGGAAGAAGGATTTCCTGATGTGCAACTATTTGCATTGCGTGTTGCAGATGGTCACTTTGAGGATATAATACACTTCCTAACAACAGGAACTGCACCAGAAGGATACACTGTCCAGCAAAAGAAGGAATTAGTGGTGCGCGTGGCAGATTTCTCTGTCATTGTTGGGCATCTGTACAAAATGGGGATTGATGAGATATTGTGACGGTATGTACCTGAGTTCGAAATAAGCAGCATCCTCGCGGACACTCATGGGGGTGCCACGGGAGGACATTATGCAGGGAGAGAAACTGCGCAGAAGATTCCACGTGTAGGGTTGTGGTGGCCAACCCTTCATCAGGATTCAAAAGCGTATTGCAAGTCATGTGATGTATGTAAAAGAATGAGAAGGCCATCGTGGAGGGATGAAATTCCTTTGAATCCACAAATGACGTTGCAACCCTTCAACAAGTGGGCGATAGATTTTGTGGGACCCATTCAGCCACAAGGGAAGACAGGAGCAAGGTACATTATCACTGCGACGAAGTATTTGACTCGTTGGGCAGAAGTGCAGCCGATGAAGAATTGCACAGGTGCGACTGTCGGTAAGTTCCTATCTGAGCATGTACTGACATGATTTGGATGTCCAAAGATCTTGATGAGTGATCGTGGCACGTACTTCTTGAATGAGATGATCAGCGCACTAACGGAGGAATTTCAGGTATACCACCAGAAGAGCACACCTTATCACCCACAAGCTAATGGAACAGTGGCAGAGTTGAACAAAGTGCTCGAAAACGTGTTGACCAAGGTTTGCAATGCTCAGTGAAGTGATTGGGGCCTACGGATACCTTCAGTACTATGGGCTTATCAAACAACATGCAAGAAGTTGACTGGACAAACCCCTTTTAGTCTTGTCTATGGTGTGGAAGGAGTAATGCCTATGGAATACATCGTACCTAGTCTACGCATAACAATGCTCACAGGTATGACAGATCACGGAGCTCTGGAGGAGTGGCTTGCGCAACTCGATGAGCTCAAAGAAGAAATA
Source organism: Pinus tabuliformis (assembly GCA_031772625.1). Classification (NCBI taxonomy): domain Eukaryota; kingdom Viridiplantae; phylum Streptophyta; class Pinopsida; order Pinales; family Pinaceae; genus Pinus; species Pinus tabuliformis. The sequence goes on from CM062810.1 coordinate 984,893,538, forward strand.
TTTTTGGCTAGATTTCACGAGTAGGTCCAAAAGTAGTGTGAAAAGGCATGGCATGGTCGACACATCAAGCTGTGCACATTTAAGGTAAATGACCTGGTTTTGTTATATGATAGTAAGTTTGATAAATTTCAAAGGAAATTCAGGATGCACTGGTCAGGGCCTTATGTTATTAAGGAGATTACCGATCGAGGAGTGGTACAACTGATCGAATTAAATGGAGAACCCTTCCCAGGAAAGGTGAATGGCAGACGCTTAAAGCCATACACCGTTGGTCCGGACATGTGACTAAATGAAAGTAGCACAATCTTAGCACTCTAGGCAATTGAAAGGAGGCACGGGACTATAAACTACATTGCCCAAGTTGCGGAGCTGCGCTATTGGAAGATGGTGCGAAGCAAGGATGTATCAATGGGTCCACGACAGCGCAGAGGTAGTTGAGCTACCCAGGGAGAAATCATGCAGGTTGGGCAGAAAGTAATCATTAAAGTCACTGTTCATGAAAAGACGACAGAAGTGAGGCCAAATGGAGTGGGTGGCCGACATTTAAGATGAAATTTATGGCTTAGATCGTTGAAAATTTGCCGCCAACTCAGCATTAATGAACCGATTTTTGGGGGAACGGGTGGATTTGAATTCAAAATGCCCTATAAATTACAAGTGGTTGTCCAGTGAAAAACACTTGGCATTTTGAGTATTCAGCATTTGAGCTCTGAAGCACCTATGAATCGTGAGCAATACAAGCTTCTAATAGTTTTTGGGGTATTTGCGACTTTACCGGTGGACACACAGGAATTCTTGTGAAAGATCATGTCAGTGCCCCCATAAGTTATTAATACACAACAAGTAGTAGAGGAGTCGGCACTGAAAATGGAGAGAGAGGTCGAAGTATTGGCGAAGGTCACTAAATCCTCGAGAAGGCCGAGACCAAAGCCCACCCCAACCAAGGAGACCATGAAAGGCGAGAAGGGCAAGAAGCCTGCCATACTGGTGTGCATGTTTCTTAGACGAAACACACCAAAGGCCACTGCCCAGGAGAAAGGCAAGGCTATAAACCTAGAGGTAGAAGAGGAGGATATCAAAGACATCCCCATTGATGATGAGGATGTGGGAGTCGAAATAGATGAGGTTGAAGCCCAAGGTGCGAACCCTATTACACGGTTGACGGAGTATGTCCCTACGTGCAAACCTAAGTCCAAGGTCCCAACGGACATTGATGAACATAAGACTCCTCTACAAACCCCTCTGCTACTAGATGAAATACCTTTTGATGGTCTGCGTTTGGCACGGGTGTTGATATTGAAGCTCGAAGGTTGGGACTTGATGGACCACGAGAAGTTCTCGCACCTGGCAACCGAACAACTGATGCACCGCGTCATAGACATGAATACGGGGATGATTGAATTGGAGTCATGGAAGTGGCTCAGAGGAGTAAAGAAGGCAGGATTACTCAACCTGCTCTGGGTGTCGCACTATAACTGCACCCCTGTGACAGTTTTAGTCATCAAGCAGCTATTGTGCTTGGTGCATGATGGGTGTCTGTGGCTGGAGGAGCCGATACCCATCACTAATATGTTGATTCACAAAATAACGCGGCTGTCGTATACAGGAAAAAATCCAGCTATGATCTTTGGTGGCAAGGGTGGCAAGCAGGCATTCGCAGAATCAATGAAAGAGAAGTTCAAACCGGTGAAGAAGCCGCACGGGTACGCTATCTCCAGCATCTGCGACCCCGCTATGAAGGTGGCAATGTAGATCCTTGTAGGAAAGATGATGTGGAAATGTTGCGCTGATGAGGTGTCGACGCCCGTCATCGCACTCACACAACAGTGTGTGGAAGGAGTCTAGTTCAACTAGTGAGACTACCTTCATAGAGAGTCCCTGGCGAACTGCTGCGAAGCGCAAGAGCAAAGCAATACCTTCAACTACATGTGTCTATTGCTATCAAACATGCTGGTAGCGTGGGATCTACAAGAGGAGAGTCAATTCCCCTCGGTCGTGCCAAACCTTCCTGAAGCAGCGAAGTACGCTTCGCTGTGGCCGACCAAGGATGCAGAACGAGTTCGGGAAAAAAAGATCTTGATCTTGATGGAAATGAATATCAGGATGGCTATCAATCGAAAGCCACGATTGTCGCCCATGTTATATGCTAAGTTTTAGAGTTATGCCGAGTTTAAATTTGATTTCCATCAGATCTCAATCAGGACATGGAAGGACCCTACACAAAAGTGGTACGATTTTCCGTACTTAGCCATAGGGGATGCCATCAATGTGGTGCTTGATAAATGGTTGGCAAAGTGGCACACTACCACGTACTTTGAAATGGGTGGAAGAAAGACGGCCACGCAGAAAAAAGAAGGAATAGGCCAAGCTGAAGATGGCGTAGCTGGTCGAAAAGAGGAAGAAGGAGGCTGCTGAGAAGGCCCAAGAAGAATAGGTACGAAAGGAGGCAGGAAAATAGACAGGTGGCATAGAGTGGGACTCTCACAAAGGCGCGCGATTGCCTTCACCTGAAACCGAGAGGAGGACACAGAGCAACACAACGAAGACCCTCAGGAGACATCCACCTGCATTAAGCACCCAAGAGAGCTAGAGAAGGGAGGGTCCAGAAAGAAATCCAAGGCAATGAAGACCTCACTGGACCCTATCACATTGACGGAGGGCGACTTATATGACATCGGTGACATAGTCATAGATGTCATCGCGGAGGTCCTACAACAATTTGAAAAGTAGTAGCAGATCATCCTAGGGGCTATCAAGACCTAGCTATAGGAGTTGCAGACCCGCGCGTCACAAGCTGGTACGCTATCCACCAGCTTGGCTATTGACACATCAGAGGATGTTGATATGTTGCGCACAAAGGCTTCCAGTGCCATAGTGTTGCCAGATGGAGCAATGATCACAGAAAATGAGGCTGACAGGTCCACTGTCAATGCCTTGAAAGGAGTTGGACTAAACTTGGTAGCACTTCCGTACGAAGCACTCAACCTCTTGTAGGATGGAGTAATTACAGAGCTAAGGGCCTATGGGCACCGCGCCCTCCAGGTGATCAATGAACAAAAGATAAAAAATGAGCAGATGGCCCTACAGAGGAATGCTACCAGCGCTGCTGAGGTCGAGGTAACCAACCAAAGCAAGAAGATCATAGATGTTGTGGAGGACGCATGAAAAATGGTCCCAGAGTTGGCCATTCTAGAGGACCACATCCGCAAATTGGCAACAGTGGTGTGCAGAACTTGGACAAAGATGGCACGGGTTCAGTTGGAGCTAAACCTATAGATTATAAATCTCTAGTTGAGGGCCCACCCTTCAACACTACTAGAGGTAAAGGAACAACAGGCGGTCGCTGTCGCGGAAGCAGTCACAATGGTGGAGAGTGTAGTAGGAGACTGGAAACAGTTGTTCAAACAATCGTTTGAGGTCTTGACCATCTTATAGGAGGACCCAAACATCCAAAGGCTAGAGACGGAAGCGCGTGAACTCCAACAATGCTATGACGAAGTTAAGGGCATAGTGCGAACTTTCGCACTGACACAAAGGTTAGCCAAGCTGCAGGAAGCCAAGCAGCTAAAGGAATAGGTGGACGCAGTGCTGCACAAGGAAGCAGTGCTAAAGGCGCGACTAAAGCCCTGGCTGGAGGAAGCTTATGCAGTCACAAGAAACATTGAAGGTAAGCTTGCGACTCTGCAAGTGATGCAACAATAGCTTCAGGTTGACAGCGCAGGGGCAATAACCGAGAAAACAGTTGAAGATGTGAAGTAGGCAGTAGCTCAGTGCACGACCGAGGTTGTGGTCATTAGGGTTGAGTTGGACAGGCTTCACGCAAATATCTTCGTGCCTACTGAGTGACTCGAGGGCGAGTCACTATTTTTTTGTTGGGGGCCTGTTCGGAGCGGGATCCCCCAAGTGCAGTTTTGGGGCTAAAAGCCCATGTTAAGTCAATTTTTGTAATATAATTGTAAATACTCCGCATTTTGTGGTCGCAGAGCGCGAAGGTGTTATGTGTCAAAAAGGGTAGTCCGCCCTTAGTTTTGTAAAGTAAGGTTGGCTGTAAGAGACCTACCCATGGTCTGCGAACCATGGGATTGTATAAAAAGAGACAAGCTCTAAGTAGTTTAGGAATCAATCAATCAAAGAATAGAATGGAATATCATGTAATAGAGTGATAACTCTGACAAAGAATTCTATGTCTCAGGTCATAGTGTAGATAGAGGCTCTGCAGCTAAGTGCTCAGAGGCCTAGGGTAGAAGTTTGCAACTGAGTGCGCGGACCCCTTCAGCTGTGTGCGCAAGGTGAACAAAGTCTGTAACAATTGGGAGATATCAATAAATGGAGTTATTCTGCAATTTCTGTGTCTTTATTATGTTGATGGGTTTGTATATATTATATATGAATTTTCATTATTATTCTTATATGATGCACGAATGAATGCAATTACATTGAATATTTAAATGCAATTATGAATATTTGATTACGCGGTGATAACTTTAAATATTTGACAAGATAAGCAAATCACTTAGGATAATTGAGGAAGCTGCATGACACACTGCCATAGCAACACAAAAGTACCTGAGCTAGAGGTTAGGGCTGCGTGAAGGTTGATTGTATACTTTCGCGAAGGTATTGAAGGTCGTAATAGAGGGTTTGTCTTACAAGCCCTAGAGCGAGACCACCTGTGTGAAGGTAGGGATAGAAGAAATCAAATGACATCACAACCTTCTCACGGTGCGGAAACTCAGTTCCAGCATCCCCCCATACTGCTTCGGGTGAGACTTTGGTCTGCGCTGTGCGAGATAATGCCAAAAGGGCCAGTAGTGTAGGGATTTGTTTGGCTAATTAACGTTGAAACTTGGTCAGGCCCCCTCAAGCCAACAAATGCCAAGGTTATTCCACACCTTGGGTGATGTTAGGACAACCACGTTCGATGATGAAGGGACTTATATTCTATACTCCTCCTCCTTGGTATAGTTCACACGTTAAAGTTATCTTGTGTCTACTTACATTGTTGGTCACAACATAAATTTAATGGGATATTTTAATTGCAAGGGGTGGATTACAATCATTCAAGCATACTCTCTACACTAATAGTCACATAAACCACCCATAGGTGGTTCCTAGGGACATCAATGCTACAAGAGAATCATCAGTGGACACATAGCCTTGACTCAAGTGAACTTAACATGGGTTTTCATATCTCCCATCGTGGATGATGGTAATTCATTTGGTCGATCTAAAGGCCGATACTTCCCTCTTGAAACCCTAACTCTTTCTATTCGCAAGGTATCCAACCCACTTTTTCCTTTTTCTTAGTGTGAGGCATGGTCTTTTTAACAGTCATGGCAATAGTTACCAGCGGTTGACAGTTGGAAAGGAATTTTCCTAGACCGTGGAAATGGCTACTCCTCCTCTACTGCAAGGTAAGGAAATATTTCCTTCTAGTGTGAAATTATTTATGGTTCCTAAGTTCTACGGTAATGTATTTACTATTTTGTTCCAACTCTTACTAATTTTTCTTATGCTTTGATCAGTTATCAAGTTCGTCTCCCTCATACCAGATCTCAAATTTGTTAATTATCTTGTTTCTCTATTTCCCTGTATTCCATGGTTTATATTTTTTTCCTTTCTTGGTGTGCATTGGTTGAGTAGAAGGTTCATAGCATGTACATTTCCAGTTACCTAGAAAGCAATAATACTACAATAATTTATCCCTTTTTTCACCAACAGATAACTTCTTTTGTTCCATTATTTGGTCATAGGTACCCTTATAGGGACAGTTTGGACTTCTCGAACCACATAATCATTTATAACCCTTATTATGTTTTTTTTTATCGCCTCTATTTTTTTTCTCTTTATTCTTTCTAATGGATTCATTTTGTTTCCTCGGGGACCTCTTCCCTTTAGGTCACCTCATCAATTCACAAGCTCATGGTTATTTCTTCCTTCGATACACATGTATGACTATGTAGAATTTTTTTCTATAAGTTCATCTTGTTTCTTCCCCTGCTATTGTACGTTTTTATTTACTTGGTGTTGGTTATTGATTTTCCAGTAGCTCTCTCTCACAAGAATTCTATGAACAACTATACAATGACAAGGTAAATTCAAAATTGTGCACCTATTGTATATGCTACTCTGCATTTTGGTTCTATGTAATTTTCCTTGTCTTATGTTTTCCTTCTACTACGTTACAAGTATGATCACATATCATTTCTCTATATGCATGCTACCTAGAGAAACAACCTTAAAACCACTAACTCCAAACATGTTGGCACAGGTCGGTTCAAAAAGTCAGTTCTTTTTTACTTATTTTTGAGACGCCTTGCTTGTGCTAGAGACTCAATGTTGGGTCTATCTTGAGAAGCCAAAGTGTTAACTCGATGGTCATTGCTAACCTCCCAAACTGTAGTATAGGTTTAAGTATTGTTTCATATTTGTTAAGAGAGTTTGGCTCGCCTCAGGCTTCATATGTCAAATGTACTCCTCCATTTTAAGTATATATATTAAACCCTGGGGTTTTGTAATCAATTAATCCACTAAGTGTGAATTGTATAATTTTAATTCTATACCTCCATTCATTGGGGTTTCATGGTCATCACTTCTATGTTTGAATTCTTGCACATTATTACACTTCAGAATAGAGATTTGTATGCGACTGTATGTTAAATCAGTTATGTTCTTGAAAGAAACTATAGAGTTTCCTATTTCGTTCATGTGGAATTCTGTTATGATAGTGAAAATGTTGTTGTTAGTTTTTTTGTATTGTCTAAATAATTTGAATGAATAGAAAATAGTAGAATTTCTTCCTTTCTCTATTCAGTTAAACTTAATTTCAGACAATTCCTTAAGTGGATGTCACGACTGACGTATTATAAGTAGAAATGTTAATTGCCAACTAGCTAAGTAAGTAGCTATGCACATCTAATATTTACTTTTGTTAACTTGCCTATTTGTGACAGAGGCTTTGATAAAAATCCTCGAATGTTTAGTTTGAGTCCTACAATTTTAAAATGTATAAAATTACGTAACACTGTTAACAATACCAGCATGGTTTTCTTCACGCAAACATTTTTAGATCATTTCGTTCTATCTCTACATAAGAATACTACCTTATTTAATCTACTATTATGAATAATTTGATTATACTGACTTAACGTTGCCTTTCTAATCAGTTTGATTCATATCTCGCCTTTAACCCTTCTAGGAATAATTTCATTTCAACATTTTCGTACAGTAATGCGTTTTTTTTCAATATAAATAATTGTAGATTGTACATATCTTCAATTTCCTATGCATATATGTATATTGATTCTAACACTCTTGGAAGGATGAATTTACTTCTATTTACTTGGTAGAACGACCTAATCTTATTCCTATTTGCTGCAAGGTTTTGCAACTTCCCACAAGTATTTCCTTTACACCTCAAGGTAACTTTTTGTTATTCACTTTACATCTTTGTTTTAACCATTGTATCGGTTCCAACAATGAGATCAATTTAGCTTCAAAAATTCTCCTTTGAGCTCAACCGCAAACCCATATATAAAAAGAGAATTCATTATTTGTTGTACAATATTATGTACAAGATTTATATCATTCACTGAATAATTTAGCAAAATCACTCATAGGAAAACATACACACACTACTTAGCACTAAGATCAATCCCAATATTTTTCATAGAATGTATACCTTCCATAAAATTATTTAAAAGAAAAGTTCACAAGATAACATTCACACACAATTGTTAGCGCTAATATCTAACTTAATACTCTACTAGAATTTATTCCATTCAGAGAAATAACATGCACATATTTTCTAACTGGACTTGCTGTATAAGTTGTGCTTCCACAAAATTAATTAATAGAAAAATTCACAGGAAAATAATCACACACAATTATTAGTGCTAATATCTATTACAATACTCTTTCAAAATTCATTCCATTCACATAAATAACATACACAGATTTCCTAACCAGATTTTCTATAGAAATTGTATTTGGGAAGCACTTTATCCACCCAACAGTGCACTGAACCATTAGTTCCCCCCGATCCGAGTCTAGTTCACAATGGAATCAACAACCTCTTGTGATTTGAGATAAGGTATTTTATGCATTAATTCTCTAGCATATCTTTCCTTAGCAGTGTCCCACTTTTCAGGGTCTGCCAAACCACTAGTCTAGGCTTTTCTCTTCCTTTTTTCTTTTCTTTTCGAAATAGGTATCTTCTCATTTTTTTTTAAAGCCTAACTTTGTCTCCCGTGACACTTTATTCACCCTTACTCCGTTTTTTTTTCTACACTGAGTTATTTAATATATTTTCTATCCAATCATATTAAAGCTTATTAATCAACCCCTAGGGATTTTTAGGAGTGATTTAAGGGAAGATTGTCTTTGTCTTATCCGTCAATATTGGTTTCTGGATCTTGGCAGTAATATATTTAACTCAAGTGTTTCTTTTTCAAGTAATTTCCAATTTTCATTTTCATTGATAAAATTCATTTATTACATCATCATACTTTAGTTTTCATTTTAAGTTGAGTTAACCATGGATTTGTAGCCACAACAACTAAAAATAGTTCAATCTAAAAACAAAAACATATTTACAGAGAAACAAAGGGGCATTACAATAGTTTATTAGTTAAAATGTCATTCTTAATTGTCCCTAAATGAAAATGGACAAAGATCAACTATAGTTAAGACAAATATAATGAAACATTCTATCTAAATTTATCAAGTAAATTATTTTAAATTGTACCTAATTATATCAATTTGGCCAGAAAGTTTCAACTAATTCACATATTTAAAAGTGAATTATGAAACATTGTAGGTAAAGAATACATGCACAATTGAGAAAATTCCAGACATAGAGGAAAGTTGTGAAATGTGTCAACATCAATGGCATCATTGAGTTTGTTTGTTTGAGGTTCCTTCTCTTCTTGTACTATCTCAAACCTCGTATACTGGAAACTCTTTGCCATTTCTCTAAATTTTCAATTGTTAAGCCTTTGAATTGAGTGCTTGAGTATAATAATGGTTGTATCGAAGCTAGCCTGGGAGAAGCAAAGGACACTTACCATTAGTACAGGGTGTTTTATTTATTGATTGATTGCTCCTTTTCATTATTTGGCATTTACTATATCGAAGGCTTCATTTTAAAATGAAATACATTTATTTTAAAATTTTATAGTATTTTTTTAATGATAAAATGCACTACTATAAAAATTTTATAAAATGCATTACTATAGTAATTTTATAAAATTTTATAGTAATGCATTAATATCTCTGAGTTTCAATGTTTATCTTCTTATGATTGTATTCCAAATTTATCCACATTGTTTAAAAAAAATAGTATAGGGATGTTCCCTACAATAATTCCTTTTAATGCCCACTTTAATAGTCATAATGTAAGATAATGGGTTTGTCGAACATAATGTTTTATGATAAATGTGTTCATAATTTACTATATATTTATAAATAGACTGAATTATATTAATTTAAGTTTTGGAAACAATAGTTACTTAGCTATCTATATTTTTCTTATTTTGAATATGGTAATTCTGCATAAAAACTTATAATTATTATATTTAAAATGTAAAAATGTAGCATGCATTTTTATCTTTTATTTTCTCCTATGTTAGCACTGTTTAATTCCTCTAGGCTGAGGAGAGGAACCCAAAGGTTACCACAAACCACTTGGAAGATGTAATCTAATGCTTCCAGGTTCATAGAGGTCTCTCTGTGTCTAAAACTTCAGTCACTTAGATTTTAGGCTACGTATGGTGCTCATAGGGATATAGATTTTAAAGGTTTGTTGGTAAGGGGGAAGACAAATCCATTGGTAAATACAATCATATAAGTTGATTCTTTTCCAGTGATAAGAGGAAGAGAAAGAGGGATCTTCTACAAGGGCAAGATCTGTAGTCTTTTTAATTTTTTTCAGTCAAATTCATTATAGGAGGTTGAGTAGAAGATAGATGGAAATGAAATATAGAGCATCAAACAATGGGATGAATTTTAAATTCCATTCAATAGGAAAACATAAATTGTTTAGCAAACTGAAACATAACACTTTTAAAGCGAACTCTTAGACAAATATTTGTTCAAATAAATAGGAATACACAAATTCAAAGAATTATTGATAACATAAGATACCTACAAAACAAAGAAGCACATCTCCATAGAAACTAACCCAGGAATCCTTATAAAATCATACCTCTATCTTTTCCTTCACTGAAAAATATATTAGAAAAATGCAGTACACAATGTCTCTTCTTCTAAAACCTAACCAAAGATTTGCTTCATCATAATTACGACATAAATATATCATGAACAATCAACTCCCACCTGTAGGAACCAAATTCCCTAATAGTATTTATGTTTCTAGATAATGTAGTGAATATAGAATTGTTTTTCTAAAAACTAGGAACTCTTTGACCAAGGCTTTCTAAAACAATTATTTATTAAATTCAAAGCCTAAATCGAGATCCAAGGTCATTATATGCCTCATAATCTTAACCAAGATGATAAAAATAAATTACATGACTTTTAGACATAAAATTATTGGTCAAAAGGTTGACTATGTAGAAGTGCAACGCCGATTGTGCGCAACCTCCTAGTTCAACAAAAATGTAGCATAGAAGTGAATTGAATAAATGGTTGTCATAGCTCTAGTCACTCCCTGAGTTTCTTGGTGACTGGTACATGTGTGAAATGGTCTAGACATCATCAAATTCCCCTCCATAAACCTTCTTTCATCATGCAAAGCTCCCAACATTCAAAATTCCACCTACAACAAAAGCGCAACACTTGTGAAAGCTTAGCGAAAGCTGTCCTCCATGGATTTTAACTAACAATTAGGTATTTGAACAATATGTATAACCTAATAATGATGTCAACATTCCTGATACCCCTTTTTAAACCTCCACTCACAAAAAATATTACAAAATTCCTTATTTCCATCAAAACCCTAACCCTAATGCTTGGCCAGAATACAAAGTTATTGTTTAAGTTCCTATTTTAACAAATTTTCATGATTTATTGAGTCTAGTTGATTGTACTCTCAATAAAGCTTCAAATTATACATGAGCCACTTATACAACCTCATTCAACCATCATTCTTGGACAAAAAAAAAAAAGGTACAAAATTGCTTTGATTTACCTGTTCCAGCATTCAAACTTTGGTTGCTTCAGCCAACAAATCAAGCATACCTTTGTCCTTCTGCTATATCTCCTTCAATTTATGCTTAGCAGCTCTCAAATCCCTCCTCATGGTAGGTTTATACCTGCATATGTTTCTTAGTTTCATATGTAATTGGAGAAACATCTTCAGCATATACTTGACATTTTCCATTGTTTGCTCATACATGTTCAAAAGATCATACATGTTTTTCCTATCCCTTTCATCCTGCTGATTGATTTTAGCAGTTTCATTGTGGGATTTATTCAACTACATACTCAAATTGTTAAAAGTATGTTGCCCCTTATCTATCTTTGTTTTCTTCTCTTCTTGTACTGACTTCACTTCCCGTATCTGCAATTTTCTACTTGAAGACTTAGTGACTCTAGTTGATGGAGCTTCTACCTCTTGAATGCCCTCTCTCACTATCTTCTCCTTGCCTTTAGACTTAGTGAAAAATGGTTCATTCTTTATCTTTATTTCTTCTTCATTAGCCTTAGTTGTCCTTTCTAGAGCAACATTCTTCAATTCCTTATTATCATGCTGCAATTCAACAATGACCAAGTGTGCTTTCTTTAACTATTCTTGCAATTCCAAAATATCCTTGCCTTGATCACTTGGAACAATGTCCTCTCATATATCCTCTAAAGGTTCAGATTATTGCTTAAATGTTTGTTCCAAGGGAAGTTTCTTTGTAGTAGATCTAGTGAGGGGACTTTAAGGAACCTTCACTACTTCAGGATGAAAATGAAACTTCTTACATTTCTTCTTTTTTTATGGATCTACAACAAATGAAGGTCTTTTCACAAAAATTCCAGTTGGTAATTGTATTTTTCTTGCCACGGATGATGGTTTGTCTTTCTTACTCAAATAACTAGTTAGTAAGTTAGCTACCAACTTTGAAGAATCTATAAACGACTTCCATGATTGATTTCTCCTATTGAGTTCCTCCAACACCAACAATTTAGTCAAAGAGAAGTGGAAACGACTAGGTTCCACTTCGTTTTGTTTTCCTTGCACTTTTCCTGCCATCTTGCTAAGGCTTCTAAATAAATACAAGGGAAAATTCGAAGGACTCTTTCCTGTGAAATGCATCAAAAGCCTAAAATAATATTGATAGATACTCCTAAATCTACCCTCACACGTAAAGTATATTTTGATTTCCATAATATATTACTATAGGGCTCAAGCAAGTATTCTGTAGGTGCAATGGCTTCATACCCTTCATTTATATATTTGGGTTTCAATAAACCAATAATTTGCTATGTGAGGAGGCATGCCCTTGAACCACTGCTCTCCTTGTAGAGGAATCTATGTGGCAGTTGAGATAGTGACATCTAACACTGGAAAAGTGATCCCACCAACCTCAAGATCTAATCCATTGAAGATCAAGGCAAATTATTTGGTGAGTTATACATTATACCCCTAGATCTTCTGCAAAATCTATTGTAACCAACTTGTTCAAAGGAAACTTTGATTGATGGGTCTGAGTTTATCAAAGTGAGGTCTCGAGGTTCAAATCTGACAATATCACCTCCCTTAGTCCTTTTCCTATCTTGGGATGTCATGGTTTTCATAGCAAAGATGAATTCCAAGGTTCCTTGAATGAAAATGAGGTAGCACCAATGAAATGGAGCTTAGATTAAGGTTTTATGACAATTCAGAATGAAAACTCTGCATGGTAAACTCAAACAACACAACTCATCTCCCAAACCCAAAAAAAAATCTAGTGTTTTCTTGGTCATAGTGGTAGAATTAGAAACACAGGCACATCGCCAAAAACACAGCGCATGGAGGAAAAAATGCTTCTTAACCTCTGAGGAAAGCAACAACCAAGTATGAAGTTTCAAAACACTTGAATCATAAGTCAAGGTCCAATATCAAGGTGGCAAACAAATTGTGGGTGTTTGGTGGGGGTAAGAAGATGAAACCACAAAGCAAAGGTAAACCACAGTGTAGTCTCCAGGAAATGCAATGAGCTAACAATTTAGAAGTTTGCAGGGTTACAATGCATTTCCTTAGCACATGGGAGTAATTTCAATGACATGCAAAATAAAGGATTCAAGAAAACAAAGAACTGGCACCTCGATAGGTAATTTGACCACTGACTTCGAAAATGCAACAATTGTTATGAGCGTAGCACCTGTTTTCAAGCACAATGCCTCCCCTACCTCCTTTGCACATCAAACCTTAAGTGATCCTCAATGACCTCTCGATGGAAAAATGGATGGCTCTGTGTTGCTTTGGGAATGTTGCCAAGCATTTGAAATCCCAAGGTGGCTAAATTTGAATTTAAAGAATGATGATGATAGTCTTGGTACCTCAATCATAAAACGCAATTGTCAGAAGTGTAGCGCTATCCTCCTAAATGTTGTACCAATGTGATGTCATGGAAATTTGTTATTTGACAATATAAATGACCCAAGTGACCCTAAAAATTTGTGCCAATAATGGTAAGACATGACACCATGACTTTAGTCATGATTTTTTTATGAAACGTGACCCTAGACTCATTTAACTTGACCTCATAGGACATTCATGACTATTTTCGTGAACGTTCATAGTCTTTTACATAATTACATTCAATAATGAAAATTTTATTATATACTAAAACCAATATCTTTATCTCAACAAGATCATAGCAAGACCTATGTATATTTGCTAAAATAATTTGAAAGACAAAACTTGTTTTATGACTACTATAATTATAAGATACTAAGATCCCATGGAGGAAAAAGTGTGATAATTCTATTATATTTTATTTTTAATAATTTTATATAACACAATCTTATATCATTTACCCAATCCTATTTTATTATTTTCAATATTGCAAAAAAACATAGAATATCATAAAATATTACATTGGAAATCTAAGAATATAACATAATCCCCTTTCATTTCTTTTTAAATAACATAATGAAACGTAATTGGATAGCGAAACACAAAGTAATGATATCTATTAATTCAAAAATATGTTTATATAATATAATATATGATCTTTTACATTTTTAGCCAAAGGCTTCTTAATTCAATGTAAGTGGATGGGGACTCATTGAGCTTTTACTTTTAAAATTTAATTCGATGGCCAAGATTTAACCTTAGGCGAATATCCATAGAATATGCTTCGTTTGAGTTACAAATTCACGTCTGTGGTGCAAGGGAGAGCGAAGCGATGGAAAAAAAAGAAATAAAAGTTTTGTCGCTGTGAAATTTGGTGGTTGCTCATGTGGCACGCAAGTCTGAAGTCGAAGAGTCGCCGCTTCAACTCGCCAGCTTTTTCATAGATGACATGGACGACATTTTTGCTATGTAGGCATTCATGGGCACCTTGGATGTGATCGGTCACTTGGTCTCAGGGTCGGGTACTATAACAGACTTCCATCTATATATAAAAAAAACAATTATACTTTTATATAAACATCGTTCCCAAAATCCGTTCCTTAATGTATAAGAACACCTTGTGGACCACTTTTTCTAGTTATATTTATAACAGTGGTGTTCATAACTTTTGGTCAAACTATTTATTGCACGACATCCTAGGCATATGGTTACGAAGAAGTATGGTCTAACATACATGCCATTTCTTTGATGATGTTGATCTAGTGTTAAGACCAATGACATCGATATACATAGTGAAGCATGAATATTAATACAAATTCTGATATTTGGTTGGGTGTGTGATGTGGTTTCTAACACTTCATACATAATACTTATTTTCCTCACTTACTTGAATTTGTATATAGTTATGCATGGTGTGATTACCGTCTTACTTTATTTATATATGGTCTATGGTCTAATTCATTTCTATCCCATGATCCGAATATCACAACGTTTGAACTAAGTCATACATGGTTAATATACACTTCATACATAATACTTATTTTCCTCACTTACTTGAATTTGTATATAGTTATGCATGGTGTGATTTCCGTCTTACTTTATTTATATATGGTCTATGGTCTAATTCATTTCTATCCCCTGATCCGAATATCACAAGGTTTGAACTAAGTCATACATGGTTAATAAATTATACGTGAAAGTTTCGATGTTCTAATCTACCCTTAATCTTAAGTCCTTCACCCTTTGTAAACAAAGGATAGTTCATTTCTTATTAGTCCCTGCCTCTGGCATAGTAGGGACTATAGCGATCAATCGTTTATATATTTCATATTAATTCAGACGTACCGTTATATTTAACCAATGTTTCAAAAAAACATTTCGTGGTTTTTTTTATTTATCCAAGTTTTGTTTTTGAGCTCTTATTGCAAGGATTTCATATTAATACGGGGATTTCATATTAATACGCCGTACTGAGCCATTTTATCCAAAGTTCTGTGATTTTATATATCGCTGGGGCAATGTTGAATAAACCTTTGTTTAAAAGGTTTGAAATCGTGATTACACCTGTTATTGCCAGCTACCACCATTATTTACACTATTTACACTGTCACCCTTGCCAACTGCCATTGAAATCGTGATTACACCTGTTATTGCCAGCTACCACCATTATTTACACTGTCACCCTTGCCAACTGCCACTAACTCTCTACTTGAACTCTCACCATTATTTACACTGTCACCCTTGCCAACTGCCACTAACTGTCTACTTGAACTCTCTACTTGAAGCAATTGAAGTAGACATAGCCTCATTGCAAAGCCAATGAAGCAGACAACAGCCTCATTGCAAAAAGTTGCAGCAGACATCTAGATTTCATTGCAAAGCCATTGAAGCAGACAACAGCCTCATGGGATTAGGATTCATGTCTATCTTGTTGGTGATAGCTTAAGCTTCTACTTCTACTCCTCCCTGCACCTCCCCCCAACTTCCTGCACCTCCCCGCAACTCCTCCCTGCACCTCCCCGCAACTTCCTGCACCTCCCTGCAACTGCAATTAGCTTTGCTTTTCTCTTTGCTCCGAGCTCCAAAATAGGTGTACCTTCAGCGGTACCACAGAACTGCACGAATGGAAAAAACGTGAATTCCACTGGTTTACTGCAAATTTTGGGCATCATTCTGAAGTGCATCAGACCAAAGAGGAATCAGACTGGGCATCATTATGAAGTGCATCAGACCAAAGAGGAATTAGACCAAAAACAAAAAATAATTGATTGGTAAGCATAAACTCACCATGAACTATTATACCCTTTGATTGCAAGGACAATGGTTTCCCCTGTATATTTATTTCTGTGTGCATCATTTTCATTTGAGTTATTATAATCAATCTTTATTTCTATATTTCTATGTGCATCTATTATATTCAAAATAAGGATAACCAAAATCAAGGTGAAGGGTGAAGGATTTGCTACTGCTGACTATGGGTGGGTGAGCCTGCTTATGAATTAGCTAAGCAATACGCCACCCTCCAGCACTGCCCACAGTGTAGTCCTTCATTTGCTTGAGCTTTTCCGTTTTCAGCGGTGCTGAATTCCCAAACCTTATCTCCAAATGGTTGGACCAAGCCTTTTTGGAGCTTATGTGTGAAAATAGATGCAACCGAAAAGTCCTGTACTGGTTGGACCGAGCCTTTTTGGAGCTTATGTGCTAAAAGAGATGCAACCGAAAAGTCCTGTACTTCCAGTTTTAATGCATACAAGAACGAGTAATTCCTTACATGAGCTTTGAATTAACAAGAGAATGTTGAAAAGAATAACAAACAATCTATGTCAAATATGAACCCTGAGATTAGAGGGAAAAGTTAAAAAACAAGAACAAATGACAAAAAATTGACCAGAACATTGAAGCAGAAACAGAGTGATGTCAAAGATAAACCCTCCATTTATAAGGAAATGTTAAAAATCAACAAAATGACGTTGGGAAAACAATGGTGGACAGATTCACTTAAAAAAACAATCGGTTATATATCTCACAAAGCCAAATTATAAGTATTAATATGAGGAGAAACTTTTATTGCAATTATGAATAAAAAACACACTTCTTAATTAGGAATAAAAAACACACTAGTTCAACACAACTTCATTTAAACTTCATTTACATCTTGTTTTCTTTATGCTGTCTTAACCACACAAAAAAACAAAACACTTTATCATAATGCTTCTCTAAATACAAAAACACACGTATCAGTTCAACCCTGCAAATCATTTTGAGCTCACATTCCAGTTCACATTGTTTTCTACGCTTTTGAGCTTGAGCTTGAAGAGACTGCAAGAGCTGTTCCAGTTCTTTCACAAAGTCAATTGCACCTCCAATAATGGAGGCCTGGTCTCCCTGAACAAAGACATATATGACCCAAATAAATCCCCGAGCCATAAATTTCATATAAAGTTATAGGAATTGAAATGACAATATAATGGTGCAGAATTTGTACCCTTTGGATGAAAGAGACCGGCATCAGGGACCGCAGGACTGTTAAATGCTCGTTCATTTGCTTTCTCCTATTGCGCTCAACAGCAATGTGAGTCATCCTTTGGCTCTCCACTTCTTCACTGTTCTTGCAGACCTTGGAACGCTTCCTCTTCCTAATTCGTTCATGGGTGGCTGTATTGGCTTGGTAACCATTAATATTCCCCAATCTCTTGTCGTTGCAATTGTCTGAAGAATTCACAGTGTTAGATGAGTTGGGCTCCCGGCTTGAAGAGCTCACACCCTCCTCTGGGGCATCCAAGCTGGAGAACTGATCTTTTGCTTCAGTTTTGACAAGCGAAGTACATGATTCCGAGACATGGGTTATGCAGCTTTCAGGTTCAAAAGGCTGAACTTTGAACCTCTGCATAAAGTTATAGTTGGGCCATTCTGCCCTTCTACAGCTTGTCAGATTCAAATCATATTCAGATCCATGACCACCGTGCAGAAACTTGTGGCAAGGGCTAACCAGCCATATATTGAGTCATAAATGCCCTTGCCAGCTATGTATGTGGTGCAAACTGGGGATGGCATACATATCCATAGGCATCGGACTCCGGCGGCCACCTCGCGTTTCCGATGACCCACGCGGGACCCACCCCGTCTCGTTCAATAACATAATTCTGAGAACTATTTTCGCGCGCCACCATAACTCTGCAACCAGAACCAGTTTGCTCTGCAACCCAGTGCCCGCAGGACTGAAGCGCTGCGCGCCACCGAAACTCTGCAACCAGAACCCGTTTGCTCTGCAACCCAGTGCCCGCCGGACTGAGCTCTGTTACCTCCTGGTAAATTCCTGCACCGTCTCTGCAAATGACAAATCGTGGTTTTAAACATTCATTTTGTTTTAAATCTGTTTTAAAGACTGCTAAAACCCTCGCATTCTCTCAACATTCTGTAATTATAAATCTCTGTGTTCGCTTAAGGAGTTCGATTCGCATTTTCATATTAACCAAGGGTATTGCATTTCATATTAACCAACGGTTTGGCTGGATTGATCGACTGTGTAGAAACCCATACACAATTATTGCTCTATTAATCTACAGGAAAATCTTCACATCGTGAATAGAAAATCGTTGAAACAAAAGGGTAATGAAAGCTCCGCTGCTATCGAGTAGTTTATGTGAATGATCCGCATTAAAACGGGTCACAAAACCATAGATTATAATCATGCAGAGCCAAACTTGTAGCTGAAGGAGATAAAGAATAAGAAGAATGGCCAAATCCTTCTAGTCTCAGATAAACTTGTAGTGTAAGATAACATATGCATTACATAGTAGCAGCAGCTGATTGTTACCTTTCATCAATTATGCATGCTTGGTTGCATAGGGTATCCCATCTGAGGCACACCTAAAGAAGAAACGGGAATTATATGCCCAGGCGAATGACCACCAATACCTTTCTGAGAATATGGACCTAGTGAATGGGGAGATAGCATCATATGGTTGCCCCCTGTTGGAGATCCCATAGAATTTACCATGGTTGCTCCTCCCAGTGATGACGGATACATCATATTTGAAGAGCGACTAACAGCAGAAGGATTATGAGAATTTGTAATAGTAGAAGATTGCTGCAGATGAGGCTGCTTCATTTCTGCCCCATTTACACTTGTTATATCATGTATGCTAGACCTTTTCTTCTCCTTGTTCCCAGAACTAAGCCTGAGGAAATACTTTTGGGCGTGGCTTGCAACTTGAGTAGGTGTCCGTGAGACCACAAAGTTTCTTGATATGCTTCTCCAATCACCTTTGCCATATTTATTCAATCCCATCAAGAAGAGTCTGCACCATACAAAGATGCAACAAATTAACTTCAATCCTTTTCTGCAGTACAAATCAAGATGTAACAATTCTTTTTTTTTTTTTTGTATATAATCGTATAATTGCACCAAGAGAAGCAAGACACTCTACAGCCCAGGGTGGAGGAGATCTATGTCATGTCTAACACTAATAAAACCAAAAACAGAGATACCTATTTTTTTAATTACAATAATTTAAAAAAATTAGAAGTTTAAATTACAAAATAAATAAACAAAAAAAAACTGGCAAATATTTAATTTGCAATATTTAGACAACTACTAGAAACTAGCATAGACCCATCTGAACCTTGGGTCTATTAAGCATCAAGAGAGATAAAAAATGGAGAGGTGCAAACCCCAATATTTATTAAATAGTACATGGTGGTGCAAGAAGATTGAGATTTGTACGTCTGGTTTTTTAAATCCCTGCTGGGATTTCATAGGTTTGGGTTTAAGATGGATCTATTCTAGTTGTAGTTGGGGTTTAGTACAAGGAGGATGGAAATCAAAGGGATTAAAATTACTAGATAGCAAATGCTTTTTACAGCTGACTATACATTTCAGTTGAATATGAAACTGTTTCTTTTCCGGTCCAAATGAGAGACACTAAAGAGTTTTTCCTGCACACTAAACCTATTTATATATTCAATAGCTCATCTGATCTGTCATGACGATAGAGGGAAGCATCAATATATATTCAATAACCCATCTGATCCGGTTATGATATTATAGGAAAGCTTCAACCTCAATCTGTAAACGATGAGTCAGGTTTGGTTTCCCAGTCTCCATACAGCAGTCAAGAGTTTGGGCTTTGTGGAGAATAAGACTTTTCAGACACAAAATAAGAATTATTAACAAAGGCAAATAATCCATTCTCATCTAGGATAATCCAAAACTCTCATGTAATGATTTAGCTAAAGCAAACTGCCTTCAAGGCACTTAATTACAATTTTGTACGATTGGTTGAGTATCCTGGTTTTTCATGTTGGTCTGGAAGTAAGAGGGACACTGTAAGCTGAAACCTCTCATATCAGAAGATAGGAAACCTTGTCCTTTCAAGAAATTATGAATATCTCATATCAGAAGATAGGAAACCTTGTCCATATTATGAATATCTCATATCAGAAGATAGGAAACCTTGTCCTTTCAAGAAATTATATTTCAAAAATTGCTTTAATAATCCCCAGATTTGACTCACAGGCTATGTATCTATGAAAGTGATTTTATTGTTCAAACTTTATTGGGCATTTTCCATCATTATCCAAAACAGAGCATAACCTTAAAGGTACATACATATAAGGAGGGAGTTAGAAAATCTTCATTTCTTTGGGTACCCCTAGTTCCTAGGGCTAAAAGAGAAGCTCCCCTAGTGGTGATTAAATTCACCCTGAAGACTGGGAAGACAAACTGAGGTGACAGTGGTTTGTCTTCCATGTTGCCTTTGATTTGTTCTAATAAAGACTTTGCTTATTGAGCATGACAAATCAAGCAGTAACTATGCTCATTAATGGATTTGATCCAAAAAAATTTAAACCTGCATAAGGAAAGGCTTCCCTTTATCCCTTTTCTCGTCTTGCTAATAACAGAGCATGGAAGCAGTGCTATTAGGGAAGCTAAAAGGAAAGGTATAATCACATGAAACAAAATTGGTGGGGCAGTTTCCTTAACACCCCTATTATTTGTAGATGATATTTGTTCTCTAATAGTTTGTTGAGGGAAGCAAGGAGACTATAGGAAATTCTAGATACCTATGGGGCTGCTACAAGCAAGGAGGTAAATGTGCAAAAATTTTCAATTTTGATTTAATGTTTTGGAGTAGGAAGTAAAGATTAGTCTATTGAGATTCTTTCCCTATAAGATGCCAAACTTTAATGTAAAATTCTGCTAAATCGTAAAGGGTATGGGAACAAGCACTAGGGTTGACTATTAGAAATAATTGAAGGCAAAATTACAATTGGTATAATAGCTGGTTGTCCATAGGGGGAAGGCTAATTTTAGTCAAGTTTGTTTTGGAGGCTATCCTGGTATTTTAGCAATCTTTGGTATTTATTCCAAAAGAAATCCTTGAGAAAATACAGAAACTATGTTTTAAATTTCTATGGTCTAGGAAGAAGGAAATTTGAGAGCATGCCATTGATAGTGTGACTAGTTATAACAAGGCCAAAGAAGGAGGGTGATTAGGGCTTAAAAAATATTCACTTTTTTGATGCATCTAGTCACTTTTGATTTAACTTATAGGTTTCCATTAACTCTGAACTGGACTTTCATCTAGTCACTTTTGATTTAACTTATAGCGATTTTGGTTATGAGCACTTTTTGGATCACTATCCTTGAAATGATTTGAAAGACAGTTTGAAGGAGAGATGAAGCTGAACAGTAAAAGTGCATCAATATCCTTATAAATTTCTATATACAAACTGTATGCTCTTTTCTATTACACTGCAATAAATTAGAGGTTTCCATTAACATTTTTTAATAATAATAAGTTTTGGCTACTTAATGCGGATCATTCACAAGGCTGTGTAAGCATTCTTGAATTATGAGACTAGTAACAGAAAAAGGAAAAATGGTTACTTCAAGTTAAACTGATATATGGATAACCACAATTACATACACAATATTAGCAAGTGGATGTGCAACACCAGCTTGTAGACACATGAAGCTACTCCCCTAGGGACTTGTATAAATGATTATTTTTGGCCTCGACTGCTATATGATTTTTTTGGCCTGGACTCTTAGGAGTGAACATTCACCCTTGATTGTTTGTCCGAATCTACTAGAACTTAACATTTAGGCCCGCAAGTCACCAAACTAGTGCTCTGAGCATTGATCCCTGAGATTGTTTACTCTTATTTCATAAGATCACACTATTTACAATTGCTCAGATCCCTGAGATTGTTTACTCTGATTTCATAAGATCTACAGTACTCTTGTTCCTTTCGGATAATGCTTGTATTTTGATTATTTATTTTTGGTTATAAATTTTGAGCTGACAAAGAGTATATATATATAATTGGCTCGTTTTGTTATATAAGGCCATGGCGGGTATGCGATTGCATAACAACGTGTTTTTTTCTTTTTTGTTACAGCTGAAGCTCCTCCTGGTGCTTTGTTATTGCGTGAGGAGATCAAGGATCAACAGACCTTGGCTCAATCTACAGTTGCAACAGTTGCTCAATCTACAGGACTAGTATCTCTGTCTCAATCTACTGGGTTACCTGTTCCTCTATCTATGAGTTCACAGTAAGCCAACAATATAAATTTTCAAACGCCTTTGCAAGGAGTCAAACAGAGTGAGTTGAAATCAGCTTCATCAATTGCTAAATCCAGTGAAGTCAATCTGGCAGGTGCAAAATTTACCTCAGATGTATCCCAGTCAAAATTGCTTGATATTGTCTCCAGAAGTAACCGACTTATGCAATGGGCATCTGCCAAACCAGCTGAACATGTGCAACCTGTTTCAAGTGTCCAGACGACAACTTCTGGCAGCACTAGTTTTGATAGAAGGTTGGATGGTAATTCCAATTGTGTGGCCAGGGAACCATATGGTGATACAAAACTATCAGGCATTTCTAGTAGTGTTCCTCAATTTATTCAACAGCAGGCACCCATGGACATGCCTCTGTATATGCGTTCACAGCTGAGTTGGATGCATCCTCAGAATCTGTCATCTCATGCCACTTCTCAGGGAGGTGTAAACTCGATGTTAGAATTGCCAAATTCAACCACACAGAGTCCTTTTAATTGCAGGCAGATACCAATGGGAGCTGATACATCCCAATCTCAAAAACAACTATGGAAGTCTTTACCTTCAAAACAGCCTTCTCAACAGACATCTGAATTTTCAAATTCGATTCCACCAGATTTGAATGTAGAAAAACAGTCTCCAAGGTCTCCAGTTAGGCAGTCTTCTGGAATGCTGGTTGATTCACAGCCTGATTTGGCCCTCCAGCTTTGATTTATTGAGCATTTAAAAGGTTGACAGGGAACATAATTCCTTTTAGAACCTGATTCAGTGAGAAATTATGTGTGAATCTCTTGGGACAGTTTTGAATAACTTGAACTTCTTAGTGGTTGGTGAAATTTGTTGGCTAGTTAGGGCATTGAAACTGGTTTCCTTCTATTTGTATGTTTAACTATGCTTGTGGTTCCTTCGCAGGCAAACCAACTTGGTCTTTGTAATATCAAAAGCTCTGCATTTTTGCGACCATTGAAATAGTTCTGTTAATATTATTAAGGGAAAAATTCATGAACTCTTTTAATTATTTCAAATTCTGAGTTTTTCTTGTTTTCATTAATTATACACATTTCCCACTTGGTCCTGAACTTTGGCTGCTGATGACCTGTGATTCTCCAAGCAAGTTTCTAGGAGTACTGCACTGTTTCTAGTCTATTCTGTCAGCATTGTCGTCAAATCTATATCAAACCTCTTTTTCCATCCATATTTTCGGGCCTTAAAAGATTTCCATAGCTTCCCTAGGTGTTTCTTTTGTACCAAAATCTGTGGGATGAATCAAGATAGTGCTACATATCCTTGCTTGGTCCCTTGGCACAGTGTTTTTGTGAGGGAACATAATTCCTTTTAGAACCTGATTCAGTGAGAAATTATGTGTGAATCTCTTGGGACAGTTTTGAATAACTTGAACTTCTTAGTGGTTGGTGAAATTTGTTGGCAATGCTTTATGCTAACTTGCTGTCTGCACTTGCACCATTTGCCTTTAAGAAGTGTGGATTGATAATCACTGCAATGGAGCAAAGTTACATTGGTTGGTGGGAAAGGAATTACCTGATTCGGTGAACATATAATTTCAATTAAACAGTGGTTAAACAATCGATTATGATAATCACTGCAATGGATGCTCCATTGCAAATTATTTTAACCTTCATTTTATAGATTTTATTGCTGATCTCTTTGATCGTATTGTCAGTATGTAATTGAAATTACTGTGTATGGTGCATTTTTTTCTATGTTTCTGCATGTTTAAGATTATAAAAGGAAGAATGATATACCATATCAATCATAAACCCGCTTTCAGTTGAAGCAAGAATATTTATGATCAACTGCTACTTAATTTAAACCAGTGAAAATATCAAAAAGAATTGCTTTAAGAGAAACAGGACATCATTAAATATGCACGCATTGCACCTTTATGCACTTACAGTCTTACACACTGCATCAATCTGAAATATGACGGATCGTGTGTGGGAAGAGAATTCTACAAGTCAAGGGTAAAAACCATTGCATCAATAAATATGTATTCCCTGAAAGGATAAAATAATGACAACACAAATATGTACATCTTGAAAGGGTAAACTGATGATATGCTGCTTGACTAACAAGAACATGATCAAGCAAAATGGATTCACTGCATGCAATTTTGATTGGCCAACTTGATCCACAGATCTGAGACTAGAAGGATTTGATTGGCCAACTTGATCCGCGGATCTGATTGGCCAATTTTGATTACATATAAATTAGAAGGCAGTTTGCTTTAGCTTGAAATACAGAAGAAAAATAGTTTTGTTCGTATCACTTACCTATCAAAGCATGTAACTAAACAAGATTAATACCAACAGAATTAAGGAGAAAACTTCTAGCTACTTGGGCAATGCCATCCAGCACATCAATAATATTATTGCAAGAGCTTCTAATTGATGATGCAAAAGAAGTGAGGAAGCTAAAAATTAAAGCCCAGCTAAAGCAGCTCAGCCTCAAAAAGAACCCAAACCCCATTATTTCATTCTTTGTCATTCTCAGCCTTTGGTGGCATGAATGGCTAATATTATTACTTTCAGTGTTGTGGCCTATTAGTTAGAACCATTACTAACAATTGTACACATTACAATTATGCATTTCTACAATGTCTGCAAATCAACCAATCCCTTCACAGAGTTCCTGTCCTTTGTTCAGCTAGTTAGTTATTTAATAATGATTAAACTATAAAGATTGTAATAATTTCTCCTGCTCATAGGATTGCACTCATCATGAACAATCCTGATTAAATGTCATTTACTACTGTTTGATTTATCTTTTATACTTGAAATTAACATCGACTATCACATGCTGGAACCAACAGCTTCAACCAGGGCAGCCACAACAAGAATTAGGAGTCATGGATTTTCTACTAAGTTTGCAAAAACATATTGACTAGTCTTTAAATGATACAAATTGAATTATAACATAATCATCAAAATGGTTGAATAGTGTATTACGTTACACTAGTTTTTTTATGTTGCACGATAAAAGGTTCATTACTCTCAATTAGAGAACATATCTATGAATATGTCAATTGGGGCCTAGCATGGAAATCTACTTAGG
Organism: Pinus tabuliformis; assembly: GCA_031772625.1. Classification (NCBI taxonomy): domain Eukaryota; kingdom Viridiplantae; phylum Streptophyta; class Pinopsida; order Pinales; family Pinaceae; genus Pinus; species Pinus tabuliformis. Next base: position 984,919,182 of record CM062810.1, read on the forward strand.
AGCTTGGATTATATGGGGACGATGCCCTGGAATGAGAGAAATATATTGCATCCCTGTGATGTTCATGTAAGGATTAAAGGTTAGCCAGACGAGATTATTTGGTCAAAGAGACCAGTTGGTTAGCATTATATTCCCAATATTGGGTCTCGATTTTTATTTTTTTTTGGGTGAAAGTAGGGTTTTTGGGGCTTTAAATGGTACTTCAAGGTGATATGGAAAATGAAATGTTCATTACAATTAAGGGTTTTCCACTGGCTAGAACTTGGACAATAATGTTTTCACCTGGAACAAGGTTGAAGAAGAGAGTGTGCATCATTTGCTTATATTCTGTCCTTTTCTCACTATTCAAGTTTTATATTCTGTCCTTTTCTCGCTATTCAAGTTTTGGAAAGAGATAGAGGGGCTTGCAAGATATGTTTGTAGGAGTCCTCTTGCAGAAGACTGATTGTAGGAGTCCTCTTGCAGAAGACTGATTAAATCATTGGTGTGAAAATCATACTGTGAAGAGGTTTGAAGCTTTACTTACTATCATTGCCTGGGGAGTTTAATTAGCTTATTTGAGAATAAATTAACCCTAATAATCCAATCTACATAGCAAGGACTGAACAATCTTAGTTTTTTCAAACAGTTGAAAGATAACAAACCCCCCAGATATTTTACCCAAGATAGATTGTTGTGGAACTAATTGATAAATCAATGGCTTAGGAATTTTTTTTGATGATGCTGCTCAGGGACAACCTCAATTCAGTGGAGCTGGTGGAATAATTTTCTTTAAGAGGTGCTTATTTTTTCAGTCTAAAGCCGGTCTAGAGAAAGAACTAACCATTAACAAATTTTAGAGTTCAATTAACAAATTTTCAAAGCTCGTGACCTTAAAGTTGACTCTCTTTCTTGCTGATGGAAAAATGTGTAAACAACATCCAAATTTATGTGATTCATAAATGGTAATAAACTAGATGAAGAGTGCATGCACTATGGAAAGACAAATGTTAAGATCGATTTTGTGGAAGTCTAGTTCATCACAAAACAATTTTACCATCTTTTTTCAACATGTGTAACAGGAAAAGGATTGAGATGACAGATGGTCTTTCCAAAACTGTTAAAGATCCATTTTAAGTCGAGTTCATCACAACCAATCTCTTTTCAACATGAGTACAGGGAAAGGATTGAGATGGCAGATGGTCTTTCCATAACTACTTTCTGGTTGATTCCTGGTCGTTGGCACATTATTCAAGAGGAACGTGGTCTCTCAGTTGACTATTTTCATCCTTTTTTTCCTTTAAGTCGTCTGCTCTGCTCTATGTATGAAATGTATTCTTGCATAAATTTATTCTAACGAAGTTGTGGATCATTAATGCTATTCCATGATAATGTGAGCATCCATGCACTGAGAGTGTAGCGTAATTATGCATGGAGGTTGATTAACCTACAAGAAATAAGAGGTCTAACATGAATGTTACTAAAGTTCAGTTGTGACGGTTGTCTCACCCAAATGTCGAAGAATGGTTATCATCAGACGACCAGAGGTTTGCAAACATGCTTGAACCTGGCTATAAAACAGTTGTCCTTAAAGAAACAAAAAGAGAATTAATACTTACATGTTCCAAGTGATCAGCATTCTAAGTTTATATGTAGGTGTTAAGGATTCCAACTTCGTGTCAAGCAACAAGTTGAAGAAAATAAATATGTGGTGAGTGCATATAGTATGGAAAGCAAGGAAAAGAAAGGATACATTACCTAGAATTACTTGTGTGTTGCAAACCCTACTCAACAAAAATGCTTCAAATGAAGGAAATCAGATTGCTTGTGCAGATAGTTGTGTTGTTTTATGGAGCAGCTGCAAGTATGTGGATGGAATTAACAGGTGTAGATAACAAGGTAACTATGAGCCTTTGGTACCCTCCAAGTATTAATAGGCAATCATGAATGATGATTGAAGAAGATTGTGCATACATATTATTAAGCTGAGGAGTTATAATTCCATGTCCAATAGTAGTCTAGTCAAGTTTGAAAAATATTAAATGGACATAATTAAAACCAATCAAACATTCACATATTCATATGCACTGAAAGCAATGATCCACACATTTGCCAACTTGTGGATGGCCTTCAGAATCACCAGTAGGTTAAGAATAATTAGTTCACCTCAAATATAATGTACATAATTGGACACATGAATTCAGTTATAACATGATTGGACATCCAAGGTGAATGATATTACAAAACCAAAAAAAAGTACATTAACGAGTACTTTACTGAAAGAACCACGGTATGAGAATCCCAATAAAAATGACAACCATGGTGTATACACATAGTCGAGACCTATATTGATGCTGATCAATGTTTGCCAGTGGAATGAACGATGATCCTGAATCATCTCTGGCACCTGCATCTACACTTGAGATTGCTCCAACCATTAGATCAGTAGAGATTTTATGGATCTCCGCAACGTGCTTTATCGAAAAAGAATTAAATCAAGCACTCTAGATTTTTGCCTCTCTGTAGAGGGGCCTCAAATTGTCTGCGCGAACATTGTAGATGCCTTCCATGTGATTACAGATTAATTCTGAGTTTGTCAGCACTGTTATGTTATTCACCCCATTGTGTTTTGCCTCTTTTAAACCTGCAACAAGTGTAATGTAGTATGCTTCGTTATTGGTTGTCTTTCCCTGCACTTCCCATATTCTATAAATCACATGATTTTTTGCCCCATTGTGAAGGACAATTTTTAAAGATGCTGGACCTGGATTGGGGCGGCATGATACTTCAATGCATAGTGTCCACTTTTCCACCATTCCGTGGGCTTAGAAGCACTGCATAGTGACAACAACAAAATAGATTCATGCTAGAATACTTTAACATGACAAAATATCCTGATTGAAATTGATTATTTTTATGCTACCTCAAGTCTGAATGCACATCATTGAAAAATAACAGAAAATACCATATCAGTGATAAGACTTAGAGGATGCACATCCTCAGCATCAGCAAGTGTCAGAGGATGAGTCCTCTACCACAATTTGGCTTGACAGCTCTTCAGGTTAATTTTGTTTGGTTTATCCTTCGGTAGATTAACTAATTTTTGCATGAAATGTGATGCAGTCTAAAGAGTGTTTGTCTCCCTGACTTTGGATGTTAGCCATGGTTTTGGATTCTCCTTAACTCATTAGTTAGCTCTGGTATTCTTCCTGATCCAAGAGATCTGCTGTTGAATAATTTCAGGTAGTATCTGATTTGAGTTTGAGTCATGATGGCAAAGGAGAGCTCTCACTCTATTAAGTACCGCATCAATATTTGTAATTTGTTTGTGCTGTTGTAAAACGTTGAGAAAACCCATACGAAACAGAAAAGTAGAGCAACAGATCTCCCGCCCGAGAAAAAAATAACAATATTCTTTTCAAAGCTACTAAATAAATTGGATTGAAGACCTAAAAAACCAATTAATAATGAAACTAAATAAACCCAATTGAACATCAACTAAGTTGATGCAGAAGAAGTGTTTTTAAAATGTTCAAGACAGTTATAATAGGAGATGCGTAACTCAAATACCACTACCCATCTGAAGCATATGTTGGTTTTCAACCATCAACAAAAATAATTTTTCAACTATCGGCACAAACAGACTTGGTGAATCCACCAAAATTCTCAACAATCTTTAACGGAGCAGATATAAGAATATAAGTTCATGAAGTACTTGCAAAAAAAAAGACCCAAAGGAAAAGTCACGAAATGATTATAAACACAATACATCTCATTTTGGAATTATTTTCTGCAAGAGAAGTTCATTGTTTTACTTCTTGACAGTTATATTCTAGATCATAAACACATTACATGTGAAGAGTACATGGAAAGGGAGCTCTTGCGCAGTTGGAAAGGGAGCTCTTGCGCAGTCGTTTGCAGGCAGATGTTGCGCAGAAACCAGCGCAGAGGATGCAGCGGATGGTTGCAGCGGATGCGCAGAGCAGGCGTAGAGCACGTTGCAGAGGACATGCGAAGCAGGATGCAGCGGTTGTTAGCAACGGATGCGCAGAGCAGGTTGCAGAGCCATCCACGTTCGAAAATGAATTTTAATGAAATGGGCGCGAGGGAAGAGTTTCATTTGAAAATGGATCCCGTGCGCTGACGTGGATAGCGGGAACGGAGGGACGGGGCGGGCGGGCCCTCGTTGGTGGGTCCCGGGTATGTCACCGGAAACGCGAGGTCGCCCGCCGGAGTGTTTATGTATGCCATCCCAAGTTTGCACCACATACATCGCTGGCAAAGGCATTTATGACTCAATATATCGCTGGTTAGCCCTTGCCGAAACTTGTCAAAGGATGGACTTTCACGTTTGCTATCATTATCACAGATTGGAAATGATAGCAGCTCCTGAAATCCCCATGACCTCTGTTGCTCTAGCACAGGAAGCAGGAATTCACTTGAAGTTTGTGAAACAGAATACATTTAAATGGGCGCGTGGCTATAAAACAGTCCACCGATGCCAAGTATAATAACGCTAGTCCACTGATGCGGATCGACTTCAATGTGTAACATTTATTGCAACGTTAAGGCGCGTGGTGCATCTTGAACTGTAATGAAATTGTTAAAATGTCCACATTGGGACATGAACAAAATGAGTGTTGGGGATGAAATTGTTAAAATGTCCACATTAGGACATGAACAAAATGAGTATTGGGGATTGGATGGAAAGGAGGCAGGCGCATCAACCTTCTTCGTCCACATTAAATTGCGGTGTATCCGAGGGAACTAGCAGTACAAGCACCGGAATTCGGTACGTGTATGAGATTTTCTTCATAATTACACGTAGCAACGGGTGTCTTAAAATAATAGGAATGCATGGAATGATAGAATAAATTTCAATGGTTTCATGCTCATCGTATATAATTATTTATTTCAATGGTTCTATGCTCATTGTACGATGAATTTTAACGGTTCAATCAAATACATGCCAAAACGCACTCACTTGAAGTTTGTGAAACTGCATACATTTAAATGGGCGCGTGGCTATAAAACAGTCCAGCGATGCCAAGTATAATCCACTGATCCCAAGGAAAACAAATACCAGTCATCGTCACCCTCGCTATAATCAATTGTCCACCAGCGTCAAAACCCCAAATGACAATTTAATACCAGTCATCGTCACCCTCGCTATAATCAATTGTCCACCAGCGTCAAAACCCCAAATGACAATTTTGCATCGGGTCTGCACTACATTGACCACTCTAAACCAAACCCACACAACAATACCACGCAAGGGGCATTTACAAAACCACGTTTGCCCGAAAGAAATTACCCTTAACGCATGTGGGGAAGCAGCAATAATATCAGTGACAGCAACAGTATCAAGGTTTGTAAAATGGTGCGCTAACAAGCTCAGACATGGTGATTTCTATTTATTTTGCATGGGACCATCTATGCATGCGTTAGCAACCTGGGCTATATTAATCTCTGTGTGGGAAATGGGAATGGTTTGTAGCATCTGGAGGTGGATACAGTGCCTCGGTCGCTGAACTCCGTCCTTCACCGGAACTTTCGCCCGCTGAACTCCCTGTCCTGCATCGGAATATAATGGGAATGGTTTGTAGCATCTAGAGGTAGATACAGTACCTCAGTCGCTGAACTCCCTGTCCTGCACCAGAATTTTCGCCCGCTGAACTCCCTGTCCTGCATCGGAATTTTTGCAACACGTTTTTTTTGCATGTTGATAAAGATAGGCAGGGACTGCCGCTACGCAGTTGCCCTTGTTAATTATTACCTACATCACAACAACCATGGTGACTTAAATCTACGCAGCTAGTTCTTTTTATGAAATGTATGCTCTCCATTTATGACATATCCCCCCCTCTAGGGATCGATGCCCAAGGAAAATACTTTCACATGGATTTCACATGGCACTGTAAGTTCAACCCGTAGTGGTGTTTACGTGTACGATAGAGATGCTTTGCAATGATCCAATGCGGAAAATTCTTTTATAATTTCTAACCCTAGTTGGTTCGCATTCATCATTGATTCACCTTTTCAGTGTGCGGTATTATGGTTTCTTTTCATTCCTCATGGAGAACGTCAAAGCTTTGTGAAATTCGACCAGAAGGTGCCCTGCATTCACAGGCATTTGCAATTTCCATTTGTATGTATCAGTGGTCCTTTCATACAGCTCACTACATTGACTTTCTGTGTTTGTGCCAGCTAGAATTCATTTCTCCAGGTTCATGGTGCTTCCATTATGGCTCTGCTCCAGCAGGATCGATAGAAAGGTTATTGATATGCCCTATTTCTCTTTATTTATATATATATTCTCCAAACCCAATAATTATAATAATAGTTACATGATCAAGTTTAGCTCATATGCCTCATGAAGTCTACATATGTATGTGTTTACAGGTATGGCTCGTGGCCTAAGTTCCTAGGCTAAATCCTTTTGGGTATGCTGATTTCATTCACCCCCGATATCATTTCATTTTTCCAATACTAACCCTTATCTCCTTCCATTTACAAGTATACTCTGTACCAATTTTTATACTTGGGTTAATTCCTTTACTATGAGGTTTGGTGTGTGAAACTGATTTTTTTCCCCTGGTCCATCATTTCCTCAAAGAATCGCGCTCTGGTTTGGTATTGACATGACAAGGTTAAACAAAACCCTTGGAAATATTTTCTTTTCTATAGCCTCCATTTTCCCTTTCCATAATGGTGATTAAACGAAGTATTCCTCTTAAAAATATTCAATCCTCATAATTTTCTTTCTGGGTCACAAGTTTAGGGTGCCGACTTTAATGGGTCTGCTATCTTAATTTGTTTTGGGAATGAACACATGTAATATTCACATTCTAAAAATTTTGGTGGTTTGTGGCATAGGAAGGAAATTTAGTGAAGAGCTTCACTGCCAAGTGTATCCCTTCACTTATACCCTGTTAACCTTTGCCGATATTTATATTTCTATTTCCTCCTTATGACTCACCTGTCTCTTCTCATGTTTTTCTCGTAGGTATGTACAAGCTTCGATAGTTTTCCTCTCCTACACCTATTGGGTTCTTCAATCTCTAATTCGGCTTCTAAAACAATAGGTTGGTTCCTGTAGTGTTCCTCATATGATGATTGACACCTTCAATGGACCTTGAATCATGGGCTTCAGACTGTATTGTGCTTGGTTCTATGTAATTTCTCTTTGAGAGCTAGTACCCTTGGGTCTCTTACATTTTGCAGTAAATAAATAATGAAAAAATACTTAATGTATATTGGCTCGTATTTTCCCATTATAAATTAGTTTCCGACAGTCCTGGACTGTTACTTGTAACTTATTATTTTTACTAATACCACCGACATTTCGACATTTCCCCAAGAGGGTCAAACCCTTAAATCTTGTTAATATAATACCACTGACATTTCCCCAACAGGGTCAAACCTTTAAATCTTGTTAATATAATAAATTTTGTTTATTTGTCCTTTTATTTCCATAATCGTGTTCCTTTTAATAGTGCACTGGGTATTTGTTTTATATGCAAAGCGTCATCTGATTTAAATTCCATTTGGAAGTTCAATAAATGTTTTAGTTACAAGGAGAAGGACTATTTTATTTCCACTATATTTTTCTGACGCATCCACGTATTTTCTTTTAGTGATGGTTTAAGAGTATTCCTGGTTTACCAAATCTCAGGAAGCATATATTTGTTCTTCCTCTCCTATTTTATTTTCGTATTGACTAGAGATGCTTTTGGATCTTTTATAGTTAACATTGTTTATTATCTGAGATAAATATTTCTATCCACCTGAAATTTGTAATTCATTAAGAAAAAAATGTATAGTATGGTTCACTACACTTATTCCTTATAATCTGGAAATTGTTTGGCACTAGTCTTAATTCCAAACGCGTTGTATTTTTTTTTTCTTTCTGGAAAATTACATCTTAATCACATAACACCTATTTCCATTTAACTTTTATAGGTAATATGTTGCCAATTATTGTTATAACCTAGATAGTACACATTCTATGGTAAGCAGGGTCATATTATATTTATATACTCGATCCCTACTTTCGATCTTCCCCCTTTAGATCTTATTATGAAAATTTCTTGCATAGTTATGGTAAGGCTTCCCTTCATTGTTGAGTGAATCAATGCCCTTTAATATTAAGTTTCTTAGATAGTATATAGCCTCATAAGGTGAATGATATAGTCTCATGATGCAATTATCAGTTAACGATTTAACGATTTACCCCAGAATCTTCATCTATGCACTCCTTTAAGAATCTAATTTGTTCTATACTATTCCTTGTATATCAGTTAGAGAAGATTTATAAATTTAAAAAAAATGTTTGTGTATGCTTAACACCATCACCATACACATAAACATTTTATATTATGATTCTTGATTATAACGATTATTGATTTGAATTCATTTGCCAAAATCCTAGATTATAATAAATGGATTTTTCTTTTAACCAAAAATAATGTATCACGACAAACATTATCATTTACATGTATATGCAGATGTTAATGGCAACATAAATAATCATAGGAATGGCATTTAATGTATATGCATGAACATTAGAATCAACAAAATTTAGCATAAATTCTTCCCATTCTTCAACTACTAATTCACATATTCAATCAATTTCATGCTATACATATGCAAAAAATAAATCCGCGTATACAAAGTACCCAGATTCATTTTGTCACTTAATATCTACCCATTCTGCTACTGTCATTCACATATTTAATTAATTTCTCACACTACACATGCACAAAATTTGGATATAACCAGTAAAAAAAATAATTTGCATATAACCAGTAAACAGAATAATTTGTGTATAACCAATAAATAGAATAATTTGCGTATAACTAGTAAACAAAATTTCGAACAGTATACCAACTACAAAACTACCTTGCGATTACCACTTTCCATCCAACCATGAACTATCACCATAGGTTCCCCTGAGTTCTACCTGGCGATTACCACTTTCCATCCAACCATGAACTATCACCATAGGTTCCCCTGAGTTGAGCTGTCATTTCCATGGAATCAACAACCTCCTATGATTTATGATAATGTATTTTATACGTTGCTTCCCTAGCATATTTTTCCTTAGCGGAGTCTCACTTTTTATGGGTTTGCCAACCCACTGGCCTAGGGTTTCTTTTTTTCTTTTTTTCTTATTTTTGAAAAGGGTGTTTCCTCATTTTTATTTAAAGCCCGCTTTTCTCTCCTGTAGTGCTTTATTCACCCTTACTTAGTGTATTTCTAAAACTAAGCAACTTAATAGATTTTCTCTCCCATCATATTAAATATTTATTAATCAACCACTAGGGATTTTTAGGAGTTATACAAGGAAATATTTTCTTGATCTTATCCACTAATACTGATTTCCGCATCTTGGAAAGAATATCTTAACACAAGTGTTTCTTTCCCAAGTAATTTCTAGATTTCCTTGTCATTAATAAAATTCAATTATTACATTATCATACTTTATTATTAATTTCAAGTCAAAATCATCATGGTTTCCTAATCATCACATCTAAAATTACTTCAATCTTAAATAGAATCATTACATAGAAACAAAGGGGTGTTACGTCTTTCGCGCCTTTTTATTACACCATCCTTGGTGTTTATCGTTTTTCTATTTCATTACTTAAAAACAATGGATAAGTTTCCTTCATTATATCATATCGCTCCCAAGTTGCCTCCTTAGGTGTAAAGTTCCTCCATTGCACCTCAGCTTGAGTAGCAACTCAATTCTGAACCAAGATCTCTTTTTGATCTAAGATGTAGAGTAGCTCGATTCTGAACCAAGATCTCTTTTTGATCTAAGATGTAGAGTGGCTCTGGTAGGAAATCTCCTTCGGGTTCCACCTATATCAAATTCCAACCAATTACATGAGAATTATCATGAACGTATTTTTTTAACAAAAACACATGAAAAACATTATGCACTTTAATATGGTTGGGTAAATGTAGTTGATATGCCATTAGACCAATTCTGTCTAATATTTCAAAAGGTCCACAAAATCGTGGTGCCAATTTTTCATAGGTCCTCGTACTTAAGGTACTTTTCCTCGGTTGTACTGTTAAGTAAACATGTTCTCCAATATTAAATTCTTTATGGATTCTTTTCTTATCAACATAAATTTTCTTCTTGTGCTGTGTAGTTTTGATGTTCATGTCTAATCTTCCATACCACCTGTCCCATTTCCTACAATGCATTTGGTCCCAATATCAATCTATTGTCCGACTGACTCCAATTGAGAGGTGTATGGAATTTTATGCCATAGAATGCTTTAAAAGGACTAATTTTTATTAAACTTTGGTAGATATTGTTTTATGAAAACTCCACTAGATGCAGAAAATACTCTCATTGGTAGGCCTCTCCATCATGTACATTCACAACATATAGTCCAAGATCTGATTGGTCATTTATATTTGTCCATCCATCTAAGGGTGATAGGGAGTGACAAAATTTAATTGATTTCCCATGCCCCCAAACAGAGCTTTCCAAAACTTGGAGGTAAATGTAGCATCCCTTTCTGACACTACCATCTTCGACACTACATCGAGTTGGAAAATTTACCTCATGAAAATATTGGAAATCTATGTTGTTACATAAGTAGACTGCACCAGTATAAAATGTGTTATTTTACTCAAAGTTTCCACCACTACAATGATGGAGTCATTTTTTCGTTTTGTCTTTGGTAATCTTGTAATAAAATCCAATGAAATCACTTCCTATTTCCATTCATGAATGGGAAGTGGGTTCAGAAATCCAACAGGGTGTTGGTGTTCCACCTTTACTTGTTGACATTCTATACATTTTGCTAAGTATTTTATCACCTCCCTCTTCATGCCTTCCGAAAATAATTATTTCCTTAATGTTGTTATCATCTTTTGGTATCCAAGAATGCCTGCATATGTTTTCTTTTGATAGTCATCCAATATCATTTGTTTTAAAACACTCACATTGTGAATATACAATCTATTTCAATAAGTTATCTATTTTTCAGAATTTTCAACATATCTTGGAACTTCCATTTGTTGTAATTTCTGTTGAATTTTGAGATATTTATGATCTTGTTGTATTGAATTTTTAATTTGTTCCACAAAATCTATACTAATATAACTAATAGGTACTCCCATCAAAGCATATGTATGCCTACTTAAAGTATCTATTATTTTGTTTTCTTTTCCTTTTATGTGTTTAATATCAAATTCGAACTCATTGAGGAAAGTTAGCCACCTTCTTGTCTAGCATTTAGATCAGGTTGGATGAAAAAATATTTCAGGCTAATGTGATTTGTCACCAAAGTAATTTGTTTCCTGTCAAATAGTGTCTTCACATCTTTAGAGCATGTATCATTGTGGGGAGCTCTAAATCATAAGCAGCATAATTGTTTTTGTGTGGTTTCAATTTTCTAGACTCATAGGCTATTACTAAATTTTCCTGCATCAAAACTCTACAAAGACCTTCCAAACAAGCATTAGTGCAAATAATCAATTCCTTACTTGTATTTACAATTTTCATAATAGGGGCTGTTGTCAGTAATTGCTTCAATTTGTCAAAACTTTCCTTGCATTTGACTATCCATTCAAACTTTGTTCCTTTCTTCTATAAGGAAGTAATGAGGTAAGCCAATTATGAGAAGCCCTCTATAAATCTTTGATAATATCCCATGATCCCCATAAATGAGCTAATTGTTGAAACATTGTGTCAAATGTTGTATCTATATCACAATCAACCATGGTCCAATGTAACATTATGACAAAGATTGTCTCGATATGAAAATCAACGATGATAAGCCATGGTGAGCCATGTTTATTATTTATTATCTTAAAATACCTTGGGGTTTTAATATCTTGGGTTTATTATTTAATATCTTTTAATACTTATTATAATTTAATTTAAAAATTTTATTATAATTTGATTATTTAATAATAATATTAATTGATAATAGTAGAATTTTAATTAATAAAAATAATCTTAATAATAATAATTAGTTAGTAATAATAGTAATTATGGATTAATTATTATTATTTTTTAGTAAAAAAAATCAAGTATGGTGATTGACTATGAGGGGTTTTCACTTAATAATAATAATTATTTGGTAATAATAATATTATTTTTTAGTAATAATAATAATTATTATTTTAAAATGATAATAATAATAATAATAATTTTTATTATTGTATATCTAATATTATTTATCAATTATAATAATTAATTAAGTAATTAAAATTAAGTAATAATAAATAACATTTAATATTAAATAATTATTATAATTACAAATAAATAATTATTTTTAATTATAATGATAATAATGATATTTCTATTGCCATGGTTTTTTTTGTATTATTATTGCTATTGTTATATATTTATTAATGGTAGATACAATGGAAGCCTTTAGCTATATAAACAACATTAATATTTTTAATGTGGTTGTGCTACTATATATGTTTATATCTATAATATCATATATTTATATTTAAAGTAAATCTAAAATTAGATTTGAAAAGAACAATTAAATAATAGTTTCTTCTCTATATTAATTTATTTTTAATATTTCATGATGTAAATGCTTATCTGCATAATTATTATTAATAGTTATAAAAGTACTTAATATATAATTTAAACATATATATAGTTGAGAAAACATGGAATACGATTCTTACCTATGAATATTTACCCCTACTTTTTTTTTTGGTTGATAAGTGGGTGAATCCTGAAAATCACACTTACCTTATGGCTGAGAGGCCACGACGCAGGGGCATCTAAGCCGTCAAAGTCACCCGGGGATCGCACCCGGCCTGAGCTGCACCAGCGGAAACCATGTTGGATATTTGGTATGGGCGAGACTAGAACCGGTGACCTTTGCTTACGGAGTGCCTTAACAGCGCGCTCCTTCACCGACTGTTCTAAATCTCTTTGATTATATTTACCCCCACTTTACTATGGAGGTATTTAACCTATAAATAGACCTTAATACAATAACATAGACCAATAACATGGCTTATCAATAACACACGCCCCGAAAACCATAAATCATTTCATATGGCACTTGCGATGATATTTATTTTAATTAATCAATAAATGTCATTGGGTGGATTCTGGTAGAGTTAGTGCATATTTTAAATTTAAATCTACTAAGGATATTTGTCCACCTAACATATTTGTAACTCAACTTTGGTTCATTAAGGATGCTTTCAGTTATTGTCAAGAGATAGGGAACGTAATAGCTCATGGCTTTGAAGATTTAATTTGCATCACTACCATTGTGGTTGTCTCCCAAGAATTGAGTTATAGAGCATTCATATGGGGATGAGACTTCAATAGCTACCCCAAGGCAGGAACATTCTATTTATTCTTCTCAAATGGATAATGAGAATGTCTCTCAAGCTTTTGTGTATGTTTCTATTCTAGACTTTAGTCTGCTCTAGCACCTACCTAGGGGATTGTGATGGGGAAGCAAGCAAAGTGACCTTGGTTCTTTAGACCCTTTGGCCATCAATCTCATTCACACACTTATGTGAGTCTTTCTTGTGCCTTTAAGCTCAAGTAAAAGAATGTTCAATTGGAAACAATTCTTAAAAAATTTCCACATCTCGTTAGGCATATAAGCGACATGTGATTTTAGACCCATATCACTCAGGTTTGATCTCACTATTTCTAAGAAAATATTAAAATTTCTCATAATTATAAGTTTGGTATCATGTGTTATTACATGTGAAGGTAAGGGAGACATGTTCTCTTTTGAGAGAGAGTATCTTCTCAATCATAAGGGTGATAGTTTGTTATTTCAAGTGAAAAGTCCCTAGCTTCCTTTAGCGAAAAACGCTGTCCCTCGTGGCAACACTTCTCAAAGGTTGATCATTTTCTCATTGATATGCTCCAATCCCACGGAAGCCTCTATTTTCCATTGTGATAAACTCTCATTCAAGACATCTGGTATGCCACCCGAAGGAACCCAAGTTCACCACAAGACAACGTATTATTAAGAATGAGGGTGCACTTGAGCATAATTGAGGGTTGAAAACTCTACTTCATGATTTAGAGAGCTCACTTTTCTACTTCTCCAATTGGGAACAAACGAGCCTAGATCTATTTAATTTTGAAACCACCCTAGATCTATCTTATCTCTAGATCTATTTCTGAGAGAGATTAAAATTTTCGAGGTGCAAACCTTTCTTAACATTTTACACTTAGAAAAAAGGTTTGCACCTTGAGAAGTTTAATCCCTCTCGGAACTTTGATAGATCTCGAGTTTAAAATTAAATATTCCAAATTTAGTGATGTGATGTGTTAACTAGGGTGACCTCTTTGAGATATATATCCTAGATAAAGAGATGAGTTAGATGGGAAAATAAATAGTTGCATCCGATTTTTAAATATATTTAGGTTTAGAAAGATATAATTTGTATTTTCTTAAATCGTTAATACCATGAAACCTTTTGACAATGTGTATTATTTATTTTTCTATATTTTATATTTTTAATAATAACAACCACCGGTGTAAATAAATATTTAGAAACATGAATTGGATCAGCAAACCACCATTTTCAAATTTTATTCTTCTATGAAATCATGAATGGATATCTATATTCTTGCAAAAGATTAGCATGAAATACTATAACAATACTTGCACGAAAGAAATACGGGGCACGAGAAACATCAATATGAGGCAGGCCTATGTGTGGTGGGAGAAACTGTGTTTGGTTCAAGAGCCAATTAATTTCGTGGTACATTTAAAGGATTGAGTGTGGGCAGCTACTGAATCGCGAAACCGGCCTCCTTCGATTGCCGTGTTAATATGATATGCTGACGCGTGCTTTCCAGCATCAATGGAGCTCTCATAATTCCTCATTAACTCAGCCTTGCCGTTAGCCTTAACTTGCTCCTCCTCCTTTGATTTTGCTGTGCAACATCCAGGAGTTGGAGCATTGCTTGGCATTGAGGTGCAGCTGGAGGGCACATAGAAAGTGACGCCTCAACGGAATAATGAACGTTACGTTGGTGTGAAGGAGTTGGAAGACGGGGATTTGGTTGAGGAGTAGCAAGCAGGATTAGGGGGTTGTGAACCTCCTTCGACTGCGATGTTAACCTGATGTGCTGACGCGTGCTTTCCAGCATCAATGGAGCTCTCATAATTCCTCACTAACTGCGCCTTGCCATTGGACATAACTTTCGAATTTGCAATGCAACATCCAGGAGAAGGACTTGGAGCATTGCGTGGGCATTGAGGTGAAGCTGGACAGGCACACAGAAAGTCCTGCTGCCCACGCCCCAACGGAAGAATGAACGTTCCGTTTGTGTGAAGGAGTTGGCAGATGGGGATTGGGTTGACGGGCAGCAATCACGAGTACGAGTAGGGGGTTGTGACAATCACCTCCAAACGATTGCCATCCTCCTCCTGCCCCGGCTTTAAGAGAAGATTGAACGTTACTGCTTTTATGCGGACCGTCCGGTTGAGGTGCCGGAGAAACTGCAACCCGAAGGGGCCTTCTTTAAGCGACAACGTCCACATAAGTAGGGCGACGGCAGTAAGTAGAATGACAGAAACATTAGTTTTCATTTTCCTAGGAAAATGCATCATCCTTTTCTGCTCTTTTGTTCAAGAAAGGCTTTCATATCGTTACAATCTTCCGTGGATGGATGGGTTAGATGGTTGATAGTCTGTAAATATTAGAGCAAATGAGAGCTATGGAAATGGTCTGTAAATATTGGAGATAATGAGAGCTATGAAGCTATACTTGCATATGAAATATTTGAGATAATGAGAGTTACGGAAACGTAATTTATGGTTGAGTTGTAGTTGCAGATACAATGCATTACTCACATGGAGGGAGATTCGTTTTTATATGCATACAGAGAGGGGAGGAGCGGAGGGACAGACTGACCCTGGATTGTTGAATACAATTCAAATTAATTACAGATTCTTCGTTCGTAGAGCAGACGGAAGATAAGCGATTGTCTAAAGGTCGCAATGGCAAAGCCCCGCTTTAACGTTCAAACTCCTTAACTTTAACGAGTGGTTTCAACTTTCTGGGTTGACTGCGTGGAATAGGGATGTTTGACTTTGTTGCTTTATTCATCTCCGGTGTTGAATTGCCTTCGGACGATTGGAAGCACAAGATTCTTGGAAGTCAAATGAGATGTATCTGATTTTGATCCGTAGGGGAAACGTTGACGTATATCATTGTGTGGGAAGGTATATAATCTGTGGTCAATCCCTGATTTTCCATTCAGATTCGGAACACTTGCAAACTAGGTTTGTGAAAACAGCAATATCGGAGAGACTGAGGCCATTTAAATTTAAATACGTAGCACTGTATGTATGTATCTATCTATATATAATAGCACTGAAGCCATTTCGCACCAAATAGCCCGCGCTGAATAAATTTTTCCCATAAAAACCATGTCGCGAGTAGATACACAAATGATTTCCTCATCATATCACCTATTACCACCATGGTGCTAGTAGATACAAAAATGATTTTCTCATTATATCACCTATTGCCACCATGGTGCTAGTAGATACAAAAATGATTTTCTCATTATATCACCTATAGCCACATATGCTAAGAGGAAACCAAACATAAAGGCTCAAGTCCTATAGCAATATTTAGAAATACTTGGCTTCCATGGTATCCAAAAGAAGCACAACATAATAGCAAACAACAAATATCATAGCTATATTCTCCAAAACAAAAATAAGATGTAGACCACTTTGAAGAAAAACAAGACTTGTAAGACACATGAAAATTGATGTCAAAAATACCTAAAGCTATTATTTCTAGTTATGATCAGAGGAAATTAGAAGTGAGCACTATCACTTGGAGGATGTGTTCTATCACGAAAGGCAAAGTCACTCATAAGGAAGATTTCCACATTATCCAAACAAGAGTCCACATAGTCTTGGCATAAAATTTGGTTACACACCACAAGTTTAATGTCCTCCAATGAGGAAAAAACATTATAGTTCTCAACTTGTTTGTCCTTAAAAGTAAGGCGCAATAGAGTTGTGGTTTGTTGAAATTTTCATAAAATGGAGTAACCTTTTCATGAATTTAAGAAGAACTTGGACCCATTTCATATCCTCCCCCACCAATTCAGATTTTGGGTGATAGAGTCATTCCCTAGCCTCTTTCGTCTCTAGCAACAAGATTTTCTTTCTCATCTCCAAAAGAATAACAAAATTGGTGGTGAAACAGTCATAGGCAAAAGGATGAACCCTTTCCTGCTCAATATTACCTTCACCACCCCTCCTGCAACTCATTATTTCCCTACGAGGCATGAAGGAAGCTGCCAATGAACAATGAGGACAAATACGAGAAGAATTTCTGCCAAGAAAACTATAGAAATGATGAGACACATAACCTTCAAACCCAAATCTGAAAAATACTAGATTATCACCTACATACCACATTGCCAAACAAAAAGCCACCAAATTGTCAATCTAATTACATTTCAATAACATGGCACGACGTAAAGGCCAACATATTTCCGAACTTATCACATTTGAATAAGATGGCATGACCTAAAGGAAACCCATGGGATTTCGTGAAAGCTAAAAATGACACAAAGACATTAAAACATAGCATCTCGTAATTTCACCATGGAATATATGACACTAAACAATTTGAGCAAATTGAAATGGACGGAAAATGCTAAGTACCAGAGCTTCAGACACATAATTCTTCTAGTACAAAAAAACCCCACTAATGATAAATACAAACTAAGTTTTATGAAATTTCTGAAGGACTCATGAAAACCAATGAATTGAGAATTTAACCTTCAAATCCCAAACGAAGGAATTAAAGAAGCAGTTTGACTGAATTTATGACGTAGAACAAATACATAAAATTGTAAGCCCAATACAACCAAATGAAGCTTGCCACATCCCAAAGGAAAAACTAGACCCATTATAGATAAGAGAAGATCTAAAAACTCCACTACTAAAATTAAAGAATCAGAAGGCATGCCATGAGGAAGAAATTAGTAATGGAAGACAAGGAAATATCCTTACTTTCTTCCTCACAAAACACGTGAGCCATCCCCTCTCCATAACTAGGCATTTAAAACAACAATCCCACTACATAACTAGCATGCATGTGTTAACTAGCCACTACCTTCTCCTAAAGGAAAAGACACACACGTGTGACAAAAGCACACCCAAGCAACGGTGACATTATGAGAAACACCACATAAAAGAATTACATTTAAAAATATTAAAATTATATATATAAAAATAAAAAACACAAATGAGGAAGCTTTTTATATTTTCAATTTCCAATGTGAAATTATATCTGACATTTGTGTTAATAAGAAACTAAGTATGTTAATAAGAAACTAAGTAAACAATTATATATAAAATATATCAATTATATATATAAAAGTAAGTTTAACAAATGTGAATAAGAATAAAAAATTATCATGTTTTTATTTTATATTTTATTTTTAATGAAATATTAATTTTTTTAATATAATTTTTTTTAATAAAGTGAATAAAACTATATCTTACATATATTTATTAATATATATTTTTTTAATATAATTAATTATTCCATTAAAAATAAATTTTTAATTATTTTATTAACATTCTATTTTTATCAATAAAATTATTAATATATAACTTATTTAAAAAAAAATTATTAACAATTTTTTTAAATAAAATGTTGAACCCATCTCATTAAAATAAAAATGATTATGTATATTTTATTATTGTTTAGGAATTATAATCTCATACATATATATATATAAAAGAATCATCTCTATATAATTTGTAACTGGATAGTACACTAATAAATAGTAAATAATATTTACATAAATAAATTAAAAGTAGTAATATATATATATATATATATATAATATATATAAAAGTTTGATAAATAAAATACTTTAGTAAATAAATTAAAATAATAAAAAAATGATTTATATTGAAAGGTACTTTACCCGATACTATAAAAGAGATTATTGATAATAAAATGAAAACATATATATGACTAACATAAATTTATGTTAATTTTAGAATTATTAAATGTTAATAGGGATTAAATTTTTTCAAGTGCAAACTTTTTTCAAATTTTACACTCCAAATATATTTTGCATTTAAAAAAATAATCTCTATATTTGATAAATTAAAAGTTAAAAAAAAATTATGCTAAAATAAAAATCATTCAATATAATTAATAAAATAATATACTATATACAAATATTTTAATTCATTAAGAATCTTTATATATAAAGAGATATTTATAAAAATTTAAACATATCCACCATGAAATGACATAATTTTGAAATCTTATATATATATAATTGAATATAAATATGCATTCAATTTTATTAGAGAATAATACATCATATAGCAATATTTTAATGAATTAGGAATCCTTGTGTCTACGAATATTTATTTATAAAAATTCAATTATTATTATTTAATATAATAGAATTTAGAAATATATATATTCTAGGTTATGTGAGTTTTTAAATGACTAGCATGCTTAATTTGTGCCTTGAGTACTCACACCCATGAGTATTTAAGTTGTCAAAATTACCTAGTATTGAATTGTGTTGTCATTGATGTTATTGAATGCTCTTAACATTCGTCATCAATTCAAAGCTATATTAGTCAAAACCGAGGGAAAACCCTAAAATCCCCACACTTGTTGAAGCATTTTGAGATGAAGATCAAGGATCCTAGGCTCACGATCATCATCGTTGGACAATCCTCATCATGGTGATTCCAATAGTATATGACATGTCATGAGATTCCTCACACTTTGCAAGATAAGCCAAGGTAAAGTTGGTGACCATTTCTTGTGGTAAAAAACCCAACAATGACACATGATGTGGCCGTTTTTTATTAGTATGCTTTTGATTGTCAAAATTAATGTTTTCACTTTCAATATTAAATTGGGGATCCAATGAAACTCTGTTTACAAAGAGACATAAAATACTTGGCTCTGAGATATGTATTTTTTATTTTTAATTCGAAATTATAAACTTATAGTAATTTGACCTCCTTAAAAATTGGCTACAACAAAGTTAAGATTCTATTTTCATTTTCCCTGAAAATTTAAGATTAGCCTACTCCTTACAACATCTACATAAGGGACCTCAAATCCTTCCAAAATGGTGGAAACAAAAATTGAGACATCTCTCTGAAGTTTCGACCTAGACTAATCCTAAAAATTTTGCAGAGGAGGCAAGAGTTATCTGAAAGAAGTCTTAGGTTATACCATTTTTATTAAGAATGGGTTTGTTGGGTTTTATTATGGCCATTTGGCGCTTTTGAAGTTTGATGAAGAGGTTCAACACATAATCAAAAGGAGAGAAAACATGCGCCCTGGCTATAGGCTAACACCTTTGGCCCTATATTTCTCTCAATCCAAGGATTTCGTGGCACTTTTAAGTCTTTGTAGGTGGACTTCGTCCCATACTTGAAGGGAAGAATTCAATGTATTAAAGTTGATCTCGGTACATTATGTTGCACATCTAGGACAACAATTCAGCAACATCACACATGTGGTTCATAATTGGCATGTGAGTGTCTAAAGGTTGCAGATATGAGGCAACTAATTAAATATGCTACTTGATTTTGCTTTAGTGCAATAATTACTATTTCCAAATGATTCAAATTTGTTGACTAATTACTGGGTTGTTCCATCGATAGTGTCATTGATCTTTACAGACACTTCAAACTATTAAAATTATGACTTGTTTCTTGAGAAATGTTAAGGGTTGATATGAAGTTGGGGCTTTCTATGAATATTTAGACCATTGAAAATCAAATTTGAAGCTACATTGAGAAGATATATTATGCATTATTCAAGAATATTCTATATGTGAACTCCTCGAAGTGAAAGCTTTACAAATTGCTGATTAATATGTCTCATTTTATAAGGGTATGGTATATCTCTATAGAAATTTTTCTTAGGAGACTAACTTGAGGATCAAATATATAATCACCTTTTTCAAACCTAGTTCAATGTGGATCCAACCTGATGAAGGGATAATTGGAACCATTAATTTGAAGTTATCTGTGAAGGAAATTCAACTAGAACGTAACCAATCCTGTGCACAAATTTTTCATTGGCATTTGAAGGATAAGGCTAGTATCATTGATTAGTTCGGGCCTATTTACCAACATAATTCTTCTCAACAATATAACTTTGCACTAAAGGAAGAAGTATGAGTTTATCAAAATTCAAGTATAAGAAAATCACATTGCAAACACTTAATTGTAGCCCTAATATGAATATTTCAAGGTTGTCAATGCTCTTAGTGCTTCAATTAAACAACCTAAAGGATTTGATCATCACTACTAAAATTTGGGTGATGTTGACAATTATAGTTTCCTAGGGTTTGTACCAGATTTTACTTCTTGTAGTTGTCTCATTGAGAAACTGAGATGATCTTGTTCTTTAACACCTTAAAGGAGAAAATACAGAAGTAGGAACACATGAATTTTATATCGTTTGAGTAGAACGTGAACTGAACATAAATAATAACACATGATCCTTCATATGGCCATGTTATATGTGTTGAAACAAGTGGAGCAATATAATATATAACTAAATACACTATGTTTGGTCACTATATGGTTGCAATATTTCGCAGCATTTGGATGTGTATCCCATCCTTCAATTTTATTCATATTTGTGATATTTGTTCACCAAGGTAAAATTAAATTAAGTTACTTTTAAGAGTTTCATCATGTCAATAAAATAGTTGGTTCTAGAATGAAATATTAGAACAATCATCGTATAGTGGTAATTTTACATAGCATGCCTTAAAATAGGAATTATGTCTAATGATTAATTTGATATATGATTTTTGAGCTCATTGTTGATCAGAATTGAGTTCAGCAAAATGCACAGTGATTAGTGCTCAAAGGGGGATGCTTTTGAATTGTGGGTGATAAAATATTTTATGGGCGTAATCTAGTTTTTTCATGAACAAGTTATATAGGTTTTAGATTCACTCACAAAATAGGTTCCATGAAGGGGATTTGATCGACAATAATGATGAACTTAAGAAGGGCATGGGAAACCTTTTAAAGTTTTTTGTATGTTATTGATTACAATTATGATGTGTTTAGAAGAGGCCATAATAGTTGTTGATTGTTATTGAGATACTCAGCAAGAAAATAATATTGTTTGATATTGGTCCATTTGTTGAGATAAGGTTTGCGAGTATATGTTGATTTGTTAAACATTGGGATTCAAAGGTTGACGCGTATAGGTTGACATAGTTTTTTATATTGTTGATGATTTGTTAATGTCACTAATTTTTTTAGAGGACAAATATTAGGAATATTTTTGTTGCAATAAATTTATTTATTTATCTTGATTCAGTAGAGAAGAGATTGTTGGATCTAGTCTAAAAGTTGTAAAATGTGTTCCACCACGGTGAGTTTAAGGTCCGAGTCTTCAGGGAAGGTTGCAGCTTTTGGAGTAGGTTTGAAGGGTGGTGAAAGGTAAGAGAGTGGATGTTCCTTAAACTTCTAGCCTAAGAATAGTTCAGGCTAGTAGGGTGGTGCTACGGGAGGTTGACGCCTGCAAATAACGTTGGAGCCTCCTTCCGCTTGTATTTTGTGAATAGGGTGTTGGAGCATCCTTCAGGTCGGATCCAGTAAACTAGGGCGATGGAATATCCTTCTATTAAGAGCTAGTAAATGAGGGCGTTGGAGAATCCTTTAGGTTGGATTTTGTAAAACAAACATTTGGAGCCTCTTTCAGGTGGAGTGGAAAATATTGATGTAATTTTTCTTTATTACAAATATTAAGAGTGATTTAGTGGTTTTTCTCCAAGAAGGGTTTCCACCTAAAAATATCATGTCTATTGTCTTTATGTTTGTGCATAGTTGAATGGTGTTGTTTGCTATTTATGCTATGTCGATTTAAGTTGATCTAATGTTAATGATAACGAATTCTCTGTAAAGTTAGAAAAGACTAATTGGTGACAAATATTGATTCAAACCCCTCTAAGTATTTGCAACAATTGGAATCATAGTGAGTTCCTTCAGCTGCTACTTAACAATAGGAAGGAAGATCAAATGTGAATCAAGATGGGAAAGTCTTGGAAGAAAGCCAACAAGCATTCAAAGGAATCAAAGGATGTCCTTGATATTGAAATACTTTCAAAACCTATTACAACTAAAACATAGAAATAGGTTGGTCCAATTCCTAATTTCCCTCAACTCTATATATATATATATCTATATATATATATATATATATATATATATCTATATATATATATATATATATATATATATATATATATATATATATATATATATATTTATTTATTTTCCTTTAATCACCATTTTTATAGATTAACTTAATGTGATGATAGTAATTTTCGCCTATTGTAATTAAGGTGATAATAAAGGGAAGTTTAATGTCCTATTTATCATAACCATACTTTCATGATGTACCCATCCCTTATATACATACAACCTACTCTTCTACATGTGATATTTATGAAATTTATATGAATTTCAATGTCTCATAGTTCATTTACGGTATCGTTTACTTACCGGCCATGTGAATTATTTCTCGATTAATATCCCAGGAAATTTTAGTCTTTAATGATGTTTTGAAACTTTGGATGTGCACCCATTTAATGGTTTAACTCTTAACTTATAATATATGTATGCCTACATTATTGAAATTTATCACATAATTGGAAAACTATTGTTTTGTACTTTTACTCCTCTTATGGTGCGCTCCAATAGTCCTACCTGACCCTTGGTGATTGATGGGAAGATAGTACACCCACTCTTTTCCCGCCACGCAATCCTTATCATGCACAGGTCACATGGGAGGAGTGTGTATGTCAGTGTTTGATTTTCATGTACAGTTCAAATCGATCGAGGCAATCTAACGACTTCTAATTGTCCCACAACCATTAAACCCTCACTTTAATCTTTTCTGGTCATTTACGCGATGAATATTTGTTTCACTATACATGATTCACTTAGAGAGTTTGATCCGTGTTCTTATGAGAAGCGAATTGTATGGACATGTAGGAGATATGTCAAGTATTTTTCACAGTGGACTACATTTGTGTCATAGCAGCTATAACGCCCTCCAATATTTTGGTTGACATCCAAATTTCAGAGCCTTACTTGGTTTTTCCTTTGATGGTTGCAAACACTCGAGCTCACCCCATTAGCTCTTGTGAAGTATTTTACCCCTTTTGCTTGTTTGACCAGTGGTCGTATTTTGGCATATTTATTGTTTATTCATGCTTGTGATCTTGTTCTAGCGAGTTTGAAGGTTTGTCCTTGTGTGTTTGCGTTGTCTTCACTATGTAAACATCCATTGTACTCACACACAAAGTTGTAAGCATTGTTGCGCAAGTCTCGTCACCGTCGTCTGATGGTCTATCTCAAGTGTCGCGCCTATTGTTTTCAACTTTAAGACAGTCTCACCGAGGGCATGTTTTATCCTGTTGCACTGGTGGTCTATGTTGTCTTGCCTTTGAAGTATGCTAAGTGTATGATCACAATGTCAAGTCTGCACAAGTTCACTTTCTTTCAACACTTAGCCATTTTCCTAAAAATCTGTCCGACCAGACAACCCTCTTCCACTGGATCTCAACTGAGCTGCACTGCATAGTCTCAGCCCTCTGTGACATTTCTCCACTAGCCAGAACTGCATAGTTCTTGAGGCTGTCCTCCAAGTCAGTTTCATTGTGCAATCCCGAAGGTGAGCAACCTATCTACCTCCCAGAACTGCGCAGAAACTGCCTCCATGTCCAAATTGAACTACTCATTTCTCAATCACAGTCATCAAGCCTCCTTTGGTCTACCTAAACCCCACATTTCAATGAGACCTTGGTCTATACTGTTCTCCAAAATTTCACAGACATGTCCAGCTGGCCCTCTTCTGCTTGTCCTGCACTGATGTTAAAAATTGAGAAGACATGTCCTGCTAGTCCTCTGCTGCCTATCCTACATTGTTCTCCAAAATTGAGCAGTCTTGTTCAACAGGCCTTTTGTTTCCTTGCTCTGCATTGCCTTCAGAAACTGTGAAGACATGTTTAGAAGGCCCTCTGCTTCTTGTCCCACACTTGTCTCCAAAATTGTACAGTCATGCTTAGCAGGTCCCTTACAACCTTGTCATGCCTTGCTCTTGGAAACTGCACAAAATTTCCTAGCAGGTCCCCTGCAACCCTATCTTGCCTTCCCTCCAAGAACTGCAGAGAAGTGCTCCTCAGGGTACCACCTTGCAACTACCACTGTTTTCCTTCATTGTTCAATTATGCCTCCTAGTGGTCACTGCGCAATTTTTCTTGATAGTGAAGGTTGTCCTCCAAGAGTTCCTCATTCCAGCTTGAGCTCCGCTCTGTGCTATCTCAGTGGGTTGTCCTCCCTCCATGTCACCCAGAACACGATAATAATGCATCATGATAGACTAGGAGGTTTTGGATTTGATGTCGTCCCTTCATGAGTGAATTGTAGGAACAGGTACACTGATAGAGTGTGGCGAGATGAATAATGGGATGAAGAAGGAGTGCACATGCTAGAATACTTGCTTGTAGCTAGATGGACGTACCAAGAACATCAAGCAAAATGCAAAAGGAACATATGCATTGAACCATCATGCAAGACCAAGACCATAAAAGACCCCACAACACTATTCCATGTGGAGGATAAGGCAAAGCACACCAAGAGTACATCCATCACTCAACAACGCAACAGCTTGACATAGACACTACTCTCAGCCAGTACATGTTAGTAGTGTCATGAGTTGTCTTGGCCACATCACCACTATCAGCCATATCCATTGTAACTTAATGTAATGTAAAGAGAAGTCCATTGGGTGCACATAATAAGTTGAATATTCGTGTCAGTTGAAAATTCATTCGAAGTTGAATGGTCATGAGGGTAGTCCAAGAGTCACAAGGATCAAGAATCACCCTTGGCTATATATACCCCTCCCATTGTATGAGCAAGGAATTTTCACCTTGGATCCTCCCACATAACCTTGAGAGTCTGTAGTCTATTATTTGAGGACCGAGGAGTGGCTCCATTGTCCCACTACTGGACTAGTGATGTATTGTGTACAAATGTGTCTAAGGACTTTTGATTAATTCAGAAGCCTGTTAAGTCCAACACATTTTCACACATGTTTTGTAGACGTTTGTAAGACTACTCTTTAAACATTTCTAATGCATTTTTGCTTAACTTGTACTAAAATAGTTGAAATACTTTCGTTATTTTAGTACTCATGTTGTTGAGGATGTGTTGCATTTCTTGTCATTATTGTCTCATCCCTGTGGACTACTCTGCAGGATACTAGACAGGCCACTTTTGTGTATTGGCTATCCCTACTATCACATCCTTGTGGACTACTCTGCGGGATACTCAATAAACCATATTTTTTTTTTCAGGTTATGACAACCGTCACATCTATTTGGACTACTCCATTGGGTGGTGTATGTGTTGTCCCCTTCACCTCAGTTTAAATGATTGCCTCATCCGCTGTGGACTATTCTGCTGGGTACTGGACAGACCTTTTTGGTTCACATGTGTCTCTTCCTGGGTGGTATTACTACCTCTCATTTAGAGTCTCACTTTACTATCCCCCTTTCGAGTAAGAGAACCTTGACACAGTTACATTACACACTCACTAGGCACACACACCTTGCTATTTGAAGATACCAACATAACACTCTCATGTGATGATAGATAGAGCCAAGGCAAATCTCTAAGTATATGGAAACCAAGCCTTCATACCCGATGGGACTCCTACACCAAATGTTGTGAAGTCTAGTTGGGACTTCACATCAAGGAGATCCCTTTGTTGGCCGGTCCAGCACCGTCAACAAAATGGTGGTAGAAGGAAGTCCAGACGATAGGTTGTGTCCGTAGAGTTTGGTTTGAATCTCTTATTTAAAAATGGCTCTTCCTAACATCATAATCCCATGATGTTTATACAAAGCTTGAATGTACCATCCCCGCGAAATTTATCCATGACTTGTCCAAGTTGAAGTTTAGTGGTGAGAGTGTTATAAACATTTTTGTGCCTTACAGCTCTAAGCATGAAATTTCCATAAACCAAGGGATCCTAAGTCCTTAAAAGTGTTGTTCCGACCCCTAAAGGAACAAGGTCAACAAATTACAACTTCTGCCAGAAGTTCTCCACCAGAAACTGCTCAGAATCAGTCAAATCAGGATCATTTCAACTGCTCCACTGGCTAACTGCGTTGCATAGCACCCAAATACACTAGCTAGGTGTGTTGCAATGCACCTAAATGCACTACTAGGGTGCGTTGAGCGGGAAATGACAAATGACAGTGTCATTCCGCGAGGTGGAAAGACAATGGAAGCTTCCAGAATCTTCTCCAATGACACTTGCCTCACTGAGTTCGACCAAGGATGAGTAAGAGGCTCTCAGTCTCCAAGTGGAAGCAAGAACTGACAGAGAGAGGCCGCTAGTCAAACCATAAGCTGACTCATCCTCTTTGCATACATCTATATATGGATCCCTCATCCCAGAGATCCAGAGGCTGGAATTTTGTACATTGCAGAGAATTGCTGTTGGTTTTGAGATAGATATCACAGTATTGGGTGATTTATGCTTTGTTGGAGGTGAAGAGGGGTTTCTTTGCTGGGAGGTTGATGCTGGATCAGGAATCATCAGTTGTAACTCCTCCTGGATCTTCTTGTTATATCAATAAAACTATTTGAGTTTCTCCTACATGCTTGTGTATCATTGATGTTTGTTACATTTGTATGTTTAGCTTAAATATGATCCTAAGCTATTTATGAATATAAATCCATGTATTTGTGTAGTTTTCTTCTTCTGTGATCTTACAGGACCTTGGTGAAGCTGGGCAAGTAAGGGAGCAGGTAGCTGGAAGCTGTCAAAGAGGAGAGAGATTGGATCAAAGGACTAGCGCAAGACACAGGTTGGTTCATCCTATTCCTCTTCATTTATAGTTCATAAAGAAGAATACGAAAGTAGTTTTCTCTGTTTCTTTCTAAGGTCACTGTCACACCTTAGTGGGATAAGGTCATTCTGAATAGACACTTTTCCCACTAACAAAATGGCGACTCCACTGGGGATCGTGTCTAATTAGTTTGTTTTTGTTTCTCTTGTTGTTTGTTTCATAAACTTAGAAGTAGCAATCGAACTGCATTTGCCATTAACAAATGCAAAGTAGACATCTGCTACTTCAATCCATTCACTGGATCTGTTTATGATTTGAACAGCTGATTCACAAATGATCTGATTGCCCTTTGTGATAGCTCTTAGACCTCCTTTAAATCTACCCTCTGATTGTGCATTACTGATTGCTTTTACTCAGCCAAAAACCTTAGATCAAACTGCAAACCGTGATCCAGAACTCGGATAGAATTCTCGTTTCTGCCCCAGCGCAGGCTCTGTGAAGAGGTTCTGCATTTCAATGTAGTTCCTGAGAGGGCTACCTGCGCTGCAATCCAGTTTCTCTGCGTAACAGGTGCGCTGATCAGCCTAGCCTTGTGCAGCTGAGGTTCTTTGCTTCATTTTTTCAGTTCTGTCTCTGATTTTTTGCAGCCTGTGATTAGTGTATGTGTCTGTTTAAAAACCCCTTTTCTTTGCCGTAATTCCGCCTCCTTTGTACAAAAAGACTGTAGATGTTTTTGTGTGTTTGTGGCGTCATTTACAGTTTTCCATTGCAAAAGTAGAATAGTCATACTGTCGTCCTTTGATTTAGATCTGTCACAACTGTCGATTTTGATCTTAGGAGAAAGTTTATTTGCTGTTGACAGTCGATTATGCTTTTACTTTTGCCTTTGGTTTGAATTTGTGACTTTCTAGTGTCGAAACGAGTATTTATTTCAAAATCATAAAGTGTCGTAATCATCTCTACCTTTTGATTTCAAAAAGAAGCTTGTTTGTGTTTGTCACTTGAAAGCAAATTCAGATTTGTACATCAACTTTCTTTTTAGGCATCAATATTAAGAAAGTGAAAAACAAATACATGCACATGTGCATTTGCATATTGACAGTCTGTTTGGCTTGATTTAGGAAAGTGAATTTACAGTGTGTTCTTTTTTCTTTGCGAAAAGATTGTGTCTTTCTTTTCCCCTTGTAGCTAGGATTTTCATTGCTGAAAAGAGATAAAAGTTTGCTTATCATCTTTAGATTGCATTTTAGGAATTACATCTGCATCTCATGGTGAACCCAAAAGGAAAACTTCATAAGAAAGATCAACTTAAAATAAATTGAATGAATCTAACAACGCTTTGGAACTTAACGCACAACATTTAGAGGTCTAGGCTAGAGACGTATTCCGACATCGTAAAGCCTGGTAACTGTTGTCCTCACTGATGGTTGGGTGATTCCTCCACTTTGAGACGATAAGTGCCAGTACGGACTTGTGCTCCCACGTACCATCGAGTATATATTGGGAGACCCCTATAGGCTTAAAACATTTTATCCATAGGAAGCCGTGTCGGTCGCCCTACTGATCGCAATGCACCAAACACAGCATTCGGGAAGATTGACTGCCGTACCGTAAAAAGTATTCTGCAGTTTTGCGATTGGTTTGGTACTCCCTCTACCTAGATCTCCAGAGCAGTCCCTTTCGTTCCTTTTCAGACTCCTTAACGGAAAAGGTCCATCTGAGCACTTGTCACTTCAGGCTCATTAAAAATCGAAGGAGACTAGAGTCATATTTTGTTTTTCCTCGACTCTTAAAAACTGAAAAAACAAGTTGTGTCAAAGCGTCTAAAAATTTATTTTAAATGAAATATTCATTACCCTTTTCCTACGTTGATCTTAGGTTGAGAAAATGGAGTCTACTAACCAAGGAATTCCCCTTGGTGGAAATCCTAGTCCCTTCTCCTCTTGGGGAGATGTTGGTGCACCCCATATGGCCACATTGTTGCTTCCAGGACCGACAATTGGCTTTCCGGTATGGCTCTTCTCAACCAATGTCATTCAGAACACCACTATTCCTGAACAATCGAATCAGCAATTAGACGAGTCCAGAGTTGCCCACCAACCTTCTACTTCCTCTAATTCTTCCTCTCCTCCTTCCTCTTCGCTTGATGGGGCTGGCAAAGCCAAAAGTCAAGATCCTAAGGAGAAGAAGGAAAAGAAGAAGAAAGAGAAGAAGAAGAAGCAGCCAAAGGCGAATGGGGGAAAACGAGTGTTGTCTAACGAAAATCCACACACTGCACCGACCAAGCCTAAATCGCCATGTGCCATTTGCAAAGGAGACCACTTTCACAAAGATTGTCCTTGCATCCCTCGGATACTAAGGGACTGGTCTCCTCATTTGCACAATCCGGTGTCATCAACCTCTGGTGATCATGTTGAAA